>JBBAXF010000001.1:154764692-155081786 GCA_037837765.1 Delichon dasypus | reverse complement strand
ATATTTTGGGATTTTTCTGGTGTTTTTTTGGGGTTTATTTGGAATTTTCTGGTGGTTTTATTGGGGTTTTATGGGATTTTTCCGGTGGTTTTTTGGGTTTTATTGGGATTTTCCCGGTGATTTTTGGGGTTTTAAGGGGATTCGAAGGGGATTTTTTTGGGATTTATTGGGATTTTTCCGGTGTTTTTTGGTGATTAAAGTTAATTTTTTTGGGATTTATTGGGATTTTTCCGGTGGTTTTTTGGGTTTTATTGGGATTTTTCCGGTGGTTTTTGGGGTTTTATTGGGATTTTCCTGGTGGTTTTTTGGTGATTAAAGTTGATTGTTTTGAGTTTTATGGAGATTTTTCCAGTGTTTTTTTGAGTTTTATTGGGATTTTTCGGGATTTTTTTTTGGGTTTTATTGAGATTTTTCCGGTGGTTTTTGGGGTTTTATGGGGATTTTTCCGGTGGTTTTTGGCGTTTTATTGGGATTTTTTGGGATTTTTTTTGGGATTTTTTGGGATTTTTCCGGTGGTTTTTTGGGGGTTTATTTAAAATTTTCTGGTGGTTTTATTGGGGTTTTATGGGATTTTCCCGGTGGTTTTTTTGGGATTTATTCGGATTTTTCCAGTGGTTTTTGGGGTTTTATTGGGATTTTCCCGGTGGTTTTTGGGGATTTATTGGGATTTTTCCGGTGTTTTTTGGGGTTTTATTGCGATTTTTCCGGTGGTTTTTTGCATTTTATTTGGATTTTTCCAGTGGATTTTTTGGGATTTTTTTGGGGTTTTTATTGGGATTTTTCCGGTGGTTTTTGGGGATTTATTGGGATTTTCCCGGTGATTTTTTGGGGGATTCATTGGGATTTCCCGGCTGGGTTTGTTTGGGATCTCTGGGAAAGGACGAAGCCGCCGCCGGCGCCGCGGGGATGCGGCAGGAGCGCGGTGAAAACCACCGGGACGTCGGAGCGGCGCAGGAAACGGCGCCGGCGCCCGCAGCGCGACACGAAGGGGAAACGCGACGCGGAGCGGCCGCTGCGGTTGCGCTGCAGGCGCTTGAAGAAGAAGGAGAGGAAGGCGACGTCTGGGGAGGGGAGAGGAGAAGGGTGAGAGGGGTTTTGGGATTTTTTTGGGATTTATTGGGATTTTTCCGGTGGTTTTTGGGGTTTTATTCGGATTTTTCCGGTGTTTTTTGGTGATTAAAGTTGATTTTATTGGGTTTTATTGGGATTTTTCCAGTGGTTTTTGGGGTTTTATTGGGATTTTTCCGGTGGTTTTTTGCGTTTTATTGGGATTTTTTGGGGGTTTTATTGAGATTTTTCCGGTGGTTTTTGGGGTTTTATTTGGATTTTTCTGGAGATTTTTTGGGGTTTTATGGGGATTCAAAGGGGATTTTTTGGGGATTTATTGGGATTTTTCCGGTGTTTTTTGGTGATTAAAGTTGATTTTTTTGGGATTTATTGGGATTTTTCCAGTGGATTTTTCGGGATTTTTTGGGGATTCATTGGGATTTTCCCGGTGATTTTTTAGGGGTTTTAAGGGGATTTTTTGGGGATTTTTTGGGGGTTTTATTGGGATTTTTCTGGGATTTATTGGGATTTTTCCGGTGTATTTTTGGGATTTATTGGGATTTTCCCGGTGGTTTCTTTGGGTTTTATTTGGAATTTTCTGGTGGTTTTATTGGGGTTTTATGGGATTTTCCTGGTGGTTTTTGGGGATTTATTGGGATTTTTCTGGTGGTTTTTTGGTGATTAAAGGTGGTTTTTTTGTGTTTTATTGGGATTTTCTTGGTGGGTTTTTTGGGATTTATTGGGATTTTCTCCGGTGGTTTTTTGGGGATTTATTGGGATTTTTCCGGTGGTTTTTTTGCGTTTTATTTGGATTTTTCTGGTGGATTTTTTTGGACTTTTTTGGGGATTTATTGGGATTTTCCCGGTGTTTTTTTGGGGTTTTATTTGGATTTTTCCAGTGGATTTTTTGGGAATTTTTTTGGGATTTATTGGGATTTTCCCGGTGGTTTTTTTGGGTTTTATTGGGATTTTCCCGGTGATTTTTTGGGGGATTCATTGGGATTTCCCCGGTCGGGTTTGTTTGGGATCTCTGGGAAAGGACGAAGCCGCCGCCGGCGCCGCGGGGATGCGGCAGGACGGCGCTGAAAACCACCGGGACGTCGGAGCGGCGCAGGAAACGGCGCCGGCGCCCGCAGCGCGACACGAAGGGGAAACGCGATGCGGAGCGGCCGCTGCGGTTGCGCTGCAGGCGCTGGAAGAAGAACGAGAGGAAGGCGACGTCTGGGGAGGGGAGAGAGGAGAGGGGGGAGAGGGAGTTTGGGGATTTTTTGGGATTTTTCCGGTGGTTTTTGGGGGTTTTAAGGGGATTTTTTTGGGATTTTTTGGGGATTTATTGGGATTTTTCCGGTGGTTTTTTTGGGATTTATTGGGATTTTTGGGGATTTTCCTGTTGTTTTTGGGGTTTTATTTGGGATTTTTCCGGTGGTTTTTGGGGATTTATTGGGATTTTTCAGGTGGTTTTATGGGGATTAAAGTTGATTTTTTTGGGTTTTATTGGGATTTTCCCAGTGGTTTTTTTGGGATTTTTGGGGATTTTTCCGGTGATTTTTGGGGGTTTATGGGGATTCAAAGGGGATTTTTTTGGATTTATTGGGATTTTTCCGGTGGTTTTTGGGGTTTTATTGGGATTTTTCCAGTGATTTTTTGGGATTTATTGGGATTTTTCTGGTGGTTTTTGGGGTTTTTATTCAGACTTTTCCAGTGGATTTTTTTTGATTTTTTGGGGGTTTTGTGGGGATTCAAAGGGGATTTTTTTGGGATTTATTGGGATTTTCCTGGTGGTTTTTTGGTGATTAAAGGTGTTTTTGGGGGGTTTTATTGGGATTTTTCCGGTGTTTTTTTGGGATTTATTGGGATTTTTTCAGTGGATTTTTTGGGATTTTTTGGGATTTATTGGGATTTTTCCGGTGGTTTTTTGGTGATTAAAGTTGATTTTTTTGGGTTTTATTGGGATTTTTCTGGTGGTTTTTTGCGTTTTATTTGGATTTTTGGGGATTTTTTGGGGATTTATTGGGATTTTTCTGGTGGTTTTTTGGGATTTATTGGGATTTTTCCGGTGGTTTTTGGGGTTTTATTGGGATTTTTCTGGAGATTTTTTGGGGGTTTGTGGGGATTCAAAGGGGATTTTTTTGGGTTTTATTGGGATTTTTCCGGTGGTTTTTTGGGGTTTTTATTCGGATTTTCCAGTGGATTTTTTGGGATTTTGGGGGGGTTTTATTGGGATTTTTCGGGTGGTTTTTGGGGGGGTTTTGTGGGGATTCCAAGAGGATTTTTTGGGATTTTGGGGTTTTTTTTCTGGCGTTTTTGGGGTTTTTTTTTTATTTTTTCGGTTTTTTTCCAGTGGTTTTTTGGGGGTTTAAGGGGATTCAAAGGGGATTTTTTTTTTGGAGATTTTTCCGGTGGTTTTGGGGTTTTTATTCAGATTTTTCCAGTGGATTTTTTTGGAATTTTTTTTGGGTTTTATTGGGATTTTTCCAGTGGTTTTTGGGGATTTATTGGGATTTTTCTGGTGGTTTTTTGGGATTTTTTTGGGTTTTATTGAGATTTTTCGGGTGGTTTTTTAGGGGATTTATGGGGATTCAAAGGGGATTTTTTTGGGATTTATTCAGATTTTTCCAGTGGATTTTTTTGGGTTTTATTGGGATTTTTCCAGTGGTTTTTTGGGGGTTTATGAGGATTTGAAGGGGATTTTTTGGGGATTTATTGGGATTTTTCCAGTGGATTTTTTGGGATTTTTTTGAGATTTTTCTGGTGGTTTTTTGGGGTTTATGGGGATTTGAAGGGGATTTTTTTGGGGATTTATTTGGATTTTTCCGGTGGTTTTTGGGGTTTTATTCAGATTTTTCCAGTGGATTTTTCTGAATTTTTCTTGGGATTTATTGGGATTTTTCTGCTGAATTTTTGGCGATTAAAGGTGGTTTTTTGACATTTATTGGGGATTTTTCTGGTGGTTTTTTTGGGGTTTTATTGGGATTTTTTTTTGGTGGTTTTTGGGGGTTTTTTTGGGGAATTTTTTTGGGTTTTATTCTGAATTTTCTGGTGTTTTTGGGGGGTTTAAGGGGATTCGAAGGGGATTTTTTGGGGGTTTTTTTGGGATTTTTCGGGTTTTTTTTGGGATTTTCCCGGTGGTTTTTTGGGTTTTATTGGGATTTTCCTGGTGGTTTTTTGGGAGGATTTTTCTGGGAATTTGAGGAATTTTTTGGGGTTTTTTTTCTGGATTTTCCCAGTGGTTTTTTGGGAGGATTTTTCTGGGAATTTGAGGAATTTTTTGGTTTTTTAAATTGATTTTCCTGGTGTTTTTCCGTGGTTTTTTTGGGGATTTTTCTGGGAATTTGAAGGATTTGGGAAAGGAGGGATTGGGGAAGGGGAAAATTCTTCCTAAAATTAAGATTTTTTTTTAAATAAAAAGGGATTTTGGAATTAATTTTTAGGGAGGTACCTCTGAAGCAGGTGGCGAAGTTCTTGACTTTGGCGTCGTCCAGGAAAAGCTGCGGGGTCAAAAAAAGGGAAAAAAGGGGAAAAAAATCAAATTATCCCCAAAAGTCCCGGGATTTTCCTCTGGAATCTTTTGGGGTTTTTTTAGGGGGTTCCAGCTGGGATTTGCCGGGGGATTTTTGGGATTTTGTGGGGGGATTTGCTCAGAGTTCAGTGAAATCCGAGAATATTCACACAAAAAAAATCCTCAAAAATCTACCAAAAAATCCACTTTAAAAATCCCCCAAAAATTCACTTAAAAATCAAAAAAAACCAAAAAATCCCAAAAATTCATAAAAAAATCCACTTAAAAATCGCCCCAAATCCACCAAAAAATCCACTAAAAATCCCCAAAATCCACCAAAAAAATCACCAAAAAATCCACTAAAAAATTCCAAAAATCCACCAAAAATTGACAAAAAATTCCCTAAAAAATCCACTAAAAAATCCCCAAAATCCACCAAAAAATCACCAAAAAAAACCACTAAAAATTCCCAAAAATTCACCAAAAAATCCCCAAAAATCCACCAAAAAAAGCAAAAAAAAATCACAAAAAAATCCCTAAAAAATCCACTAAAAATCCCAAAAAATCACCAAAAAATCCCAAAAAATCTACCAAAAAATCCATTAAAAAATCGCCCCAAATCCACCAAAAAATCACCAAAAAATCCCCAAAATCCACCAAAAAAATAACCAAAAAATCCACTAAAAAATCCCCAAAATCCACCAAAAAATCACCAAAAAATCACGAAAAATTCCCAAAAATTCACCAAAAAATCCCAAAAAATCCACCAAAAAAAAAAGCCAAAAAAATCACCAAAAAATCCCTAAAAAATCCACTAAAAATCCCAGAAAATCACCAAAAAATCCCAAAAAATCTACCCAAAAATCCATTTAAAAATCCCCCAAATTCACCCAAAAAAATCGCCAAAAAAGCACCAAAAAAATCCACTAAAAATCCCCAAAATTCACCAAAATTGCCAAAAAATTCCCTCAAAATTCCACTAAAAAAATCCCCAAAAAATTCGCTAAAAAATCCCCAAAATTCACCAAAAAACCACTAAAAAATCCACTTTAAAATCCCCCAAATTCACCAAAAAAATTGGCAGAAAAGCACAAAAAAATCCACTAAAAATCCCCCAAAAATCCACTAAAAAATCTCCAAAATTCACCAAAAAATTGCCAAAAAATTCCCTAAAAAATCCACTAAAAATCCCCAAAATCCACCAAAAAATCACCAAAAAATCACTAAAAATTCCCAAAAATTCACCAAAAAATCCCCAAAAAATCCACCAAAAAAAGCAAAAAAATCACAAAAAATCCCTAAAAAATCCACTAAAAATCCCAAAAAATCACCAAAAAATCCCAAAAAATCTACCCAAAAATCCACTTTAAAATCCCCCAAATTCACCCAAAAAAATCGCCAGAAAAGCACAAAAAAATCCACTAAAAATCCCAAAATTCACCAAAAAATTGCCAAAAAATTCCCTCAAAATTCCACTAAAAAAACCCCCCCAAAAATCGCAATTGCCAAAAATACACAAAAAAATCCACTAAAAAATTCCACTTAAAAATCCACTAAAAATCCCAAAAATTCACCAAAAAATCGCCAAAAACCACCCAAAAATCCACTAAAAAAATCCCCAAAAACTTCACTATCAAATTCCCAAAATTCACCCAAAAAATCGTCAAAAAAAGCCAAAATCCAACAAAAAAAATCCACTAAAAAATCCAAAGAAATCCACCAAAAAAGCCAAAAAATTACAAAAAATCCCCTAAAAAATCCACTTAAAAATCCCAAAAAATCACAAAAAAATCCCAAAAAATCCACCAAAAATCCACTTAAAAATCCCCCAAAAATCCACTAAAAAATCCCCAAAATTCACCAAAAAATCGCCAAAAAACCCAAAAAATCCACCAAAAAATTCCCAAAATTCACCAAAAAGTCATCAAAAACCCCCAAAAAAATCCACTAAAAAATCCCCAAAATTCACCAAAAATTTGCCAAAAAAAAGCAAAGTCCACTAAAAAATCCACTTAAAAATAAAAAAAAATCCACCAAAAAGCAAAAAAAAATCACGAAAAAATCCACTAAAAAAATCACCAAAAATCACCAAAAAACCTCCAAAATCCACCCAAAAATCCACTAAAAAGTAAAAAAAAATCCACTTAAAAATCCCACAAAAAAGCGAAAAAAATCACCAAAAAAATCCCTAAAAATATCCACTAAAAAAATTCCCCAAAATCACCCAAAAACCCTCCAAAATCCACCCAAAAATCCACTAAAAAATCCCCAAAATTCACAAAAAATCGCCGAAAAAATCCCCAAAAAATCAAGAAAAATCCACTTTAAAAATACCAAAAATTCACACAAAAAAATTTCCCCAAATCCACAAAAAATCCCAAAAATTTACCAAAAAATCGGCACAAAATCTACCAAAAATCCACTAAAAATCCCAAAAATTCACCAAAAATTCACCAGAAAATCCACTAAAAATCCCAAAAATTCACACCAAAAATCCCCAAAATTCACACCAAAAAATCCCAAAAATCCCCCAAAATTCACCAAAAAATCACCACAAAATCCACCAAAAATCCAAAAATTCCCCAAAAAATCCACTAAAAAATCCCCAAAATTCACACAAAAATTCCCAAAAATTCACAAAAAAATCGCCAAAAAACCCCCAAATCCACCTAAAATCCAAAAAAATTCACAAAAAATCCCAAAAATTCACAGAAAAAAGTGCCAAAAATTTCCCCAAAATCCAGTTAAAAATCCACTAAAAAATCTCAAAAATTCACCTAAAAATCCACTAAAAAATCTGAAAAATTCACCAAAAAAATTCCCCAAAATTCACACCAAAAAATCCCCCAAATCCCAAAAATCCCCCCAAAATTCCAAAAATTCACCAAAAATCCACCAAAAAATCCACCAAAAATCCACCAAAAAATCCACCAAAAATCCACTAAAAAATCCCCAAAATTCACACGAAAAATTCCTCAAAATACACAAAAAATCCCAAAAATTCACAAAAAAATCGGCACAAAATCTACCAAAAATCCACCAAAAATCCACTAAAAATCCCAAAAATTCACCAAAAAATTCACTAAAAAATCCGCAAAATTCACAAAAAACCCCTGCCAAAAATCCCAAAAAATTCACTAAAAATCGCCAAAAAAACCCAAAAATCTGCCCAAAAATCCACTAAAAAATCCCGAAAATCAGTAAAAAAATCCTAAAAATTCGCCAAAAAATCCACCAAAAAATCCCAAAATTTCACTAAAATCCACTAAAAAAATTCCCCCAAATTCCCACCAAAAAAAATCCCAAAAATTCACTAAAAAATCCCAAAAATCCACCCAAAAATCCGCTTAAAAAATCCCCAAAATGCACCAAAAAATCCACAAAAATCCCAAAAATTCACAAAAAAATCCACTTTAAAAATCCCCCAAATTCACACCAAAAAATCCCAAAAATTCACCAAAAATCCATTTAAAAATCCCAAAAATCCACCAAAAAATCCCAAAAATTCACTAAAAAATTCCCAAAAATCCACCAAAAATCCACCAAAAATTCCCCCAAATTCCTACCAAAAAAATCCCCAAAATCCACAAAAAGTCCCAAAAATTCACACCAAAAATCCACTAAAAAAAATCCTCCAAAACCACCAAAAAATCCACTAAAAAATCCCCAAAATCCACCAAAAAATCCACTTTAAAATCCCAAAAATCCACTAAAGAAATCCCAAAAATCCGCTTAAAAATCCACTAAAATTCCCCAAAAATCACACAAAAAATCCCCAAAATCCACAAAAAAAATCCCAAAAATTCACCAAAAAATCCACTTAAAAATCTCCAAAAAATCGCCAAAAATCCCCTCCAAAAAATCTCAAAAAATCGCCCAAAAAAACACCAAAATCCACCCCAAAATCCACAAAAAATCCCAAATATTCACTAAAAAAATCCCAAAAATCCATCGAAAATCCACTAAAAAATCCCAAAAATCCACCCAAAAAAATCCACGACAAAAATCCCAAAAATTCACCAAAAATCCACTTAAAAATCCCAAAAATTCACACAAAAAAATCCCCCAAATCCACAAAAAATCGCCAAAAATTCACCAAAAAACCCCAAAATCAACTAAAAATCTACTAAAAAAATCCCAAAAAACCCCCAAAAAATCCACTTGAAAAATCCCTAAACCCCACAAAAAATCCACTAAAAAAATCCCAAAAATTCACACAAAAAACCCCACTAAAAATCCAAAAAAATTACCAAAAAATCCCCCAAATCCACAAAAAAATTCCCAAAAATTCACAAAAAAATCCACTAAAAAAAACCCCAAATCCACCAAAAATCCACTAAAAAATCCACCCCAAAAGTCCAAGAAAAAAATCCCAAAAAAGCACTAAAAATACCAAAAATTCGCCAAAAAATCCACTACAAAAATCCCCAAAATTCACCCAAAAATCCACTTAAAAATCCCAAAAATCCACCAAAAAATTCCCAAAAATTCACAAAAAATCCACTTAAAAAATCCCCCAAATTCACACACAAAAAAATCCCAAAAATCCACAAAAAATCGCCAAAAATTCACCAAAAAACCCCCAAAAATCCACCAAAAATCCAAGAAAAAAAAATCCCCAAAACCCCAAAAAATCCACTTAAAAAATCCCTAAAATCCACCAAAAATCCACTAAAAATCCCAGAAATTAACAGCAAAAAAAATCCCAAATTTTTAGTGGATTTTTTGGAATTTTTAGTGGAGTTTTGTCTGGGATTAATCCGGGATTAATCTGGGATTAATCCTGGAATTAATATGAGCTTAATCCAGGATTTATGTGGGATTAATCTGTGATTTTGTCTGGGATTAATCCTGGAATTAATGTGGGATTTAGATGGGATTAATCCGGATTAATGTGGGATTAATCCTGGAATTAAACTGGGATTAATGTGGGATTAATCCTGGAATTAAACTGGGATTAATGTGGGATTAATCCCTGATATGGGATTAATGTGGGATTTAGATGGGATTAATCCGGATTTAATGTGGGATTAATCCAGGATTTATATGGGATTAATCCTGGAATTAAACTGGGATTAATCCTGGAATTAAACTGGGATTAATGTGGGATTTAGATGGGATTAATCCGGATTAATGTGGGATTAATCCAGGATTTATATAGGATTAATCCTGGAATTAAACTGCGATTAATCCTGGAATTAAACTGGGATTAATGTGGGATTTAGATGGGATTAATCCGGATTAATGTGGGATTAATCCTGGAATTAAACTGGGATTAATGTAGGATTTATATTGGATTAATCCGGGATCAGGCCAGGCTCCCACCGCCGTTTATCTGGGATCCATCCCGGATCGCTTCTCCCCGCCATCTTTCCGGGGATTTACCCAAGACTCCGGGCGGGATCTCCTCGAGACCCGTTCCCCGGGACTCCCCCACCCCCCGACCCCTTATCGATCCCGTATCGATCCCGTATCGATCCCGTATCGATCCCTCCTCACCCGCCCGTTGTGATCCACGTAATAAAAATACTCGCGGATTCCGGGCTCCGGCCGCTGCCCCTGCCGGTACAGGGGCTCCGGGCGCGCACACAGCCGCAGCACCGCCCCCGCCCTCATCGCGACAGCCACCGGCCACCCCCGACACGGCCGGGCCGCCCCCCGCTATCGCGACAGGCGACCGCGACCTCGGCGCGACCGGTGCCACCCGGAAGTGGCCGCCCGGGGGACCGGAAAGCGCGGGCACCGCCTCGGGTGGTGCGGCGCTGAAAAGGGTCCGGGGGGGAAAACGGAACTGAAAGGAGAAGGGCCGGAGGGGTTCCCGCCGCTATAGGGGATCCTGTGGCTTTGCGGACCCTATGGAATGTTCCAGACCTTCCCTATAGGGCAGAAGAGCTTTACAGAGGCTCAACGATCCCGTAAAAATCCCCTTTAGGCCGCTGCTGGCGCTCATAGATCCCCTATAGAGGCCGCCCCTCCCTCACTTCCCGCCATTTTCCCCTCAGGGCCCTCAGGGCCTCACGGGCACCGGGGTGAGGGGAAAAGCTGGGAAATGAGGCGGGAAAAAAGCACCGGGATGAGGTAGAAAAATATCGGGATGAGGGAAAAAAACCACCGGATGAGGTAGGAAAACACCCGGGATGGGGTGGAGAGATACCGGGATGAGGGAAAAACACCGGGGTGAGGGGAAAACTTGGAAAACGAGGCACGGAAATATCGAGATGAGGGGAAAAAAAACACCTCGGATGTGGTGAAAAAATAGCGGGGTGAGGGGAAAAAAGTATTGGGATGAGGGGGAAACTTGGAAAATGAGACGGGAAAATATCGGGATGAGGTGGAAAAACACCGGGATGAGGGGGAAAAAAAAAATCAGTTGTTCAGTGAGGGAGAAAAACAACAAAATGAGGCGGGAAAAATACCAAAGTGAGCTGAAAAACATCGAAATGAGGAGAAAATGAGAGAAATGGGGTGGGGAAACGCCAAAATGAGGCAAAACCCAATGGAATAAGGCACCAAAAAAACCTAAAATTGGGTAGAAAACCACCAGAATGGGGGGGGGGGGGGGGGGGGGGAAATCACTGAAATGAGGTAAAAAACCCACCAAAAATGAGGTGGAAAATCTCCAAAAAAGAGGCAAAAAATAGGAAAAATGAGGTGGGAAAACACAGGAGTGAGGGGAAAACCACTGGGATAAAGGGAAAAAGATCAAAAATGGTGGCAAAATCTGGTGAGATGAGGCCCAAAATACCAAAATGGGGGGGAAAAACATCGGGGTGAGGAGAAAATACCAGAATGAGGTAGAAAAATACCAAAATGGGGTGGAAAAACACTGGGAGGAGGAGAAAAATATCAAAAATGGGACGGAAAACCACCAAAAATGGGGTGGAAAACCAACAGGATGAGGGGAAAATACAGGGATAAGGCAAACAAGCCTCAAAAATGAGGTGGAAAACACCAGGATGAGGGGAAAAATACCAAAAATGGGGCGGAAAAAAAACCAGGATGAGGGGAAAAATACCAAAAATGGGGCGGAAAAAAACCAGGATGAGGGGAAAATACCAGAATGAGGTAGAAAAATACCAAAATGGGGTCGAAAAACACCGGGATGAGGAGAAAAATACAAAAAATGGGGTGGAAATACATCGGGATGAGGGGAGAAATACGAAAATGGGGTGGAAAAATACAAAAATGGGGCAGAAAAACACCGGGATGAGGGGAAAAATACGAAAATGGGGTGGAAAAACAATGGGATGAGGGAAAAAATACCAAAAATGGGGCAGAAAAACATTGGGGTGAGGAGAAAAATACCAAAATGAGGTGGAAAAACGCCGGGATGAGGGGAAAAATACCAAAAATGGGGTAGAAAAACGCCGGGATGAGGGGAAAATGCAGGGATAAGGCAAAAAAGCCTCAAAAATGGGGTGGAAAAACACTGGGATGAGGGGAAAAATACCAAAAATGGGGCAGAAAAACATCGGGGTGAGGAGAAAAATACGAAAATGGGGTGGAAAAACGCCGGGATGAGCAGAAAATACCAGAATGGGGTGGAAAAATGTCAGGATGAGGAGAAAAATACCAAAATGGGGGGGAAAAACACCGGGATGAGGGGAAAATACCAGAATGAGGTAGAAAAAATACCAAAATGGGGTCGAAAAACAACGGGATGAGGAGAAAAATACAAAAAATGGGGTGGAAAAACAACAGGATGAGGAGAAAAAATACCAAAAATGGGGCGGAAAAACAATGGGATGAGGGGAAAATGCAGGGAAAAGGCAAAAAAGCCTCAAAAATGAGGTGGAAAACGCCAGGATGAGGGGAAAAATACCAAAAATGAGGTGGAAAAACACCGGGATGAGGAGAAAAATACGAAAATGGGGTGGAAAAACAATGGGATGAGGGGAAAAAATACCAAAATGGGGTGGGAAAAACACCAGGATGAGGGGAAAATACAGGGATAAGGCAAACAAGCCTCAAAAATGAGGTGGAAAAACACCGGGATGAGGAGAAAAATACCAGAAATGGGGCGGAAAAACACCGGGATGAGGGGAAAAAAACCAAAATGGGGTGGAAAAACAGCGGGGTGAGGAGAAAATACCAAAATGAGGTGGAAAAATATCAAAATGGGGCAGGAAAAACACTGGGATGAGGGGAAAAATATGAAAATTGGGTGGAAAAATACGAAAATGGGGCAGAAAAACACCGGGATGAGGGGAAAAATACCAGAATGAGGTAGAAAAATACCAAAATGGGGCAGAAAAACACCGGGATGAGGGGAAAAATACAAAAAATGAGGTGGAAAAACAGCGGGATGAGGAGAAAAATACCAAAATGGGGTGGAAAAACAATGGGATGAGGGGAAAATACAGGGATAAGGCAAACAAGCCTCAAAATTGAGGTGGAAAACGCCGGGATGAGGGGAAAAATACCAAAATTGGGGAGGAAAAATGCTGGGATGAGGAGAAAAATACCAAAATGGGGCGGAAAAACAATGGGATGAGGAGAAAAATACCAAAAATGGGGTGGAAAAACAACGGGATGAGGGGAAAATACCAGAATGGGGCGGGAATACATCGGGATGAGGGGAAAAATACCAGAATGAGGTAGAAAAATACCAAAATGGGGTGGAAAAACATCGGGATGAGCAGAAAATACCAGAATGGGGTGGAAAAATGTCAGGATGAGGAGAAAAATACCAAAAATGGGGGGGAAAAAACACCGGGACGAGGGGAAAATACCAGAATGGGGTGGAAAAACACCGGGATGAGGAGAAAAATATCAAAAATGGGGTGGAAAAACAATGGGATGAGGGGAAAATACAGGGATAAGGCAAACAAGCCTCAAAAATGAGGTGGAAAACACCGGGATGAGGAGAAAAATACCAAAAGGGGGTGGAAAAAAAACGGGATGAGGGGAAAAATATGAAAATGGGGTGGAAAAATGTCAGGATGAGGAGAAAAATACCAAAATGGGGCGGGAAAACAACAGGATGAGGAGAAAACCACGGGGAAAAGGTGGAAAAACACCGGGGCTGAGGCAAAACCCACCAAAACGAGGTGAGAAAACACGAAGCGGAAAAAAACCCGAAAAAGCCCAGAACGAAGCAGAAAAAACGACAAAAACGAGGCGGAAGCGAAGAAAATCCCGGCGGATTCGCGGATCGGGAAAATCCCGTCCGGGCACGACAGACTCGGCAACGTGGGAATACGACGAGTTTATTTCCAACGGGATCAGGCCAGGATTTACAGAACCCCCCCCAAAATCCGATTTTTCCCCTCCCCCGGTTCCCTCAAATCCCGCCGGCGGCGAGTTTCCCGCGGGTTTTTCTCCGCCGCGGATTCCAAGTTTTTTCCCATGGGTTCCTCCGCCGCGGCCGGGAGTTTTCCGCGGGCGTTCTCCGCCGCGTCGTTCCCGTGGAAGACGATTCTTCCCGGGCTTTGCTCCGAGGAGTCGATATTTCGGGAATATCCCGCTCCGGAGGGTTTTTTTTCCCTCCCCTCCGTGGGATTCCTCTCAGGAATCTGCTCCTTTTTCCCCCACGGATCTGCAGGTCCCTGCCAGGATCCAGCTCCAGGATGGAGTTTCCCCGTCGGAGGCACCACGGATTTTTTTGGGGGAGGGAATTTCCCTCTCCAGCGCTTCGGGATCGTCTCCGGAGCGGCTCCTTTCCGAAATTCTCGCTCCGGGGATTCCGTCGGGTTTCTTCCGACTCGATTCCGACGGAGGCGGGAGAAGCTTCGGGCAGCTTCCCGCGGAATCCGGCTCCAGGGATTTGGCGGCGCAAAGCAGATCCTAACGGAAAAAACCACAGGGCCGGGCCAATAACGAAAAGGGGGGGAGGCGGGAAAAACAACGGGGTCGGCTGGAAAAATTCATGAAGCGGGAGGAAAACAAAAAACCGCCGGGATGAGGCGGAAAAATCTCGGGACGGGGAGGAAAAAAAAGCTCAAAACGTGGCAAGAAAACTACAAAATCGTGGGGGGGGAAAAAAAAGAAACACCTCAGGATGAGGCAGAAAAATCAGCGGGATGAGGCGGAAAATTACCGAAACCGGGCAGAAAAAGCACCGAAACGAAAAGGGGGGGCAAAAAAAACAACAAAACCAAAAGCCACCGGAACGAGGCGGAAAAGCGCCGGGAAAACGCCGGGATCTGCCGGGAAGAGGCGGCGGCGGCGCTTTTTTCCCCGCCGCCGAAGCTCCCGAGCTTTTTCCCCCCCCGGCCCCCGAGTCACAAGGAGAAGTAGTCCAGCGCTCCGTGCCCGTAGGGGTTGTAAGTCCACACCAGGTCGCTCCTCCCGGAGCTCTTCAGCAGCTGCGAGATCTCGGCGGTGGCCGCCGCCAGCAGCTGCCCGTCCATGGGCTCCTCGTAGATGCGCCGCGAGCCCGGCACTCGGCGCGGCGGCTCCGGCTTGTAGCAATCCGCCGGGAAGGGGTAAACCACCAGGCGCAGGTCCGGCAGCTCCAGGGTTTTGCGCAGCAGATCCTTGAGCGCCGCCGTGGACAGGGAGTTGCCGTAGAGTCCCAGGAAGCGCAGGCGGGAGCAGCGGCGCAGCGTCGGCAGCAGCGCGGCCAGCTGCGAGTCGGCCATGCGGCATTCCATGAGATCCAGGTGCAGCAGCGAGGCCGAGGTCTCCTCCAGGAGCAGCCGGAGCGGCTCCAGGAGGCCCTGGGAGAAGTCGTGGCCGCTCAGGTCCAACCTCTTGAGGGCCGGAGCGTGGAAGCTTTGGGAGAGGAAGGCGAGGTCGGCGGGCACCAGGGAGCAGAAGGCCAGTTCCAAGCTTTCCAAGGGAGCCTGGAGGTCGCTGGCGGGAGAGGGGGGGAAAAAGGGAGAGGTGAGGCCCGAGGGAGGAGCCGGGAGCGGCGGGGGAGACGCGGGGAACGGGAGCCGGGACGGCGTCCAGGGGATCGGGGAACGGTGGGGTGGACGAGGTCAGGAAAGAGCTCCGAGAAGGTCGAGTTTGGGCCCTGAAGATCCTGGGGTTTGGGGATGATGGGGTCAGGGAGTCAGGGAATGGATGAGGTTGGGAAAGGTCGCTGAGAACATCGAGTTTGAGCTCTGAGAATCACGGAATCAAGGGACCAATGAATCGTGGAATCAAGTTGTGGAGTTAAGGAATGGCTGAAGTTGGGGAAGATCTCCAAGGCCATCAAGTTTGACCCCTGAAAATCCAGGGATTTTGGGAGGATGGGGCCATGGAGTTATGGAATGGATGAGGTTGGGAAAGAGCTCTGAGAACATCGAGTTTGACACTCGAAGATCATTGGATCACAGAGTTATGGAATTATGGATCCATGAGATGATGGCGTCATGGAGTTATGGAATGACTCAGGTTGGGAAAGAGCTGTGAGAACATCAAGTTTGGCCACTGAAAATCCTGGGATTTTGGGATGATGGGGTCAGGGAGTCATGGAATGACTCAGGTTGGGAAAGAGCTCTGAGAACATCGAGTTTGAGCTTGGAGAATCATGGAATTATGGGATCAAGGAATCGTGGAATTGTGGAACGACTCAAGTTGGGAAAGAGCTCTGAGAACATCAAGTTTGACACTCGAAGATCATTGGATCGCAGAGTTATGGAATTACGGATCCATGAGATGATGGAATCATGGAGTTATGGAATGACTCAGGTTGGGAAAGGTCTCCCAGAACATCAAGTCTGGCCCCTGAAAATCCTGGGGATTTGGGATGATGGGGTCAGGGAGCCATGGAATGGATGAGGTTGGGAAAGAGCTCCGAGAACGTCGAGTTTGGGCCCTGAAAATCCTGGGGTTTTGGGATGATGGGGTCAGGGAGTCAGGGAATGGATGAGGTTGGGAAAGAGCTTCAAGAACATCGAGTTTGAGCTTGGAGAATCATGGAATTGTGGGATCAAGGAATCGTGGGATTGTGAAATCGAATTGTGGAGTTAAGGAATGGCTGAAGTTGGGAAAGATCTCCGAGAACATCAGGTTTGACACTTGAAGATGACTGGATCACAGAGTTATGGATCCATGAGATGATGGAATCATGGAATGACTCAGGTTGGGAAAGGTCTCCAAGAACATTGAGTTTGGCCACTGAAAATCCTGGGGTTTGGGGATGATGGGGTCAGGGAGTTACGGAATGGATGAGGTCGGGAAAGAGCTCCGAGAACATTGAGTTCGGTCTCCAAATCCTGGGATTTTGGAATTATGGGGCCATGGAATCATGGAATAGCTGAAGTTGGGAAAGGTCTCCCAGAACATCGAGTTTGAGCTTTGAGAGTCATGGAATTATGGGATCAAGGAATCGTGGAATTGTGGAACGACTCAAGTTGGGAAAGAGCTCTGAGAACATCGAGTTTGACACTTCAAGATCATTGGATCACAGAGTTATGGAATTATGGATCCATGAGATGATGGAATCATGGAATGACTCAGGTTGGGAAAGGTCTCCAAGAACATTGAGTTTGAGCTTTGAGAGTCATGGAATTGTTGAATTGAATTGTGGAGTTATGGAATGACTCAGGTTGGGAAAGAGCTCCAAGAACACTGAGTTTGGCCACTGAAAATCCTGGGGTTTGGGGATGATGGAGTCATGGAGTTACGGGATGGCTGAGGTTGGGAAAGGTCTCTGAGAACACCAAGTTTGAGCTCTGAGAATCACGGAATCAAGGGACCAATGAATCATGGAATCAAGTTGTGGAGTTAAGGAATGGCTGAAGTTGGGGAAGATCTCCAAGACCATCAAGTTTGACCCCTGAAAATCCAGGGATTTTGGGAGGATGGGGCCATGGAGTTAAAGAATGGATGAGGTTGGGAAAGAGCTCCGAGAACATTGAGTTTGGCCCCTGAAAATCCTGGGGGTTTGGAATGATGGGGTCAGGGAGTTATGGGATGGCTCAGGTTGGGAAAGGTCTCCAAGAACATTGAGTTAGAGCTTTGAGAGTCATGGAATTGTTGAATTGAATTGTGGAGTTATGGAATGGCTGAAGTTGGGAAAGAGCTCCAAGACCACCAAGTTGGACCCCAGAAAATGCTGGAATTTTGGAATGATGGGGTCATGGAGTTATGGAATGGCTGAAGCTGGGAAAGGTCTCCAAGACCATCAAGTTTTACCTTGGAGACTCAGGGAATTATGGGATCACGGAGCCAGGGAATTGTGGAGTTATGGGGCCACGGGATCACGGAATGATGGGATATTGGGATTCTGGGATCAGGGAGCCATGGAATTATGGGATATTGGGATTCTGGGATCAGGGCGCCATGGAATTACGGGATATTGGGATTCTGGGATCAGGGAGCCATGGAATTATGGGATATTGGGATTCTGGGATCAGGGAGCCATGGAATTACGGGATATTGGGATTCTGGGATCAGGGAGCCATGGAATTACGGGATATTGGGATTCTGGGATCAGGGAGCCATGGAATTACGGGATATTGGGATTCTGGGATCAGGGACCCATGGAATTATGGGATATTGGGATTCTGGGATCAGGGAGCCATGGAATTACGGGATATTGGGATTCTGGGATCAGGGAGCCATGGAATTACGGGATATTGGGATTCTGGGATCAGGGAGCCATGGAATTATGGGATCACGGGGTTCCGGGCTCATGGGGCCGTTAAAGTTGGAAAAGGCCTTGAGATCATCAGGTCCAACCTCCGGGAATCCCGGGATCAAGGAATGATGGGATCATGGAATCACGGGAACCTGGGATCATTAAGGTGGGAAAAGATCTCCAAGATTGTCAAAGTCAGCCTTGGGGACTCCTGGGATCACGGAATTGTGGGATCATGGAATTGTGGGAGAACGGAACCATAAACTGCTGGGAGAACGGGATCCTGGGAATTTTGGGATAACGAAATCCTGGAATCACGGGATCACTCAGGTTGGAAAAGATCTCCAAGACCATCGAGGCAGAACTTTGGGAACTCTGGAATCAAGGATTGGGACCATGGAATCCCAGGAACATCGGGATAAGGAAATCCTGGAATCACGGGGTCGTTACAATTGGACAAGATCTCCGAGATCGTCAAGTTCAACCTTTGGGAATCCTGGAATCTCAGAACTTTGGGATCATGGAATTGTGGGACAATGGAATCATTGAGTCATCAGCTATTGGGATAACGGGATCACGGGAATATTGGGATAAAGAAATCCTGGAACCACGGGGTCACTAAGATTGGACGAGACCTCCAAAACCATCAAGAGCTACCTTTGGGAATCCTGGAATTAAGGATTTACGGGATCGTGAATTTCTGGGATAATGGAACCATTGAGTCATTAACAATGGGAACATTGGGATAATGGAATCCTGGAATCACAAAGGATGGAAAACACCTCCAAGATCCTGAAGTTCAGCCTTTGGGAATCCTGGAATCATGGAATTACGGGACAACAGAATTACGGGAAGATGGAATCATGGAGTAATGAACTACTGAGATAACGGGATCATGGGAATATTGGAATCCTGGGAATTACGGGATCAAGAATTTCTGGGATAATGGAACCGTTGAATCACAAACTATGGGAATAACGGGATCATGGGAATATTGGAATCCTGAGAATTACAGGATCATGAATTTCTGGGATAATGGAACCATTGAGTCATAAGATATGGGAATATTGGAATCCTGGAATCACTAAGGTTGGAAAAGATCTCCAAGATCCTGAAGTTCAGCCTTTGGGAATCCTGGAATCACGGAATTCCGGGACAATGGAATTATGGGAAGATGGAATCATGGAGTACTGAACTATTGAGATAACAGGATCATGGAAATATTGGGATAAAGAAATCCAGGAATTACAGGGTTTTTAAGATTGGACGAGACCTCCAAAACCATCAAGAGCTACCTTTGGGAATCTTGGAATCACGGAATTACGGGATCATGAATTTGTGGGATAATGGAACCGTTGAGCCATAAACTATGGGAACATTGGGATAATGGAATCCTGGGAATTACTGGATCATGAATTTCTGGGACAATGGATTCATTGAGTCACAAACTATGGGAACATTGGGATAATGGAATCCTGGAATCACTAAGGTTAGAAAAGATCTCCAAGATCGCAAAGTTCAGCCTTTGGAAATCCTGGAATCACGGAATTATGGGACAGTGGGATTATGGGAAGATGGAATCATGGAGTAATGAACTATATAGATAATGGGATCATGGGAACATTGGGATAAAGAAATCCTGGAATCACGGGGTCACTAAGATTGGACGAGACCTCCAAGACCATCAAGTGCCATGTTTGGGAATCCTGGAATCACGGAATTATGGGACAATGGAATCATGGAGTAATGAACTACTGAGATAACGAAATCATGGGAAGATTGGAATCCTGGAATCAAGGGATCACCAAGGTTGGAAAACACCTCCAAGATTGATGAAGTTCAGCCTTTGGGAATCCTGGAATCAAGGAATTACGGGACAACGGAATTACGGGAAGATGGAATCATGGAGTAATGAACTATTGAGATAACGGGATCATGGGAACATTGGGATAAAGAAATCCTGGAACCACGGGGTCACTAAGATTGGACGAGACCTCCAAGACCATCGAGCGCTACCTTTGGGAATCCTGGAATTAAGGAATTACGGGATCGTGAATTTCTGGGGTAATGGAATCATTGAATTTGAATCACAAACTCTGGGAACATTGGGATAATGGAATCCTGGAATCACTACGGTTGGAAAAGATCTCCAAGATCATGAAGTTCAGCTTTTGGGAATCCTGGAATCAAGGAATTATGGGACAATGGAATTATGGGAAGATGGAATCATGGAGTAAGGAACTATTGAGATAACGGGATCGCGGGAACATCGGGATCACGGGGATCCCGGCACTCACCAGAGGATCTGGCGCAGGTTCCCGGAGAGCCGGGAGGATCCCAGGTTGAGCTCCCGGAGGCCGGGCAGCATTCCCAGCTGCCCGGCCAGGCACCGGATCCCGATGGCCGATTCCGGCGTCGGGCGCCGCACGTCCACGTTGCTGTACTGGAGCTTGAGGCTGCGCAGCTCCGGGAAGCGCGAGAGGTGCGGCAGGATCACCGAGAGCCCGGTCAGGCCCAGGTTCCGGAAGCGCAGATCCACCCTCCGGACGCAGGACGGATCCATGGATTCCAGCAGGCTCACGATCCCGGCCAGGGAGAGCTTCTCGGCCTGGAACTCGCGGCACTTGAGGCGCAGCGGGCCGGCGGCGGCGGTCTGGAGCGCGTCGCGCAGGATCCCGTAGGACGTCCCGTTGACGAAGAGGTCGGCGTGGACGTCCACGCCCGGGGGCGGCGGGGCGGCGGCGGCCGTGGCGGCTCCGGAGCGGCCTTTGTGCCGCTTGGAGCCGCGCCTCTGGAATTCCCGCTGGTGCTTGGACACCTCCACGCAAGCCTTGGCCAAAGCCACGGTGCCGGACCAGACGCTCATCCCGTCCGGAGCGCGGCCGGCCGGATCGTCCGGAACTCCCGTCACGTCCAGAACACGCAGGCGGCACCCGCTGCGAAAGGAAAAAAATCAACACGGGAAGAAACCATCGAAAGCGAACAAAGGAACCGGAGCTCGCTGCCATCCCGGAATTCCCAAAAAAACCCCACCTGGAATCGTTGCCGGGCTCTTCCAGCTCCCGCCGGAGCTGCGCCACCACGGCCAGGATGACGGCCTGCACGCAGAGCTTGCAGGGATGATCCCGGAGCAGCTCCCGGCGCCCCACCAGCCGCTGGAAGTTGAGCACCGGGAAAGGCCAAGCGGCCACCAAATCCCGCAGGACCAGCGGTCTCCCGTCCAGGAAGGCCGCTTGGAAAAGGATGGGGTAGAGGTGGGCCGGGAGCGCCGGCAGCGCGGGCAGCGGGTGCCGGGCGACGATGCGGCGGGCGCAGAGGAAGAGCAGCGAGTCCGAGTATCCGGGCGGGAGCTGGCGCTTGGGGACGCACGGCGGGATCTGGGTGGAGGAGCGGCTGCGCGACGGAGCCATGGCGCCGGTCCGGGAATGCCGGGGATTTCCCGCCCGGAGAGGGGAACCTGGCGGCGGGGGGGGGGAGGGAAGGGAGGGGAGAAAAGGGGGAGGGAGATGGAGATTCCTGAAAAATGGGAGTCCTGGAGCAGCCCCCCCCCCCAAAAAAGAGCCTCAGCCTCAGGCAGGGACCCCAAAAATCAGTGCAGGGATCATCTCAAACCAGGCCAGGGACCCCAAAAATCCCTCAAACCAGTCCAGGGACCCCAAAAATCCCTCAAACCAGTCCAGGGACCCCAAAAATCAGTCCAGGGATCATCTCAAACCAGGCCAGGAACACCAAAATCAGTCCAGGGACCCCAAAAATCAGTTCAGGGATCATCCCAAACCAGGCCAGGAACACCAAAATCAGTCCAGGGATCATCTCAAACCAGGCCAGGGGCCCCAAAATCAGTTCAGGGACCCCAAAAATCCCTCAAACCAGTCCAGGGACCCCAAAATGAATCCTGGGATCATCTCAAACCAGGCCAGGAACACCAAAATCAGTCCAGGGACCCCAAAAATCCCTCAAACCAGTCCAGGGACCCCAAAAATCAGTCCAGGAATCCTCTCAAACCAGACCAGAGACCCCAAAATGAATCCAGGGATCATCCCAAACCAGGCCAGGGACACCAAAATCAGTTCAGGGACCCCAAAAATCCCTCAAACCAGTCCAGGGACCCCAAAATCAGTTCAGGGACCCCAAAAATCAGTCCAGGGATCATCTCAAACCAGGCCAGGGACCCCAAAATCAGTGCAGGGATCATCTCAAACCAGGCCAGGGACCTCAAAAATCCCTCAAACAGTTCAGGGACCCCAAAATGAATCCAGGGATCATCTCAAACCAGGCCAGGGACACCAAAATCAGTCCAGGGACCCCAAAAATCAGTTCAGGGATCATCCCAAACCAGGCCAGAGACCCCAAACTCAGTTCAGGGACCCCAAAAATCCCTCAAACCAGTTCAGGGACCCCAAAATGAATCCAGGGATCATCTCAAACCAGGCCAGGGACCCCAAAATCAGTCCAGGGACCCCAAAAATCAGTGCAGGGATCATCTCAAACCAGGCCAGGGACACCAAAATCAGTCCAGGGACCCCAAAAATCAGTGCAGGGATCATCTGAAACCAGGCCAGGGACACCAAAATCAGTCCAGGGACCCCAAAAATCAGTGCAGGGATCATCTCAAACCAGGCCAGGGACCTCAAAAATCCCTCAAACAGTTCAGGGACCCCAAAATGAATCCAGGGATCATCTCAAACCAGGCCAGGGACCCCAAAACCAGTCCAGGGACCCCAAAAATCCCTCAAACCAGTCCAGGGACCCCAAAAATCAGTCCAGGGATCATCTCAAACCAGGCTAGGAACACCAAAATCAGTCCAGGGACCCCAAAAATCCCTCAAACCAGTCCAGGGACCTCAAAAATCAGTTCAGGGACCCCAAAAATCAGTCCAGGGATCATCCCAAACCAGGCCAGAGACCCCAAATTCAGTTCAGAGCGGTTCAGGGCCTCCAAGCCAGTCCAGGGATCCTAAAGCCACTCCAAGAACCCTAAAACCAGTCCAGGGACCCCAAAAATCAGTCCAGGGATCCTCTCAAACCAGGCCAGGAACACCAAAATCAGTCCAGGGACCCCAAAAATCCCTCAAACCAGTCCAGGGACCCCAAAATCAGTTCAGGGATCATCTCAAACCAGGCCAGGAACACCAAAATCAGTCCAGGGACCCCAATAATCAGTGCAGGGATCATCTCAAACCAGGCCAGGGACCCCAAAATCAGTCCAGGGACCCCAATAATCAGTGCAGGGATCATCTCAAAGCAGGTCAGGGACCCCAAAATCAGTCCAAAAACCCCTGAAACCAGGTCAGGGACCCCAAAATCAGTTCAGGTATTGGCCTAAACCACTCCAGGAACCCCAAAAATCAGTTCAGGGATCCCCCAAACCAGTCCAGGGATCCTCCAGATCTCCCCAAAGCAGTTCAAGAACCTAAACCAGTCCAGGGACCCCAAAACCAGTTCAGGAATCATCTCAAACTGGTCCAGAGATCCCCCAAAGTGGTCCAGGGATCCCCCAGGTCTCCCCAGAGCAGTTCAGGACCTCCAAACCAGGCCAGGAACCCCAAAAATCAGTCCAGGGATCATCTCAAACCAGGCCAGGGACCCCAAAATCAGTTTGGGATCCCCAAAGTGGTCCAGGGATCCCCCAAATCTCCCCAGGGCCGTTCAGGACCTCCAAACCAATCCAGTGACCTTAAAATCAGTCCAGGGACCCCAAAGTCACTCCAGGAACCCTGAAACCAGTTCAGGGATCCTCTCAAACCAGTCCAGGGACCCCAAAATCAGTTTAGGGTTCCCCAAAACCAGTTCAGGGATCCCCCAAAGCTGCCCCGGGGTTCCCTCAGATCTCCCCAAAGCAGTTCAGGACCCCCAAACCAGTCCAGGGACCCCAAAAATCAGTCCAGGTATTGCCTAAACCAGTCCAGGAATGCTCCAGATCTCACCAGAGCAGTTCAGGACCTCCAAACCAGTCCAGGGACCCCAAAAATCAGTTCAGGGATCTCTCAGATCTCCCCAAAGCAGTTCAGGACCTCCAAACCAGTCCAGGGACCCCAAAACCAGTTCAGGGACCATCAAAACCATCCCAGGGCACCCCCAGTTCAGCCGAGGCACCCCCAAACCAGTCCCGGGACTCCCCAAATCCTCCTAAACCTACCCAAGGATCTCTCCTGGCTCCCCCAAAAACGCACCCCAGGGATCCACCCCCAAAACGCAACCCCAGCCCTGCTCAAGGCCCTCCCCCGGGCCGGGGCCCCCCCAAAGCCCCTCAGGGACCCCCAATCCAGCCCGTCCCACCCACAGGCTCCTTCCCATCCTTCCACAATGCAGGCCGGGACCCCTCTCCCGCCCCTCGGAACCCACCCAAGGGCGCCCCCGGGCACCCTAAGCCCCCCCAGGGTGCCCCCCAATCTCCTGAACTCCCCCCAGGGACCCCCGGAACCCCAAAGCGGCCCCGGCGCCCTCCCCCCCAACATGGCTTCCGCCACTCACCGCCTGCCCGCAGCCTCCACCCACCGCGGCCCGTCCGGCGGCTCCACCTCCGGGTTTATGCGTGGCGTTCGCCAATCAGCGAGCGAGATCCACCTGAGGGGCGGGGCTTCGCGTTATTATTGGCTTCTCCAACTGTCTGTCAATCTCGTCGCTGAGTTTCATTGGTTGAAGGCGCTTGGGCGGACGCTTCTCGGTGTTCCGGCGCTCATTGGCTGGTTTAGCTGTCAATCTTGCAGCTCTGTACTCTTATTGGCTGGCGCGTGGGCGGAGCGGGAGGTTCGCGCTGAGGCGGCTCCGCGGTTTCCCCCCCTCACTACCGGGTCTTTCCTCGATTCCCGGTCCCGAGGCTGCAGAACGGCACCGGGAGCTGCTGGGCAGCGGAATTCCTGCGGGAATGGCGGCGGGAATTTATCCCTGAGGATAAATAAAACCTCCTGAGGGGCCGCGGCGGGAATTTATCCCTGAGGAAAAAAAAGGCGGGAAAAGTCCCTGAGGGGAATCCTTGGAATCGGGTTTTCCTTATGGCGGCCGGGACGGTGCGTGGGGTGGTTTGGAGGGGCTCAGGGATAACTTAGGGGTTCTGGGATGATTTTGGGGATCTCTGGGGTGGTTTTTGGGGCGCTGGAATAGGGGAAGGGTCCCTGGGCTGCTTTAGGGGGTCTGGGGGGTTCCCTGTGGGGTTTTAGCGGTGCTGGGGGAGGCTCAGGGCGTCCCTGGGACGGAAGGAAGAGACTGTTTTGGGGATTTCCCCTATAAATTCCCCCATAAACCCCTCTCAGTGCTCCTGCTGATCCAGGTAATAAAAACACCCGCGGCTTCTGTGTCGCGACAGCGACCGGATCGCCCCGTATCGGCGACAGCGGAAGTAGCGGCCTGGGGGAGCGGAATGCGCGGGGCACCGCCCGGGTGGGGAGCGGCCATAAAAAGGCTCCGGGCGGAACCGAGCCCGGCAGCGGCGGGACCGGAGGGACACGGCCCAGGCGACAATTTGGGGACTCCGAGAATCCCAAAAATTCCCAGCTCCCATCCAAAATTTCCTCCTCCCATCTCAAAAATTCCCAGCTCCCATCCCAAATTTCCCCGCCTCCCGTCCCAAATATTCCCAGCTCCCATCCCAAATTTCCCCGTCTCCCGTCCCAAAAATTCCCCGGCTCCCGTCCCAAAATTCCCCAGCTCCCGTCCCAAAAATTCCCGGCTCCCATCCCGATTTTCCTCCTCTCATCCCAAATTTCCTCCTCCTGTCCCAAAATTTCCCGGCTCCCATCCCAAATTTCCCAGCTCCCATCCGAAATTTCCTCCTCCTATCTCAAATTTTCCGGCTCTTGTCCTAAATTTCCCGTCTCCCATCCTAAATTCCCATCTCCCATCCCAAATTTCCTCCTCCTGTCCCAAATTTTTGTGGCTCCCATCCCAAATTTCCTGGCTCCCATCCCAAAATTCCCTGGCTCCCATCCCGAATTTCCTCCTCTCATCCCAAATTTCCCGGCTCCAATCCCAAATTTTCGTGACTCCCATCCGAAATTTCCTCCTCCTGTCCCAAAATTCCCGGCTCCCATCCCAAAATTTTTGTGGCTCCCATCCAAAATTTCCCGGCTCCCATCCCAAAAATTCTCGGCTCCCGTCCCAAAAATTCCCAGCTCCCATCCCGAATTTCCTCCTCTCATCCTAAATTTCCCGGCTCCCATCCCAACTTCCCTCCTCTCATCCCAAATTTCTCTGGCTCCCGTCCCAAATTTCCCGGCTCCAATCCCAAATTTTTGTGACTCCCATCCGAAGTTTCCTCCTCCTGTCCCAAATTTTCCCGGCTCCCGTCCCAAAATTCCCTGGCTCCCATCCCGAATTTCCTCCTCTCATCCTAAATTTCCCGGCTCCCATCCCAAAATTTCCCGGCTCCCATCCCGAATTTCCTCCTCCCGTCCCAAAAATTCCCGGCTCCCATCCCAACTTCCCTCCTCCCATCCCAAATTTCTCTGGCTCCCGTCCCAAATTTCCCAGCTCCAATCCCAAATTTTCGTGACTCCCATCCGAAATTTCCTCCTCCCGTCCCAAATTTCCCGGCTCCTGTCCCAAAATTTCCCAGCTCCCGTCCCAAATTTCCCAGCTCCCATCCCAAATTCCCTCCTCTCATCCCAAATTTACCGGCTCCTGTCATAAAACTTCCAGCTCCCGTCCCAAATTCCCGGCTCCCATCCCAAATTCCCTCCTCCCATCCCAAAAATTCCCGGCTCCCATCCCAAAAATTCCCGGCTCCCATCCCAAATTTCCTCCTCTCATCCAAAATTTCCTCCTCCCGTCCCAAATTTCCCAGCTCCTGTCCCAAATTTCCCGGCTCCCATCCCAAATTCCCTCCTCTCATCCTAAATTTCCCGGCTCCCGTCCCAAAAATTCCCGGCTCCCATCCCAACTTCCCTCCTCTCATCCCAAATTTCTCTGGCTCCCATCCCAAATTTTCGTGACTCCCATCCGAAATTTCCTCCTCCTGTCCCAAATTTCCCGGCTCCCATCCCAAAATTTCCCCGGCTCCCATCCCAAAATTTCCCCGGCTCCCATCCCAAATTTCCTCCTCTCATCCTAAATTTCCCGGCTCCCGTCCCAAAATTTCCCGGCTCCCATCCCGAATTTCCCCGGCTCCCATCCCAAAATTTCCCCGTCTCCCATCCTAAATTCCCGTCTCCCATCCCAAATTTCCTCCTCCTGTCCCAAATTTTTGTGGCTCCCATCCCAAAATTTCCCAGCTCCCATCCCAAAATTCCCTGGCTCCCTTCCCAAATTTCCTCCTCTCATCCCAAATTTCCTGGCTCCCGTCCCAAATTTCCCAGCTCCCATCCGAAATTTCCTCCTCGTATCTCAAATTTTCCGGCTCTTGTCCTAAATTTCCCGTCTCCCATCCTAAATTCCCATCTCCCGTCCCAAATTTCCTCCTCCTGTCCCAAATTTTTGTGGCTCCCATCCCAAATTTCCTGGCTCCCATCCCAAAATTCCCTGGCTCCCATCCCGAATTTCCTCCTCTCATCCCAAATTTCCCGGCTCCAATCCCAAATTTTCGTGACTCCCATCCGAAATTTCCTCCTCCTGTCCCAAAATTCCCGGCTCCCATCCCAAAATTTTTGTGGCTCCCATCCAAAATTTCCCGGCTCCCATCCCAAAAATTCTCGGCTCCCGTCCCAAAAATTCCCAGCTCCCATCCCGAATTTCCTCCTCTCATCCCAAAATTTCCCCGGCTCCCATCCTGATTTTCCCCGGCTCCCATCCCAAAATTTCCCATCTCCCATCCCAAATTTCTTCCTCTCATCCTAAATTTCCCGGCTCCCATCCCAAATATTCCCGGCTCCCATCCCAAATATTCCCGGCTCCCGTCCCAAATTCCCATCTCCCATCCTAAATTCCCATCTCCCATCCTAAATTCCCATCTCCCATCCTAAATTCCCATCTCCCATCCCAAATTTCCCCGGCTCCCATCCCAAATTTCCCCGGCTCCCATCCCAAATTTCCCTCTCCCATCCCAAATTCCCATCTCCCATCCCAAATTTCCCCGGCTCCCATCCCAAATTTCCCGGCTCCCATCCTGAATTTCCCAGCTCCCATCCCAAACTTCCCCTCTCCCATCCTAAATTCCCGGCTCCCATCCCAAATTTCCTCCTCCCGTCCCAAAATTTCCCCGGCTCCCGTCCCAAATTTCCCAGCTCCCATCCAAAATTTCCTCCTCCTATCTCAAATTTTCCGGCTCTTGTCCCAAATTTCCCGTCTCCCATCCTAAATTCCCATCTCCCATCCCAAATTTCCTCCTCCTGTCCCAAATTTTCGTGGCTCCCATCCCAAATTCCCTCCTCTCATCCCAAATTTCCTGGCTCCCATCCCGAATTTCCTCCTCTCATCCCAAAAATTCCCGGCTCCCGTCCCAAATTTCCCAGTTCCCATCCAAAATTTCCTCCTCCTATCTCAAATTTTCCGGCTCTTGTCCCAAATTTCCCGTCTCCCATCCCAAATTTTCGTGGCTCCCATCCCAAATTTCCCCGGCTCCCATCCCAAATTTCCCTCTCCCATCCTAAATTCCTGGCTCCCCTCCCAAATTTCCCCGGCTCCCATCCCGAATTTCCTCCTCTCATCCCAAATTTCCCGGCTCCCATCCCAAAAATTCCCGGCTCCCATCCCAAATTCCCTCCTCTCATCCCAAATTTCTCTGGCTCCCGTCCCAAATTTCCCAGCTCCAATCCCAAATTTTCGTGACTCCCATCCGAAATTTCCTTCTCCTATCCCAAAATTCCCGCTCCCATCCCAAACTTCCCCTCTCCCATCCCAAATTTTTGTGGCTCCCATCCCAAATTTCCCAGCTCTCGTCCCAAATTCCCAGCTCCCATCCCAAAATTTCTCGTCTCCCATCCCAAATTTCCCAGCTCCCATCCCAACTTTCCTCCTCCCATCCCAAATTTCCCTCTCCCATCCCGAATTTCCCGGCTCCCATCCCAAAATTTCCCTCTCCCATCCCAAATTTCCCTCTCCCATCCCAAATTCCCATCTCCCATCCCAAATTCCCATCTCCCATCCCAAATTTCTTCCTCCTGTCCCAAATTTTTGTGGCTCCCATCCCAAATTTCCCTCTCCCATCCCAAATTTCCCTCTCCCATCCCAAATTCCCATCTCCCATCCCAAATTTCCTCCTCCTGTCCCAAATTTTCGTGGCTCCCATCCCAAAATTTCCCGGCTCCCATCCCAAAATTTCCCAGCTCCCGTCCCAAAATTTCCCAGCTCCCATCCCGAATTTCCTCCTCTCATCCTAAATTTCCCAGCTCTCGTCCCAAAATTCCCGGCTCCCATCCCAAATTTCCTCCTCTCATCCCAAATTTCCTCCTCCTGTCCCAAAAATTCCCGGCTCCCATCCCAAAAATTCCCGGCTCCCATCCCAAATTCCCTCCTCTCATCCCAAATTTCCCGGCTCCCGTCCCAAAATTTCCAGCTCCCATCCCAAAATTCCCTGGCTCCCATCCCAAATTTCCTCCTCCCGTCCCAAAAATTCCCGGCTCCCGTCCCAAAAATTCCCGGCTCCCATCCCAAATTTCCCAGCTCCCGTCACAAATTTCCCGGCTCCCGTCCCAAAAATTCCCGGCTCCCGTCCCAAATTCCCTCCTCTCATCCCAAATTTCTCTGGCTCTCGTCCCAAATTTCCCGGCTCCAATCCCAAATTTTCGTGACTCCCATCCGAAATTTCCTCCTCCTGTCCCAAATTTCCCGGCTCCCGTCCCAAATTCCCTGGCTCCCATCCCGAATTTCCTCCTCTCATCCTAAATTTCCCGGCTCCCATCCCAAAATTTCCCGGCTCCCATCCCGAATTTCCTCCTCCCGTCCCAAAAATTCCCGGCTCCCACCCCAAAAATTCCCGGCTCCCATCCCAAATTCCCTCCTCTCATCCCAAATTTCTCTGGCTCCCGTCCCAAATTTCCCAGCTCCAATCCCAAATTTTCGTGACTCCCATCTGGAATTTCCTTCTCCCATCCCAAACTTCCCCTCTTCCATCCCAAATTTTTGTGGATCCCATCCAAAATTTCCCAGCTCCCATCCCAAATTTCCCAGCTCCTGTCCCAAATTCCCTCCTCTCATCCCAAATTTCCCGGCTCCTGTCCCAAAATTTCCAGCTCCTGTCCCAAATTCCCGGCTCCCATCCCGAATTTCCTCCTCTCATCCTAAATTTCCCAGCTCCCATCCCAAATTCCCGGCTCCCATCCCAAATTCCCTCCTCTCATCCCAAATTTCTCTGGCTCCCGTCCCAAATTTCCCAGCTCCAATCCCAAATTTTCGTGACGCCCATCCGAAATTTCCTCCTCCCATCCCAAAATTTCCCCGTCTCCCATCCCAAATTTTTGTGGCTCCCATCCAAAATTTCCTCCTCCCGTCCCAAATTTCCCGGCTCCCGTCCCAAAATTTCCAGCTCCCGTCCCAAATTCCCGGCTCCCGTCCCAAATTTCCCCGGCTCCCATCCCGAATTTCCTCCTCTCATCCTAAATTTCCCGGCTCCCATCCCAAATTTCTCAGCTCCTGTCCCAAATTTCCAGCTCCCATCCCAAATTCCCGGCTCCCATCCCAAATTTCCTCCTCCTATCTCAAATTTTCCGGCTCCCGTCCCAAAAATTCCCGGCTCCTGTCCCCAAAATTCCCGGCTCCCATCCCGAATTTCCCATCTCCCATCCCGAATTTCCTCCTCCCATCCCAAAATTTCCCAGCTCCCATCCCAAATTTCCCTCTCCCATCCCAAATTCCCATCTCCCATCCCAAATTTCCCTCTCCCATCCCAAATTCCCATCTCCCACCCCAAATTTCCCGGCAATTCCAGAGGCTCCGGCACCCAGCGGCGTTTTCCGTTCGCAGCTTTATTTATTCACACAACTCCAGAATTCGGCGGCCCCTGGAGCGAGGGGAACCCCAAAATCCAAAAAAATCCAAAAAAATCCAAAAAAATCCAAAATCCCCCCTTTTTTTTATGGGAGATTAAAACAAAAATTCCCAAAAAATTCCCGGGATTTCGGGGAGGGAAAAAATCCCGGGGAAGGGAGAAGAGGAGGATCCGTCCCTTTCCTTTGGATTTTTTTTTTCCCCCCCCCAGTCTTTTTTTTTTTTTAATTTTAATTATTTTTAATAATAATAATTAATTAAGAATAAATAAAAACCTCGAGGCTCGGGGGGGGGGGAAAAAAAAAAAAAAGAAAAAACCCGGCGGGAACCAAAAAAAAAAGGGGGGGGGAGAGGAGGGGAAATGCAAATGAACCAATTAACGCTGGGCTCCCGGTAATTAACCGTTAATTAATTAGGGGTTAATTAAGCGGAGGATAAAGAGGGGGGGGTCCCCTGGCAGTGAGCAGAGCTGAGAGGGAGCGGGACCCCCACCCCGATTTGGGGACCCCCACCCCGATTTGGGGACCCCCCTCCATGGGATCGTCTCCATTTTGGGGATCCCCACCCATGGGAGCCCCTGATTGGGTCCTCCCATTTTGGGGACCCCCTCCTCCATGGGACCCCCTGATTGGATCCCCCCATTTTGGGGACCCCCACCCAATTTTGGGGACCCCCACCCATGGGACCCCCTGATTGGATCCTCCCATTTTGGGGACCCCCTCCTCCATGGGACCCCCTGATTGGATCCCCCCATTTTGGGGACCCCCACCCAATTTTGGGGACCCCCTCCATGGGATCCCCCCCAATTTGGGGATCTCACCCATGGGACCCCCCCCCATTTTGGGGCCCTCCAAATTTTGGGGACCCCCCAATTTTGGGGACCCTCACCCATGGGACCCCCTGATTGGATCCTCCCATTTTGGGGACGCTCACCCAATTTTGGGGACCCCCACCTCCATGGGATCCCCCTCCATTTTGGGGACCCCCTGATTGGACCCCCACCTCAATTTGGGGACCCCCACCTCCATGGGACCCCCCCATTTTGGGGCCCTCCAAATTTTGGGGACCCCCTGATTGGACCCCCTGTCCATTTTGGGGACCCCCACCTCAATTTGGGGACCCCCAACTCCATGGGACCCCCCCCCATTTTGGGGACCCCCACCCATGGGACCCCCTGATTGGACCCCCTGTCCATTTTGGGGACCCCCCCCCAATTTGGTCTCCTCCATTTTGGGGACCCCCACCCATGGGACCCCCTGATTGGATCCTCCCATTCTGGGGACACCCCCCTCCCTCCATGAGACCCCCTCTCATTTTGGGGACCTCCAAATTTTGGGGACCCTCCTCCATTTTGGGGACCCTCCTCCATTTTGGGGACCTCACCCACGGGGTCTCCTCTCCCAGTTTTGGGGGCCTTCAAATTTTGGGGACCCCCCCCAATTTGGGGAACCCCACCCATGGGATCCCCTCCATTTTAGGGACCCCCACCCCATTTTGGGGACCTCACCCATGGGTCTCCTCCATTTTGGAGACCTCCAAATTTTGGGGACCCCCCCATTTTGGGGACCTCCTCCATGGATCCCCTCCGATTTGGGACCCCCAATTTTGGGGACCTCCCACCCATGGGACCCCCCCTGATTGGGACCCCCTGTCCATTTTGGGGACCCCCACCCATGGGACCTCCACCCCACTTTGGGGACCTCCAAAGTTTGGGGACCCTCCTCCATGGGACCCCCTGATTGGATCCCCCCATTTTGGGGACCCCCACCCTAATTTGGGGACCCCCTCCATGGGATCCCCCCCAATTTGGGGATCTCACCCATGGGACCCCCCCCCCATTTTGGAGGCCTCCAAATTTTGGGGACCCCCCAATTTTGGGGACCTCTCACCCATGGGAGCCCCTGATTGGATCCTCCCATTTTGGGGACCCTCACCCAATTTTGGGGACCCCCACCTCCATGGGATCCCCCTCCATTTTGGGGACCCCCCCTCCATGAGACCCCCTCATTTTGGGGACCTCCAAATTTTGGGGAACCCCTGATTGGACCCCCACCTCAATTTGGGGACCCCCACCTCCATGGGACCCCCCCCAATTTGGGGACTTTACCCATAGGTCTCCTCCATTTTGGGGACCCCCCCCTCCATGGGACCCCCCCATTTTGGGGCCCTCCAAATTTTGGGGACCCCCACCCATGGGACCCCATGATTGGACCCCCTGTCCATTTTGGGGACCCCCCCCCAATTTGGGGACTTTACCCATAGGTCTCCTCCATTTTGGGGACCCCCACCCATGGGACCCCCTGATTGGATCCTCCCAGTCTGGGGACCCCCCCCCCCCCCTCCATGAGACCCCCTCATTTTGGGGACCTCCAAATTTTGGGGACCCCCCCATTTTGGGGACCTCACCCACGGGATCTCCTCTCCCAGTTTTGGGGGCCTTCAAATTTTGGGGACCCCCCCAATTTGGGGAACCCCACCCATGGGATCCCCTCCATTTTAGGGACCCCCACCCCATTTTGGGGACCACACCCATGGGTCTCCTCCATTTTGGAGACCTCCAAATTTTGGGGACCCCCACCCATGGGACCCCCCTGATTGGGACCTTCTGTCCATTTTGGGGACCCCCACCCATGGGACCCCCTGTCCATTTTGGGGACCCCCCACCCCATTTTGGGGACCTCTCCATGGGATCTCCTCTGTTTTGGGGACCTCCAAAGTTTGGGGACCCTCCTCCATGGGACCCCCTGATTGGATCCCCCCATTTTGGGGACCCCCACCCTAATTTGGGGACCCCCTCCATGGGATCCCCCCCAATTTGGGGATCTCACCCATGGGACCCCCCCCATTTTGGAGACCCCCCAATTTTGGGGACCTCCCACCCATGGGACCCCCTGATTGGACCCTCCCATTTTGGGGACCCCCACCCATGGGACTCCCACCAATTTGGGGGCCTCCAAATTTTGGGGACCCTCCCATTTTGGGGACCTCTCCATGGGACCTCCCCCCCCAAATTTTGGGGACCCCTCCCTGCCTTGGGGACCATACCAGGATCTCGGGGACCCCCCCTTGGCCTTGGAGACCCCTCCATTTTGGGGGACCTGGAGGAGATCTGGGGTCACCGAGGTGGGTCCTGGTGGAGGTTTGGGGTCACCAAAGTGGGACCTGGAGAACCTGGAGAAGATCGGGGGTCACCAAGGTGGGACCTGGAGGAGATTGGCGTCCATCAAGGTGGGACCTGGAGGAGATTGGCGTCCATCAAGGTGGGACCTGGTGGAGGTTTGGGGTCACCGAGGTGGGACCTGGTGGAGATTGGTGTCCATCAAGGTGGGACCTGGAGGAGATCTGGGGTCACTGAGGTGGGACCTGGTGGAGATTTGGGGCCACTGAGGTGGGACCTGGTGGAGATTGGTGTCCATCAAGGTGGGACCTGGAGGAGGAGTTGGAGGAGATTGGGGAGCACCAAGGTTGGACCTGGAGGAGATTTGGGGTCACCAAGGTGGGACCTGGAAGAGGTTTGGGGCCACCAGAGTGGGACCTGGAGAACCTGGAGGAGATTGGGGGTCACCAAGGTGGGACCTGGAGGAGATTTGGGGCCACCAGAGTGGGTCCTGGTGGAGATTTGGGGCCACCGAGGTGGATCCTGGTGGAGATTGGCGTCCATCAAGGTGGGACCTGGAGGAGGTCTGGGGTCACCGAGGTGGGACCTGGTAGAGATTGGTGTCCATCAAGGTGGGACCTGGAGGAGATTTGGGGTCACCGAGGTGGGACCTGGTGGAGATTGGCGTCCATCAAGGTGGTACCTGGTGGAGGTTTGGGGCCACCAAGGTGGTACCTGGTGGAGGTTTGGGGTCACCGAGGTGGGACCTGGTGGAGATTTGGGGTCACCAAGGTGGGACCTGGTGGAGATTTGGGGCCACTGAGGTGGGACCTGGTGGAGATTGGTGTCCATCAAGGTGGGACCTGGAGGAGGAGTTGGAGGAGATTTGGGGTCACCAAGGTGGGACCTGGAGGAGATTTGGGGTCACCAAGGTGGGACCTGGAAGAGGTTTGGGGCCACCAGAGTGGGACCTGGGGAACCTGGAGGAGATTTAGGGTCACCAAGGTTGGACCTGGAGGAGATCTGGGGTCACCAAGGTGGGACCTGGAGGAGATTGGTGTCCATCAAGGTGGGACCTGGTGGAGGTTTGGGGTCACCAAGGTGGGACCTGGTGGAGATTTGGGGTCACCGAGGTGGGACCTGGTGGAGATTGGCGTCCATCAAGGTGGGACCTGGTGGAGGTTTGGGGTCACCAAGGTGGGACCTGGTGGAGATTTGGGGTCACCGAGGTGGGACCTGGTGGAGATTGGCATCCATCAAGGTGGGACCTGGTGGAGGTTTGGGGTCATCAAGGTGGGACCTGGAGGAGGAGTTGGAGGAGATTGGGGAGCACCAAGGTTGGACCTGGAGGACCTGGAGGAGATCGGGGGCTGCTCAGATGGGACCTGGAGCAGGTGATGGTGCCCAGGTGGGACCTGGAGGATCTGGAGTTTGTGGGGCCACCAAGGTGGAACCTGGAGGAGATTTGGGGTCACCGAGGTGGGACCTGGAGGAGATTTGGGGTCACCAGAGTGGGACCTGGTGGAGATTGGCGTCCATCAAGGTGGGACCTGGAGGAGATCTGGGGTCACCAAGGTGGGACCTGGTGGAGATTGGCGTCCATCAAGGTGGGACCTGGAGGAGATCTGGGGTCACCAAGGTGGGACCTGGTGGAGATTGGTGTCCATCAAGGTGGGACCTGGAGGAGGAGTTGGAGGAGATTGGGGAGCACCAAGGTGGGACCTGGAGGAGATTTGGGGTCACCAGAGTGGGTCCTGGAGGAGATTGGGGGTCACCGAGGTGGGACCTGGTGGAGATCTGGGGTCACCAAGGTGGGACCTGGAGGAGGTTTGGGGTCACCGAGGTGGGACCTGGTGGAGATTGGTGTCCATCAAGGTGGGACCTGGAGGAGGAGTTGGAGGAGATTGGGGAGCACCAAGGTTGGACCTGGAGGACCTGGAGGAGATTGGGGGCTGCTCAGATGGGACCTGGAGCAGGTGATGGTGCCCAGGTGGGACCTGGAGGATCTGGAGTTTGTGGGGTCACCAAGGTGGAACCTGGAGGAGATTTGGGGTCACCAAGGTGGGACCTGGAAGAGGTTTGGGGCCACCAGAGTGGGACCTGGAGAACCTGGAGGAGATTGGGGGTCACCGAGGTGGGACCTGGTGGAGATTTGGGGCCACTGAGGTGGGACCTGGAGGAAGTTGGGAGGTCCTCAGGTCCTGGAGGTGGTGATGGTGTCCTGGAGAAAACTGAGGGCACCAGGGTTGGTCCTGAAGAAGACTGAGGGCACCAAGGTGGGATCTGGAAGTGGTGGGGACACCAAGGTGGGACCTGGAGGAGATCTGGGGGCACCAAGGTGGGACCTGGAGGAGATCTGGGGTCACCAAGGTGGAACCTGGTGGAGATCTGGGGGCACCAAGGTGGGACCTGGAGGACAGTGGGGACACCGAGGTGGCCTGGGCAGGACCAGGTGGAGACGAGTGCCCAGGTGGGTTCTGGAGGAGATGATGGACACCAAGGTGGGACCTGGAGAACCTGAAGAACATGGACACCAAGATGGATCCAATAGGAGCAGGAGATGATGGACACCAAGGTAGGACCTGGAGAACCTGGAGAAGATGATGGATACCAAGATGGATCCAGTAGGAGCAGGAGATGATGGACACCAAGGATGATGGAGAACCTGGAGAAGATGATGGACGCCAAGGTGGGACCTGGAGAATCTGAAGAACATGGACACCAAGATGGATCCAGTAGGAGCAGGAGATGGACACCAAGGTGGGACCTGGAGAAGATGATGGACACCAAGAGAATCCAGCAGGAGCAGGAGATGATGGACACCAAGGTGGGACCTGGAGAAGATGATGGACACCAAGATGGATCCAATAGGAGCAGGAGATGATGGACATGGAGGTGGGACCTGGAGAACCTGGAGAGCATGATGAACACCAGGATGGGTCCAGTAGGAGCAGGAGATGATGGACACCAAGGCAGGACCTGGAGAACCTGGAGAAGATGATGGACGCCAATATGGGTCCAGTAGGAGCAGGAGATGATGGACACGGAGGTGGGACCTGGAGAACCTGAAGAACATGGACACCAAGATGGATCCAATAGGAGCAGGAGATGATGGACACCAAGGTGGGACCTGGAGAAGATGATGGACACCAAGAGAATCCAGCAGGAGCAGGAGATGATGGACACCAAGGCTGGACCTGGAGAACCTGGAGAAGATGATGGACACCAAGATGGGTCCAGTAGGAGCAGGAGATGATGGACATGGAGGTGGGACCTGGAGAACCTGAAGAGCATGGACACCAAGATGGATCCAGTAGGAGCAGGAGATGATGGACACGGAGGTGGGACCTGGAGAACCTGGAGAAGATGATGGATGCCAAGACGGGTCCAGTAGGTGCAGGAGATGATGGACACGGAGGTGGGACCTGGAGAACCTGAAGAGCATGATGAACACCAGGATGGGTCCAGTAGGAGCAGGAGATGATGGACACCAAGGCAGGACCTGGAGAACCTGAAGAACATGGACACCAAGATGGATCCAGTAGGAGCAGGAGATGATGGACACCAAGGTGGGACCTGGAGAACCTGGAGAAGATGATGGATACCAAGATGGATCCAGTAGGAGCAGGAGATGGGACACCAAGGTGGGACCTGGAGAATCTGAAGAACATGGACACCAAGAGAATCCAGCAGGAGCAGGAGATGATGGACACCAAGGTGAGACCTGGAGAACCTGGAGAAGATGATGGACACCAAGATGGATCCAATAGGAGCAGGAGATGGGACACCAAGGTGGGACCTGGAGAATCTGAAGAACATGGACACCAAGAGAATCCAGCAGGAGCAGGAGATGATGGACACCAAGGTGAGACCTGGAGAACCTGGAGAAGATGATGGACACCAAGATGGATCCAATAGGAGCAGGAGATGATGGACACGGAGGTGGGACCTGGAGAACCTGGAGAGCATGGACACCAAGATGGATCCAGTAGGAGCAGGAGATGATGGACACGGAGGTGGGACCTGGAGAACCTGGAGAAGATGATGGATGCCAAGACGGGTCCAGTAGGTGCAGGAGATGATGGACACGGAGGTGGGACCTGGAGAACCTGAAGAGCATGATGAACACCAGGATGGGTCCAGTAGGAGCAGGAGATGATGGACACCAAGGCAGGACCTGGAGAACCTGAAGAACATGGACACCAAGATGGATCCAGTAGGAGCAGGAGATGATGGACACCAAGGTGGGACCTGGAGAACCTGGAGAAGATGATGGATACCAAGATGGATCCAGTAGGAGCAGGAGATGGGACACCAAGGTGGGACCTGGAGAATCTGAAGAACATGGACACCAAGAGAATCCAGCAGGAGCAGGAGATGATGGACACCAAGGTGAGACCTGGAGAACCTGGAGAAGATGATGGACACCAAGATGGATCCAATAGGAGCAGGAGATGGGACACCAAGGTGGGACCTGGAGAATCTGAAGAACATGGACACCAAGAGAATCCAGCAGGAGCAGGAGATGATGGACACCAAGGTGAGACCTGGAGAACCTGGAGAAGATGATGGATGCCAAGGTGGGACCTGGAGAATCTGAAGAACATGGACACCAAGATGGATCCAATAGGAGCAGGAGATGATGGACACCAAGGTGGGACCTGGAGAACCTGGAGAAGATGAAGGATACTGGGACAGGTGCAGGAGAAGATGGTGGACACCAAGCTGGGTCCAGAAGGGTCGAGCAGAGCTGTCCTGGGTGGGTTTTGCAGGACCAGGAGGAGCTGGTGGGCGCCAAGGTGGCGCCAGGAGGAGACTTGGGGCCACCAAGAGGGGTTGGGCAGGAGCTGAAGGAGGGGAAGGGCACCAAAACAGGTCCAGGAGAAGCTGGGGGAGATAATGAGGCCAAGATGGGTTCAGGAGGACCAGGAGGAGATGATGGCTCCAGGAGGAGATGCTGGACCACAAGATAGGTCCAGGAGGACCAGGAGGAGATGATGGACACCAAGATGGCTCCAGGAGGAGATGATGGACCCCAAGATAGATTCTGGAGGACCAGGAGGAGATGTTGGACCCCAAGATGGCTCCAGGAGGAGATGCTGGACCACAAGATAGGTCCAGGAGGACCAGGAGGATATGATGGACACCAAGATGGCTCCAGGAGTTGGTGGACCCCAAGATAGATTCTGGAGGACCAGGAGGAGATGTTGGACCCCAAGATGGCTCCAGGAGGAGATGATGGACACCAAGATAGGTCCAGGAGGAGATGCTGGACCACAAGATGGCTCCAGAAGGAGATGATGGACCCCAAGGTGGGTTCAGGAGATGATGGACCCCAAGATGGGTTCAGGAGTTGATGGACACCAAGATGGCTCCAGGAGGAGACGATGGACACCAAGATAGGTCCAGGAGCTGATGGACCCCAGGATGGCTCCAGGAGGACCAGGAGGAGATGATGGACCCCAAGATGGCTCCAGGAGATGATGGACCCCAAGTCGGGTTCAGGAGGACCAGGAGGAGATGTTGGACCACAAGATGGCTCCAGGAGATGTTGGACCACAAGATAGGTCCAGGAGGACCAGGAGGAGATGATGGACCCCAAGATGGCTCCAGGAGCTGATGGACCCCAGGATGGGTTCAGGAGGACCAGGAGGAGATGTTCGACCCCAAGATGGCTCCAGGAGAAGATGTTGGACCACAAGATAGGTCCAGGAGGACCAGGAGGAAATGATGGACACCAAGATGGCTCCAGGAGGAGATGATGGACCCCAAGATGGCTCCAGGAGCTGATGGACCCCAGGATGGGTTCAGGAGGACCAGGAGGAGATGATGGACCCCAAGATAGGTCCAGGAGGAGATGCTGGACCCCAAGATGGCTCCAGGAGCTGATGGACCCCAAGACGGGTTCAGGAGGAGATGTTGGACCCCAAGGTGGGTTCAGGAGGACCAGGAGGAGATGATGGACACCAAGATGGGTTCAGGAGGAGATGTTGGACCCCAAGGTGGGTTCAGGAGATGATGGACACCAAGATGGCTCCTGTAGGACCACGAGGAAATGATGGACACCAAGAAGAGCCCAGAAGATCCAGGAGCAGGTGGGAGGTCCTGGGACGGGACCGGGCAGAGCTGGTGGGTGTCAGGACAGGTCCTGGTGGCGCCGACGCGGTGGACGCGGTGGGACGGGGTGGACGCGGTGACGCCCGGGGACATCCGGCCCACCCGGCTCCTCCAGGATGGACAATCCACCGCCGTGACCCCACCACGCCCACGGGGACCTCCCGAGTCTCCTCCCCGTGGGGGACGACGGTCACCGCGGTCCCCCGGTGTCCAGGTGAACTCCTCCCACCTCCCCAACCCCACGGAGGTCCCTCAGAGCGGGGACGTTCCTCGTGACGCCCCGGCGAAGAACCGGGCAGTGACACGGCCAGAAGGTCAGGATGGACCTCAAGGACTTCTCCTCAAGGGACGGAGACAATCGATGGATGCCCTCCGTCCACGAGGTCTGGCTGGAGATTGAGCTCAGCACGTGGTGAGGCTGGAGAACCTCATGGACCTCCCGGTTCTTGGTGGAGATGGAGCTCACCACGCGGTGGAGAACCTCATGGATCTCCTGGTTCTTGGTGAGCTCGCTATGTGGTGGAGAACCTCATGGACCTCCTGGTTCTTGGTGGATGTGGTGAGCCACGTGGTGAAGCTGAAGAACCTCATGGACCTCCTGGTTCTTGGTGACGATGGAGCTCACCACGCGGTGGAGAACCTCATGGAGCTCCCAGTTCTTGGTGGAGATGGAGCTCACCACGCAGTGGAGAACCTCCTGGACCTCCCGGTTCTTGGTGGAGATGGAGCCCACCACGCAGTGAAGAACCTCATGGACCTCCCGGTTCTTGGTGGAGATGGAGCTCACCACGCGGTGGAGAACCTCATGGAGCTCCTGGTTCTTGGTGGAGATGGAGCTCACCACGCAGTGAAGAACCTCATGGACCTCCCGGTCCTTGGTGGAGATGGAACCCACCATGCAGTGGAGAACCTCATGGACCTCCCAGTTCTTGGTGATGATGGAGCTCACCACGTGGTGAAGAACCTCACAGGCCTCTGGTTCTTGGTGGAGATGGAGCTCACCACGCAGTGAAGAACCTCATGGACCTCCCGGTTCTTGGTGGAGATGGAGCTCACCACGCAGTGGAGAACCTCATGGACCTCCCGGTTCTTGGTGGAGATGGAACCCACCATGCAGTGGAGAACCTCCTGGACCTCCTGCCTCTTGGTGGACATGGAGCTCACCATGCGGTGAAGCTGGAGAACCTCATGGACCTCCCAGTTCTTGGTGATGATGGAGCTCACCACGTGGTGAAGAACCTCCTGGACCTCCCAGTTCTTGGTGACGATGGAGCTCACCACGCGGTGGAGAACCTCATGGACCTCCCGGTTCTTGGTGGAGATGGAGCTCACCACGTGGTGGAGAACCTCCTGGACCTCTTGGTTCTTGGTGGAGATGGAGCCCACCACGCAGTGGAGAACCTCCTGGACCTCCTGCCTCTTGGTGGTGATGGAGCTCACCACGAGGTGGAGAACCTCATGGAGCTCCCAGTTCTTGGTGACGATGGAGCTCACCATGTGGTGAAGCTGGAGGACCTCATGGAGCTCCCAGTTCTTGGTGGACATGGAGCTCACCACGCAGTGGAGAACCTCATGGACCTCCTGGCTCTTGGTGGTGATGGAGCTCACCACGAGGTGGAGAACCTCCTGGAGCTCCCAGTTCTTGGTGACGATGGAGCTCACCACGTGGTGAAGCTGGAGAACCTCATGGACCTCCCAGTTCCTGGTGGACATGGAGCTCACCACGCGTTGAAGAACCTCCCAGACCTCCCAGTTCCTGGTGGACATGGAGCTCACCACGCGTTGAAGAACCTCCCTGACCTCTCGGCGAAGATCGGTGCCACCCCCCGGGGACTCGGACCCTCGGCGGGGCCGGCGCTGGGGTGGGGTGGGGTGGGCCGAGGCCGACGGCGGCCGCTATAGGACGCCCTCCATGAAGCTGGTGTCCAGGTGCTGGATGAGGACGCGGATGAAGGACATCTCCTTGCGCGTGTTCTCGAAGATGACCCGCGGGTCGTCCGAGCGGCACCGCAGGCAGTTGGGCGCCATCACCATGGCCAGGTTGTTGACGTCCATCTTGGTGACGGCCACGTTGGCCGGCTGCACGAAGACCTGCGGGCGGTGGGAGGAGAAAGGAGGAGCTCAGGGGGTTGGCTGGAGACGGGCGGGAGGAGCGGGTGGAGCCGGTTCTTCACCTGGTGGCCTTGGAGAACCCAAAACCACCTCAGGAGAAGGAACCAGGAGGGTCACCAAGGGTGTGAACTCATGGGGTGACAGGAGGACGATGGAGATGTTTGGCTTGGTGGAACTCCTGGTTCTTTCCCACCACGTGGTGATCTTGGAGAACCCAAAATCACCTCAGGAGAAGGAACCAGGAGGGTCACCAAGGGCACCAACTCATGGGGTGGGAGGGGGACGATGGAGATGATGGGCTTGGTGGAACTCCTGGTTCTTTCCCACCATGTGGTGACCTTGGAGAACCCAAAACCCCCGCAGGAGCAGGAACCAGAATGGACAACCAGGGGTGCAAATTTATGGGGTGGGAGGAGGACGATGGAGACGATGGGCTTGGTGGAACTCCCAGTTCTTTCCCACCACGTGGTGATCTTGGAGAACCCAAAATCACTGCAGGAGAAGGAACCAGAAGGGTCATCTAGGAGGCCGTGAACACCTGGGGTGGGTGGAGGTGATGGGGTTGGTGGGAGGAGCGGATGGACCCGGTTCTTCACCTGGTGGCCTTGGAGAACCCCAAAACCCCCTCAGGAGCAGGAACCAGGAGGGTCACTGGGGCATGAACTCATGGGGTGGGAGGAGAACGATGGAGATGTTTGGCTTGGTGGAACTCCTGGTTCTTTCCCACCACGTGGTGACCTCGGAGAACCCCAAACCACCTCAGGAACAGGAACCAGGAGAATCACCAGGAGCATACACTCATGGCGGGTGAGGAGCACGACGGAGATGTTTGGCTTGGTGGAACTCCCCGTTCTTCTCCCCACCCCGAAACCACGTCCAGGAACGGCCCCACCGCCTGGTGGACCGCAGCAGAAGACCTTTGCCCACCTGCAGGAAGCGGATGAGGTAGCACAGCACCATCCGGTTGATGCGGGGCAGGGCGTGGACCACGGCCACCGCGGCCTCGGCGTTCTCGTAGTGGGAGATGCAGCGCTCGTAGAAGTCGTGAGGGATCAGCGGCTCCTCCAGCTCGCGGTACCACAGCTTCAGCAGCGACGCTGCCGCGGGACGGCGCGTGAGGTCTTCTCCTGCGCCCCAGCCCCCATCCCACCACCCACCACCACCACCGGCCCCCCAGCTCCTACCGGGAACGTGCGGGTCCTCCAAGCCGGTGGGGATCTTCCACTGGTCCACCTGGAGCTTGAGAGCGTTGACCTCGTCGATGTCGCCCGGGACCCTGCGGTGGTGGGCGGGGAGAGGAGTCGGTGGCCGAGCGACCGGAGTGGACCTCCAGGCTCGGTGGTTTTAGGTGGCCCAGGAGAACGGGGAGGGGACGTCAGGTGGGGCACGGAGATGGTTGGTGGCACCGAGATCCCGTCTTGAGGGACGTGGAGATGGTCGGTGCCACCGAGATCTCGTCTTGAGGGACATGGAGATGGTCGGTGCCACCAAGATCCCATCTTGAGGGACGTGGAGATGGTCGGTGCCACCGAGATCTCGTCTTGAGGGACGTGGAGATGGTCGGTGCCACCAAGACCCCGTCTTGAGGGACGTGGAGATGGTTGGTGCCACCAATATCTCATCTTGAGGGACATGGAGATGGTTGGTGCCACCAAGACCCCGTCTTGAGGGACGTGGAGATGGTTGGTGCCACCAATATCTCATCTTGAGGGACATGGAGATGGTTGGTGCCACCGAGATCCCATCTTGAGGGACATGGAGATGGTCGGTGCCCAACTTGAGGGACATGGAGATGGTCAGTGCCACCAAGATCCCATCTTGAGGGACATGGAGATGGTTGGTGCCCAACCTGAGGGACATGGAGATGGTCGGTGCCACCAAGATCCCATCTTGAGGGACATGGAGATGGTCGGTGCCACCGAGATCTCATCTTGAGGGACGTGGAGATGGTCGGTGCCACCGAGATCTCGTCTTGAGGGACACCGTGGAGAAATCTCCATGGCCTTGGAGCCATCTTGGGAGAGTGTTGGTGCCACCAAGACCCCACCATGACTGGTGGCTACCGTGGAGGAACTTCCATGGTCTTGGACCAAGGAGAAGCTGGAGGGCCCCACTTGGATGGTGCCACCAAGATCCCATCACTGGTCTGGTGACCCCTGTGGAGCAACACCCATGGAGCAAGAAGAAGTTGGAGGGACCCACTGGATGGTGGCACCAAGACCCTGCCATGACTTTGGTGGCCACTGTGAAGAAACCTTCATGACCTTGGAGCAAGGAGAAGCTGGAGGGAACCCAGTGGATGTGACCACCAAGATCTTGCCATGATTGTGGTGGCCACCATGGAGAAACCTCCATGGCCTTGGAGCAAGGAGAAGCTGGAGGTACCCACTGGATGGTGGCACCAAGACCCTGCCATGACTTTGGTGGCCACCATGGAGACACCTCCACGCCCTCGAAGCCATTTTGAGAACCTGGTCCCACCGAGACCCCACCAGGACAAAACCTCCACGACCATGAAGAACCCACCGGAGGAGGAGAACACCTCGAAACTCGAATCTGAGACAACTCTTAGGAGAACCTCCAGCTTGCCGCCACTGTGCGACGTCTCCGCCACCGTGGGGTGGCTTTACCTGAAGATGCCCTCGGTCTGGTCCCCGTTGAGGGCCAGGACCTCCTCGGAGAGCCGGGTCTGCACCCAGGGCAGCTGCCGCTCCGGGTACCGCTCCTTCTGCATGGCCACGATGTCCTGCAGGGAGCTGCCGAACATGGACGGGCTGAAGACGGCGTTCTTGGCGTGACGGATCTCCTCGATGTTCGGCTTCTTCAGGCCCTGCGGGAGACACCAGAGGTCACGGGCGGGACGCGGATCCCACCGACCCCCACCTGGTTGAGCTTGGTGGGGATGGTGGTGGAGCCATGGATGGATTCTGGTGGTTCCATCGTCCATCCATGCGTCCATCCATGCATCCATCCTCCATCCACCCATCCTCCATCCATCCTCCATCCATCCATCCTCCATCCATCCACCCATCCTCCATCCATCCTCCATCCATCCTCCATCCACCCATCCTCCATCCATCCATCATCCATCATCCATCCATCATCCATCCTCCATCCACCCATCCTCCATCTATCCATCCTCCATCCATCATCCATCCATCATCCACCCATCCATCCATCCTCCATCCATCCATCCTCCATCCATCCATCCTCCATTCACCCATCCTCCATTCACCCATCCATCCATCCATCCTCCATCCATCCTCCATCCATCATCCATCCATCATCCACCCATCCATCCATCCATCCATCCTCCATTCACCCATCCATCCATCCATCATCCATCCATCCATCATCCACCCATCCATCCTCCATCCATCCTCCATCCATCCTCCATCCATCCTCCATCCATCCACCCATCCATCCATCCATCCACCCATCCATCCTCCATCCACCCATCCATCATCCACCCATCATCCACCCATCCATCCATCCTCCATCCATCCATCCATCCATCCATCCATCCATCCATCCATCCATCCATCCATCCTCCATCCATCCATCCATCCATCCATCCTCCATCCATCCATCCTCCATCCATCCTCCATCCACCCATCCATCCACCCATCCATCCACCCATCCATCATCCACCCATCCATCCACCCATCCATCCATCCATCCATCCATCCATCCATCCATCCATCCTCCATCCACCCATCCTCCATCCACCCATCCTCCATCCATCCACCCTCCATCCATCCATCCTCCATCCATCCACCCATCCTCCATCCATCCTCCATCCATCCATCATCCACCCATCACCCATCCATCCTCCATCCATCCTCCACCCATCCTCCACCCATCCTCCACCCATCCATCCGTCCATCCTCCATCCATCCATCATCCATCCACCCATCATCCACCCATCATCCACCCATCATCCACCCATCCATCCTCCATCCATCCTCCATCCTCCATCCATCCACCCATCCTCCATCCATCCTCCATCCATCCATCCACCCATCCATCATCCACCCATCCATCATCCACCCATCCATCCATCCTCCATCCATCATCCATCCATCCATCCATCATCCATCCATCATCCATCCTCCAGCCATCCTCCATCCATCCACCATCCATCCACCATCCATCCATCCATCATCCACCCATCATCCATCCATCCATCATGCATCCATCCATCCATCCATCATGCATCCATCATCCATCCATCCGCCATCTTGATTCGGAGGTGGGTCCAACCCTATGGAGCTTGGTGGGACCACAACCGTGCTGCAGGAAGAGGAGGAGCCACCACAACTCTGGGATGTTTCTGGAAAGCTGATCATCGGTGCTGGGCTTCCAGAAGGTCCCCAGAAGGTCCTGAGAACATTCCCAGAAGGTTTTCAGAAGAACTCCAGAGAGTTTTCAGAAGGTCTCCAGAAGTTTCTTAGAAAGTTCCCAGGAGGTCTCCAGAGAGTTTTCAGAAGGTCTCCAGAAGTTCCTTAGAAAGTTCCCAGGAGGTCTCCAGAGAGTTTGCAGAAGGTCTTCTGAAGATCACCTGATGGTCTCTGGAATGTCTTCAGAAAGTCCCCAGAAAATCCCTAAAAGGTCTCCAGAAGGTTTCCAGAAAGTCTTCAGAAGGTCTCCAGAAGACTTGCAGAAGTTCTCCAGAAGATCCTTAAAAGGTTCCTGGAAGGTCCCTACAAGATCTTCAGAGAGTTCCTAGAAGGTCTCCAGTAAGTTTCCAGAAGATGTCCAGAAGATCCACAGTCAGTCACCAGGATGTCTTCAGAAGATCCACAGAAGGTCCTCAAAAGGTCTCCAGAACGTTTCAGAAAGTCTCCAAAAGAGTCTCAAGAGTTTTCCGGATGTTCCTTAGAAGATCCCAGAAGGTCTCCAGAAATTTTCAGGGTCTCCAGAAGATCCCCAGATGGTCTCTGGAATGTCTTCTGAAGGCCCACAGAAGGTCCTTTAGAAGTCTCCAGAAGGTCCCCTAAAGGTCTTCGCAAGGTTCTCAGAAATTCTCCGGAAAATTTCCAGAAGGTTCCCGGAAGGTCTCCAAAAGTCTTCTCAGAAGTTCTCCAGAAGGTCTCCAGAAGATCTCCAGTCAGGTTTTAGGAGGTGCCCAGAAGGTCCTTTCAAGCTCTCCAGAAATTTCCCAGAAGCTCTCAACCAGAAGCTCTCCAGAAACATTCCGGAAAGTTCCCAGAAGGTCCTTAGAAGATCCCCAGATGCTCTCCAAAAGATCTCCAGAAGTTCTCCAGAAGTTCTCCTGGCCAGAGTCACAACCCAGCACCTCCTCCCTCCCTCCTCCAGCCCCTTCCCTGATCCCAGAAGCTCCTGGATGACCTCCAGGTGGGAGGTGACCTCCTTGTCCACCCCTTCCCAAGCCCACCGCGTGTTCTGGTACCTTCTTGGCCCCGGTCAGCGCCGCCTTCTGGAGCTTGTTGTAGCAGTACTTGGCGTAGGTGCTGATGGCCACCCCTGCAAGAGAAGACACGCTGGGTGGTGGGATGTCACCTCCAGGAGCTGGAAGAGGTCCTGTCCCCCTCTCTGTCCTCTCCCCCATGGTGCTGCTCCATCATCTCCATCATCTCCATCATCTCCATCTCTGCTCCCAGGGGGTTTGAGGAGGACAAGGTCCCCCTCAAACCTCACAAGAACCTTGGAGGAGCCACCAAACGTGGAGCTCTGGAGCTTCCGTGGTGGCCTCATCTCAGGTGGCTTTTGGGGCCACCACTGCCATGGTCACCGTTCCCATCCCATCCGTCCTCTCCAGATCCCACCACTCCCATCTCCATCCCATCTCCTCTTAGATGACACCTATCCTAACAACCCTGGGGACTTGATGGGACCTTCTGGACCATCTCAGAAGATGCCCTGGGGGCCTCCTGGGACCTTCTGGATCATTCCCAGAACCTTGGGGACCTGGTGGCACCTTCTGGACCATCCCAACAGCCCTGGGGACCTGGTGGAACCTTCTGGATCGTCCCAAAAAAAGTCCCTGCTGGGACCTTCTGGATCATTCCCAGAGCCTTAGGGATCTGGTGGGACCTTCTGGACCATCCCAACAGCCCTGGGGACCTGGTGGCACCTTCTGGACCATCCCACCAACCCTGGGGACCTGGTGGAACCTTCTGGATCATCCCCAAAAAAGTCCCTGCTGGGACCTTCTGGATCATTCCCAGAGCCTTAGGGATCTGGTGGGACCTTCTGGACCATCCCAACAGCCCTGGGGACCTGGTGGAACCTTCTGGACCATCCCAACAGCCCTGGGGACCTGGTGGAACCTTCTGGATCGTCCCCAAAAAAGCCCTGGGGACCTGTGGAACCCTCTGGACCATCCCAACAACCCTAAGGACCTGGTGGAACCTTCTGGATCATCCCAAAAGGCGCCCTGGGATGACACCTGCTGGACCATCCCAACAGCCCTGGGGACCTGGTGGAACCTTCTGGACCATCCGACTCCAGGTGGCCTCAAACCATGGAACGATGGAATGATGGAATGATGGAATGGTGGAATGGTGGAATGATGGAATGAGGTGCCTCAGGAGGTTTCTCAGGAAGTTCCTGGGTGTCCCCAGGAGGTTCCTCAGGAGGTTCCCCAGGAGGTTCCCCAGGAGGTTCCTCAGGAGGTTCCTCAGGAGGTTTCTCAGGAGGTTCCTGGGTGTCCTCAGGAGGTTCCTCAGGAGGCTCCTCAGGAGGTTCCTCAGGAGGTTCCTGGGTGTCCTCAGGAGGTTCCTCAGGAGGTTCCTCAGGAGGTTCCTCAGGAGGTTCCTGGGTGTCCCCAGGAGGTTCCTCAGGAGGTTCCTCAGGAGGTTCCTGGGTGCCCTCAGGAGGTTCCTCAGGAGGTTCCTCAGGAGGTTCCTGGGTGTCCCCAGGAGGTTCCTCAGGAGGTTCCTCAGGAGGTTCCTCAGGAGGTTCCTCAGGAGGTTCCTGGGTGTCCCCAGGAGGTTCCTCAGGAGGTTCCTCAGGAGGTTCCTCAGGAGGTTCCTCAGGAGGTTCCTGGGTTTCCTCAGGAGGTTCCTCAGGAGGTTCCTCAGGAGGTTCCTCAGGAGGTTCCTGGGTGTCCTCAGGAGGTTCCTCAGGAGGTTCCTCAGGAGGTTCCTGGGTGTCCTCAGGAGGTTCCTCAGGAGGTTCCTCAGGAGGTTCCTCAGGAGGTTCCTCAGGGGGTTCCTGGGTGTCCTCAGGAGGTTCCTCAGGAGGTTCCTCAGGAGGTTCCTCAGGAGGTTCCTGGGTGTCCCCAGGAGGTTCCTGGGTGTCCTCAGGAGGTTCCTCAGGAGGTTCCTCAGGAGGTTCCTCAGGAGGTTCCTCAGGAGGTTCCTGGGTGTCCCCAGGAGGCTCCTCAGGAGGTTCCTCAGGAGGTTCCTCAGGAGGTTCCTGGGTGTCCCCAGGAGGTTCCCCAGGAGGTTCCCCAGGAGGTTCCTCAGGAGGTTCCTCAGGAGGTTCCTGGGTGTCCCCAGGAGGTTCCTCAGGAGGTTCCTCAGGAGGTTCCTCAGGAGGTTCCTCAGGAGGTTCCTCAGGAGGATCCACCTGGGATGGACTCCGTGGAGAATTCCCGGGATCCCGAATTTCCCTTGATCCTAAAAACTCCCGGCGTCGGGGGAAACCCAGAGGTGGCCTCTGAGGGGAACTTCCCCAATTAAATTAATTCTGTTAATTGAATAAAAATCCCTCTATTAATTAAATAATAATAATAATAATAATAATAATAATTATTATTATTATTATTATTATATTGGGAAAAGCCAAAGGTGGATTCTGAGAGGAATTTTCCAATTAAATTCATTCTGTTAATTGAATCAATTATAACGAATTGTTAAATTGATTATTTAAATTCAACTATTTCATTATTATTATTATTATTATTATTATTATTACATTAATTTATAGGTTGGGGAAAACCCGAAGGTGGATTCTGAGGGGAATTTCCCAATTAAATTAATTCTGTTAATTGAATCAATTATAACGAATTGTTAAATTGATTATTTAAATTCAACGATTTTGATAATAATAATAATAATAATATTTTTATTTATTATTACTATTATTATTACTTATTATTATTACTTATTACTACTACTATTATTATTTATTATTACTATTATTATTATTAGAACTACTATTACTCCTGCAGTTATTTATTAATTTTAATATTGATACAGATATCAATATGATTTATTATTAATATAACATTCATACTATTATCATTTTTACATTTTTATTAATATTGCTAATTTTTATTAATGTTCATATGAACACTAACATCTTATTAAAATTTATTAATACAACACTCATACTAATTATGTTTTTATTAATATTACTATTAATTATTATTGTTAATATGAATGCTAGCAGCCATATTCTGACTTTTTATTAATACAACACTAATACTATTATTACCTTTTTATTAATATTACTAATTTTTATTATTGCTGATATGAATACAAACATCCACATTATAATTTATCATTAATATCATACAAATACTAATATTAATACTAATATTAAAATGTATGATATAGATATTATTATTTACTATTATGATTAGTAGAACTATTATTAGTCCAGCAGTTATTTATGAATATAGCTCTTAATAATTTTAATATTAATACTGATATGACTTATTATTAATAAAGCACAAATAGTATAATTATTGCTTTTTAATATTACTATTAATTATTATTGTTAATATAAATGCTAGCAGCCATATGATGACTTTTTATTAATATAACACTATTATTATTACATTTTTATTAATATTGCTAATTTTTATTAATGTTAATATGAGTGCTAACATGCATGATATGATTTATGATTAATATAACGCTAATACTAATATTATTAATTTCTTAATATTACTATCTATTTTTATTGTTAATATGAACGCTATCACGCATATTATGATTTATTATTAATATAACACTAAGACTATTATTATTATTTAAAAATATTATAATTTATCATTATTGTTAATATTAATACTAGCAGCCATATTGTCTTTTTATTAATATAACACTATTATTATTACATTTTTATTAATATTGCTGATTTTTATTACCATTAGTATGAGTGCTATCATGCATATTACATGACTAATACAACACTATTATTATTATTATAAATATTACTATTTATTATTACTGTTAATATGAATGCTAGCAGCCACTTTTTATTAATATAATGCTAATACAATTATTATTACATTTCTATTAATATTGCTATTTGTATTATTGTTAATATGAATGCTGTAATGCATATTATGATTTATGATTAATATAACACTAATACCAATATTATTTTTTATTAATATTACTATTTATTTTTATTGTTAATATGACTGCTATTACGCATATTACATGATTAACACTAATACTATTATTATTATTAAAATAAATATTACTATTTATTATTGTTAATAAGAATGCTAGCAGCCATATGATGACTTTTTATTAATATAACGCTAATACAATTATTATTACATTTCTATTAATATTGCTAATTTCTATTAATGTTAATATGAAGACTAACATGCATGATATGATGATTAATAACACGCTAATACTAATATTATTAATTTCTTAATATTACTATATATTTTTATTGTTAATATGAATGCTATCACGCATATTATGATTTACTATTAATATAACACTAATACTATTATTATTATTATTTAAAAAAATATTATAATTTATCATTATTGTTAATATTAATACTAGCAGCCATATTGATTTTTTATTAATATAACACTATTATTATTACATTTTTATTAATATTGCTAATTTCTATTAATGTTAATATGAAGACTAACATGCATAATATGATGATTAATAACACGCCAATACTAATATTATTAATTTCTTAATATTACTATATATTTTTATTGTTAATATGAATGCTATCACGCATATTACATGATTAATATACCACTAATACTATTATTATTAAAATAAATATTACTATTTATTATTGTTAATATGAATGCTAGCAGCCATATGATGACTTTTTATTAATATAACGCTAATACAATTATTATTACATTTCTATTAATATTGCTAATTTCTATTAATGTTAATATGAATGCTAGCACCATATCATGATTTATGATGCATATAACACTAATACAATTATTATTAATATTTTTATGAATATTACTATTTATTGTTGATATGAATGCTGTCATGCATATTATGATTTATGATGAATACAACACTAATGCCAATATTATTAATTTGTTATTGATATTACTATTAATTATTAATACGAACACTAACATCCATATTACTATTTATTATTAATATAATACCAATATTAATACCAGTATCAATATTATCACTATCATCATGATGATGATGACTACTATTACTATTATTATTATTATTATTATTACTACTACTACTACTATTACTATTATTACTACTGTTATTATTATTATTATTATTATTATTATTATTATTATGACTGCTATTACTATTATTACTACTACTATTATTATTATTGTTATTATTACTATTACTATAATTACTACTGTTGTTATTATTATTATTATTACTACTACTACTACTACTACTATTATTATTACTGTTACTATTATTATTATTATTTACTATTACTCCTACCATTATTTTTTTATTATTATTATTATCATCATCATCATCATTACTACTACTACTACTACCACCACTATTATTATTATTACTCCTACCATTATTATTTATTAATATTACCATTTCTCCTTTACTATTATTATTGTTATCGTCTATCTTTTGTTTTATTATGATTTGTTACGTTTTATTATGATTTATTACGATTTATTACCTACACACCAGCAATACCAACGCCGCCATTAATCCAAATATTAACGCAAATATTCCTAATATCTCCCGTCTCTGCCCTCTCTCCCCCCCCGCGGAAGGATCCGCGGACGGACCCGCGGAAGGACCCGCGGAAGGACCCGCGGAAGGATCCCGCTCCGTACCCGGCGCCTCCGGGCTCGGGCCTTTGGCTTTCTTGCGCAATTTGTGCTTCCGCTGCTCGCTCCGGGCCGCCACGTGCCGGAGGTGCCGCGAGACTGCGCCGGGAGGAGCCGAGGGGAGCCGAGAGGAGCCGGGAATTGCCGGGAGGAGCCGAGACGAGACGGGAGGAGCCGGGAATTGCCGGGAGGAGCCGAGACGAGCCGGGAATTGACGGGAGGAGCCGAGACGAGCCGGGAATTGACGGGAGGAGCCGGGAATTGACGGGAGGAGCCGGGAATTGCCGAGGGAAAAGCGGCACGGGGGACGGGCGGGGGAGGGACGGGGGAAGGGGAAAGAAAGGGAAATGAAGATGAAAATGAGAATGGAATTAAAATTAAAACTGAAATTGAAATCGAAATTGAAATTATAGTCGAAATTAAAATTGAAATCGAAATTAAAATTGAAATTAAGGTTAAAATTAAAATTGAAATTAAGGTTAAAATTAAAATTGAAATCGAAATTAAAATTGAAATTAAGATTAAAACTGAAATAGAAACAAATTGAAATTGAAATGAACATAAAAATTGAAATTAAGGTTAAAACTGAAATTGAAAATGAAATTGAAATGAAAATCGAAATCGAAATTAAAATTTAAATTAAGGTTAAAATTAAAACTGAAATTAAGGTTAAAACTGAAATAGAAACTGAAATTGAAATTGAAATGAAAATCAAAATTGAAATTAAAATTGAAATTAAAGCTGAAATTGAAATTGAAATTAAGGTTAAAACTGAAATTGAAATGAAAATCGAAATTAAAATTGAAATCAAGGTTAAAATTAAAACTGAAATTAAGGTTAAAACTGAAATAGAAACAAATTGAAATTGAAATGAACATCAAAATTGAAATTAAAATTGAAATTAAAGCTGAAATTGAAATTGAAATTAAGGTTAAAACTGAAATTGAAACTGAAATTGAAATGAAAATCGAAATAGAAATTAAAATTGAAATTAAGGTTAAAATTAAAACGGAAATTAAGGTTAAAACTGAAATAGAAACTGAAATTGAAATTGAAATGAAAATCAAAATTGAAATTAAAGCTGAAATTGAAATGAAAATTGAAATGAAAGTTGAAATTAAGGTTAAAATTGAAATGGAAATTGAAATTAAAACTGACACTGATATTGAAATCAAAATTGAAATAAAAATTGAAATCAAAATATAAATAAAAATTGAAATTAAAATTGAAATATAAATTAAAATGGAAATCAAAATTGAAATTGAAATTGAAATCAAAATTAAAATCGAAATGAAAATCGAAATTGAAATGAAAATTGAAATTAAAATTAAAGTTAAAATTGAACTCAAAATCAAAATTGAAATTAAAGTTGAAAGGACGGCGTAAATTGGAACGGGAAAAGGGAATTAAAGGTGAAATGGAAATGAAAATTGACGCGTTAATAATGAATAAATGAAAAAGAAAATCGACGTGCTAAAATGAAAACTGATTAAAAATTAAAAAGAAATGAAAAAGAATTAATTTATTCTATTATTAATAAATAATAAGAAATCAAAATACGGAAGTTGGCATTAGTGTTGGCATCAGTGAGAAATAGTGATGGTAATAAATAATAAGGGTAATAAATAGTAATTAATAAGAATATAAATGAAGATTGAAATGGAAATAAGAATAAAATTTAAATTTAAAAAATGGAAATTCAATGGGAAATGAAATTCAATGGGCATTGAAATTTAAAAAAAAAATTGGAATTAAATTTGGAATTAAATTTGGAATTAAATGAGATTTGAAACAAAAATCAAAGGGAAATGGAAATTTTAAAATTGAAATTAAAGTGAAAATTTGAAACGAAATGGAAATTGACGCTAAAGGCAAATTGAAAATAAAATGAAACTCGGAGTGAAATTCAAATAAAAATCGAAATAGAGGTCGAAATTCAAATAAAAAATTGAAATGGAACTCAAATAAAAACGGAATTGAAAATAAAGAACGGAAACGAAACGAAAAACGGAAAAGAAATTAAAGGGAGAAATGGAAAGGAAAATGGAAAAAATAGGAATAAAAATGGAAATAAAAGTGGAAATGAAACCATTGAAATGAAATTGAATTAAACAGAACATTGAAAATGACGTGAAAACGGAAATGAAAATAAAGTTATTTATGAATAAACGATAGGAAATGAAAATCAAAAAAATCAAGCTTAATTAAAATTGAAAATTAAAACATAGAAACAAAAAAATTTCCATAAATAAAATTAAAATGAAATAAAAATAAGTACGCCAAAATTAAAAAAAAAATCAAAATAAGTGGGCAAAGACTAAAAAAAAAAAAGAAATGTTTAAAAAATTAACGGACTAGAAATTTAAAAAAAAAAAAGGAAATGAAAATAAAATCAAAGAAAATAAAGTTGAAAATTAAAAATACGATCAACTGAATGGAAAAGAAATCGACTGAAACGGAAAAGGAGAAAATTAATATAAAAACAAACGAGCGACAAATTCAACGACAAATTAAACCCAGGGAAATCCGCGAGCGAAAACCGGAACGAAACGAGGGAAAATTAAAATAAAATGGGAAAAAAAAATCAATCAGGAATTAAACGGAAATAAAAACCGAATTAAAATGACGATGAAAAACGGGAATTGGAACAAATCGACGCCGACAATGGAATTCCGGGGGAAAATGCGGAGAGCTCGAGGCGGGGACGGGATTTGGGAATTTCCGAATTAAACGCGGAGAGCTCGAGGCGGGGACGGGATTTGGGAATTCCCGAATTAAACGCGGAGAGCTCGAGGCGAGGACGGGATTTGGGAATTCCCGAATTAAACACGGAGAGCTCGAGGCGGGGACGGGATTTGGGAATTCCTGAATTAAACACGGAGAGCTCGAGGTGGGGACGGGATTTGGGAATTCCCGAATTAAACGCGGAGAGCTCGAGGCGGGGACGGGATTTGGGAATTTCTGAATTAAACACGAAGAGCTCGAGGTGGGGACGGGATTTGGGAATTTCCAAATTAAACACGGAGAGCTCGAGGTGGGGACGGGATTTGGGAATTCCCAAATTAAACGCGGAGAGCTCGAGGCGGGGACGGGATTTGGGAATTCCGGAATTAAACGCGGAGAGCTCGACGCGGGGACGGGATTTGGGAATTCCCGAATTAAACGCGGAGAGCTCGAGGCGGGGACGGGATTTGGGAATTCCGGAATTAAACGCGGAGAGCTCGAGGCGGGGACGGGATTTGGGAATTTCTGAATTAAACACTGAGAGCTCGAGGTGGGGACGGGATTTGGGAATTTCCGAATTAAACGCGGAGAGCTCGACGCGGGGACGGGATTTGGGAATTCCCGAATTAAACATGGAGGGCTCGACACGGGGACGGGATTTGGGAATTCCCGAATTAAACACGGAGAGCTCGAGGTGGGGACGGGATTTGGGAATTTCCGAATTAAACACGGAGAGCTCGAGGCGGGGACGGGATTTGGGAATTCCCGAATTAAACGCGGAGAGCTCGAAGTGGGGACGGGATTTGGGAATTCCCGAATTAAACACGGAGAGCTCGAAGTGGGGACGGGATTTGGGAATTCCCGAATTAAACACGGAGAGCTCGAGGCGGGGACGGGATTTGGGAATTCCCGAATTAAACACTGAGAGCTCGAGGCGAGGACGGGATTTGGGAATTCCCGAATTAAACACGGAGAGCTCGACGTGGGGACGGGATTTGGGAATTCCCGAATTAAACACTGAGAGCTCGAGGTGGGGACGGGATTTGGGAATTCCCGAATTAAACGCGGAGAGCTCGAGGCGGGGACGGGATTTGGGAATTCCCGAATTAAACGCGGAGAGCTCGAGGCGGGGACGGGATTTGGGAATTCCCGAATTAAACACTGAGAGCTCGAGGCGAGGACGGGATTTGGGAATTCCCGAATTAAACGCGGAGAGCTCGAGACGGGGACGGGATTTGGGAATTCCCGAATTAAACACGGAGAGCTCGAGGCGGGGACGGGATTTGGGAATTCCCGAATTAAACACGGAGAGCTCGAGGCGAGGACGGGATTTGGGAATTCCCGAATTAAACGCGGAGAGCTCGAGACGGGGACGGGATTTGGGAATTCCCGAATTAAACACGGAGAGCTCGAGGCGGGGACGGGATTTGGGAATTCTGGAATTAAACACTGAGAGCTCGAGGCGGGGACGGGATTTGGGAATTCCCGAATTAAACGCGGAGAGCTCGAGGCGGGGACGGGATTTGGGAATTCCTGAATTAAACGCGGAGAGCTCGAGGCGAGGACGGGATTTGGGAATTTCCGAATTAAACATGAAGAGCTCGAGGCGGGGACGGGATTTGGGAATTCCCGAATTAAACGCGGAGAGCTCGAGGCGGGGACGGGATTTGGGAATTCCCGAATTAAACACGGAGAGCTCGAGGCGGGGACGGGATTTGGGAATTCCCGAATTAAACGCGGAGAGCTCGAGACGGGGACGGGATTTGGGAATTCTGGAATTAAACACTGAGAGCTCGAGGCGGGGACGGGATTTGGGAATTTCCGAATTAAACATGAAGAGCTCGAGGCGGGGACGGGATTTGGGAATTCCCGAATTAAACACGGAGAGCTCGAGGCGAGGACGGGATTTGGGAATTCCCGAATTAAACGCGGAGAGCTCGAGGCGGGGACGGGATTTGGGAATTTCCGAATTAAACATGAAGAGCTCGAGGCGAGGACGGGATTTGGGAATTCCCGAATTAAACACGGAGAGCTCGAGGCGGGGACGGGATTTGGGAATTCCTGAATTAAACACAAAGAGCTCGACGTGGGGACGGGATTTGGGAATTCCCGGGCGAGGGCTCTGATTGGCTGACGAGGATTTGAGGGCGGAAGTGCCTTTGACACCTCTGGTGGGACCAACCCAACCCATCTCAAGGTTCCTGGGAATTCCCATCGGGAATCGTCTCCACCTTCTGTGGCTGCCTGGGGTGGGATCATCTCCTGGTGTCCTCCAGGAGCTGAATCCTCCTGGATTCCCAATCCCACCTTCAGCCACGACCCACCGGGAGGTGGCATCAACTCGTGGGAGGAGGATTTGGGACAACCGATCCCAAGGCTGGAGAGGATCTCCTAAAGCTCCCAAAGTTTCCAGATTTCCGTCTCCTTCTCCGGCAATGGCCAAAAACCTCGGGAGATGGCTTCCATCCCGACATTGGGGTTTTTTTGGGATACAAAGCTACTTGAGAAGAAACATCTGGAGGCGGGAATGATGGTGGAAACCATGGAATCATGGGATTTTGGATCCAAAGCTACTTGAGAAGGAACATCTGGAGGTGGGAATGATGGTGGAAGCCATGGAATCATGGGATTTTGGATCCAAAGCTACTTGAGAAGGAACATCTGGAGGTGGGAATGATGGTGGAAGCCATGGAATCACGGGATTTTGGATCTAAAACTACTAGATAGGAAACATCTGGAGGTGGGATTGATGGAAACCATGGAATTATGGGATTTTGGATCCCAAGCTACTTGAGAAGGAACATCTGGAGGTGGGAATGGTGGTGGAACCATGGAATCACGGGATTTTGGATCCAAAGCTACTTGAGAAGGAACATCTGGAGGTAGAAACAATGGAAACCATGGAATCACGGGATTTTGGATCCAAAGCTACTTGAGAAGAAACTTCTGGAGGTGGGAATGGTGGTGGAACCATGGAATTATGGGATTTTGGATCCAAAGCTACTTGAGAAGGAACATCTGGAGGTGGGAATGATGGTGGAACCATGGAATCACGGGATTTTGGATCTAAAACTACTAGATAGGAAACATCTGGAGATGGGAATGATGGAAACCATGGAATCACGGGATTTTGGATCCAAAGCTACTTGAGAAGAAACATCTGGAGGTGGGAACAATGGAAACCATGGAATCATGGGGTTTTGGATCCAAAGCTACTTGAGAAGGAACATTTGGAGGTGGGAATGATGGTGAAATGATGGAATCACGGGATTTTGGATCCAAAGCTACTTGAGAAGGAACATCTGGAGGTGGGAATGGTGGTGGAACCATGGAATCACGGGATTTTGGATCTAAAACTACTAGATAGGAAACATCTGGAGGTGGGATTGATGGAAACCATGGAATTATGGGATTTTGGATCCAAAGCTACTTGAGAAAAAACATCTGGAAGTGGGAATGATGGAGAAACCATGGAATTATGGGATTTTGGATCCAAAGCTACTTGAGAAGGAACATCTGGAGGCGGGAATGATGGTGGAAACCATGGAATCATGGGATTTTGGATCCAAAGCTACTTGAGAAGGAACATCTGGAGATGGGAATGATGGAAACCATGGAATCACGGGATTTTGGATCTAAGGCTACTTGAGAAGAAACATCTGGAGATGGGAATGATGGTGGACCCATGGAATCACGGGATTTTGGATCCAAAGCTACTTGAGAAGGAACATCTGGAGATGGGAATGATGGTGAAACCATGGAATCACGGGATTTTGGATCCAAAGCTACTTGAGAAGGAACATCTGGAGATGGGAATGATGGTGAAACCATGGAATCACGGGATTTTGGATCCAAAGCTATTTGAGAAGGAACATCTGGAGGCGGGAATGATGGTGGAAACCATGGAATCATGGGATTTTGGATCCAAAGCTACTTGAGAAGGAACATCTGGAGGTAGAAACAATGGAAACCATGGAATTATGGGATTTTGGATCCAAAGCTACTTGAGAAGGAACATCTGGAGGTAGAAACAATGGAAACCATGGAATTATGGGATTTTGGATCCAAAGCTACTTGAGAAGAAACATCTGGAAGTGGGAATGATGGAGAAACCATGGAATCATGGGATTTTGGATCCCAAGCTACTTGAGAAGGAACATTTGGAGGTAGGAACAATGGAAACCATGGAATTATGGGATTTTAGATCCAAAGCTACTTGAGAAGGAACATCTGGAGGGTGGGAATGATGGTGGAACCATGGAATCATGGAATGGTTTGGGTTGGAAGGAACCTCGGAAGGTTGGGTTGGAAGGAACCTCGGAAGGTGGGATTGGAAGGAACTTCAGGGGATGGGAGAAGCTCCAGGACCGGAGGTGACGCTGATCCCACAGAGGTGTCAAAGCTCAGTTCCTGTTGGATTTCTGGGAAGGAGAAGGGTAGGAAAGGTCCCACAGCACTGGATGCACCTCCAGGAGATGTTTTGGATGAGTTCCTCATCCACCCTTCCATGAGGACACTCAGCCAAGAGGAAAGGAACCAAATCAATGGGTTGGGACATGGAGTCATGGAACGGTTTGGGTCGGAAGGAACCACAAAGACCATCCAGGGACACCTTCCACTATCCCAGGTCGCTCCGATCCCCATCCGACCCTGACCTGCAACACTTCCAGAGACCGGAGACAGGCGCGGAAGCCACCGGGCCGCGGTTCCTCACTTACCTTTGGTGTCGTTCACCGGGTCCATGTGCCGGTAAATGTATCCTTCAAGGTAGGAATGGAATTTGGGAGTGGGCGGGAAAAAGGCCAAGCAGATGGCCATGAGCTCCCAGCCGCGGGCCAGGCTCTCGTAACGGAAGTTCTCGGTGGTCTGCCGGCACAGCTGGATGTAGAGCTCGTCGCGCAGCCCCTGCACGCTCCAACCTTTGGTGGCGATCTCCAAGGCCACGTTGAGCTGGTCCGTCTTGGCCCGCCGGTCGCCCATGTACATCTGGATGAGCTTGAAGATCTCGCACGCCTCCTTCTTGACGTTGCGGTCGTTGGTCATGATCATGGGCTTCTTGATGGATTCGCTGCTCCAGGCCAGCATGTTGGCGATGGAGACCTTCCGCCGGAAGAGCCCTTGGGTGTGCTTGTTGAAGTGCTTGGAGGCCCAGTTCTCGATGTCCGTCTCCGAGGAGGGCTTGCGCAGGTTGAAGGTGGGGAAGACGCAGCTGGCGCTCGGCATCATGTTCCGCGTCTGCCGGCCGCCGTCGAACTGCGCGCAGGCGCCGAGGTCCTCGGACTGGGGGACAGCAGGAGGGACAGGTCAGGGGTGATGGCGGGGTGGGAGCGCTGACGGGATCGATCGATCGATCAAAAACCCAATGAACCAATCAACGGATGGATCAATCAATGAACCAACCAACTGATGGATCACTCAACGAACCAATCAACCAATCAGTCAAGCAACAAATCAATCAACCAAGCCAGCAATCAACCAACAGATCAGAAAACTGACCAACCAATCAACCGATGAACCAATCAACTGACTGATCAATCAACAAACCAATCAAACAAGCGACCAACCAACAAATCAACCAATAAATCAATTAATCAAGCAAGCAATCAAGCAAGCAACCAACTAATCAATTAAGCAAGAAATCAACCAACCAACAAACCGACAAACCAACCAACCAATGGATCAATCAATGAACCAGCCAACCAGCTGATCAATCAACAAACCGATCAATCAACTGATCAATCAACAAACCAATCAATCAATCAAGCAACCAACAAATCAATTAATCAAACAAGCAATCAACCAACCAATCAGAAAACTGACCAAACAACCAATAAACCTATGAATCAACCAACCAAAGGATCAATCAATGAACCGACCAACCAACCAGCTGATCAATCAACAAACCAATCAATCAACTGATCAATCAACAAACCAATCAATCAATCAAGCAACCAACAAATCAATCAACAAATCAATTAATCAAACAAGCAATCAACCAACCAATCAGAAAACTGACCAAACAACCAATAAACCGACAAATCAACCAACCAAAGGATCAATCAATGAACCAACCAACCAACCAACCAGCTGATCAATCAACAAACCAATCAATCAGCAGATCAATCAACAAACCAATCAATCAAGCAAGCAACCAACAAATCAATCAACAAATCAATTAATCAAACAAGCAATCAACCAACCAATCAGAAAACTGACCAAACAACCAATAAACCGACAAACCAACCAACCAATGGATCAATCAATGAACCAGCCAACCAGCCAGCTGATCAATCAACAAACCAATCAATCAGCAGATCAATCAACAAACCAATCAATCAAGCAAGCAACCAACAAATCAATCAACAAATCCATTAATCAAACAAGCAATCAACCAACCAATCAGAAAACTGACCAAACAACCAATAAACCGACAAATCAACCAACCAAAGGATCAATCAATGAACCAACCAACCAACCAGCTGATCAATCAACAAACCAATCAATCAAGCAACCAAACAACAAATCAACCAACAAATCAATTAATCAAACAAGCAATCAACCAACCAATGGATCAGCCAACCAACCAACCAAGCAACTGATCAATCAACAAACAAATCAATCAATCAAGCAAGCAATTAATCAAGCAAGCAAGCAAGCAAGCAATCAACCGATCAAAAAACTGACCAAACAACCAATAAACCAATGAACCAACCAACCAATGGATCAATCAATGAACCAGCCCACCAACCAGCTGATCAATCAACAAACCAATCAATCAATTAAATCAATCAACAAACCAATCAATCAATCAACCAATGAAACAACCAGTGAACCAATCAGTCAATTAACCAACAAACGGTTCGATCAGCCAAGCAACCAACCAACAAAGTAAGCAATTAATCAATTAATCGATCAATCAACCAACTGATCAAAAAACTGACCAACCAACCAATAAATCAATCAGTGAACCAACCAACCAGCTGATCAATCAACAAACCAATCAATCAATGAATCAATCAACAAATCAATCAACCAATGAAACAACTAACAAATCAATTAATCAATCAACCAACCAATAAACCGATGAACCAATCAACCAACTCATCAATCAATAAACCAATCAATCAAGCAGCCAACCAACAAATCAATCAATCAGGCAAGCAATCAGCCAACAGATCAAACAACTGACCAACCAACCGATAAACCGATGAACCAACCAACCAATAGATCAATCAATGAACCAGCCAACCAACCAGCTGATCAATCAACAAGCTAATCAATCAAGCAACCAACCAATGAAACAACCAGTGAACCAATCAATTAACCAATAAACTGATCAATCAGCCAAGCAACCAACCAATGAATCAACCAACAAAGCAAGCAATTAATCAATTAATCAATCAAGCAATCAACCAACCAATCAAAAAACTGATCAACCAACCGATTAACCTATGAACCAACCGTTCAAAGTGATCAACAAATTGATCAATGAAACAACCAGCCAGTAAACCAATCAACCAACCAACCAACAAATGGACCAATCGACCAATCAATCAACCAATCAATCAACCAATCAATCAACTAGGAAACCAGCAGATCAAAAAATGACCAATCAACCAATAAACCAATGAACCAACAAACTGATCAATCAACAAACCAATCAACCAATGAAACAACCCGCCGGTAAACCAATCAACCAACCAACAAACGAATCAATCAACCAAGCAATCAATCAACCAATGAACCAACCAAGAAATCAACAGACCAACAAACCAACCAATAAGCAATCGATGAAAAAAACCAATGAACCAACCAATCAATAAACCAATAAACCAATCAGCCAAGCAACCAATCAACTGATCAATCAACCAATCAATGAGCTGACCAGTGGAGAAACCAACCAACCAACGCATGATGGTTGAACCAACCAACCAACCAATCAATTGATCCACCAAACCAACCAATCAAACAAGAAAAAGATCAACCAACAAGAGATCGATTAATCAACCAATCAGCCAAGCTGATCAATCAACCAACTGACCAGTGGAGAAACCAACCGACCAACCAGCGCATGAATGGTTGAACCAACCAGCCAATGAATTGATCCACCAAACCCTCAAATCAACCAACCAGCTCACCAGCCAACAAATGAATGAACCAACCAATCAACCAATCAATGAACCAACCAATCATCCAACAAGCTGATCAATCAACCAACTGACCAGCCAACAAATGAATGAACCAATCAATCAACCAACCAACCAATCAGCCAACAAGCTGATCAATCAACCAACTGACCAGTGGAGAAATCAACCGACCAACCAACCAACCAACCAATGAATTGATCCACCAAACCAACCAATCAACCAACCAACTGACCAGCCAGCAAATGAATGAACCAATCAATCAACCAATCAATCAACCAACCAACCAATCAGCCAACAAGCTGATCAATCAACCAACTGACCAGTGGAGAAACCAACCGACCAACCAACGCATGATGGTTGAACCAACCAACCAACCAATTAATTGATCCACCAAACCAACCAATCAAACAAGAAAAAGATCAACCAACAAGAGATCGATCAATCAACCAATCATCCAACCAATCAATCAGCCAAGCTGATCAATCAACCAACTGACCAGTGGAGAAACCAACCGACCAACCAGCGCATGAATGGTTGAACCAACCAGCCAATGAATTGATCCACCAAACCAACAAATCAACCAACCAGCTCACCAGCCAACAAATGAATGAACCAATCAATCAACCAATCAATCATCCAACAAGCTGATCAATCAACCAATTGACCAGCCAACAAATGAACGAACCAATCAATCAATCAACCAATCATCCAACAAGCTGATCAATCAACCGACCAACCAACCAACCAACCAATTAATTGATCCACCAAACCAACCAATCAACCAACCATCTGACCAGCCAACAAATTAATGAACAATCAATCAACCAACCAATCAGCCAACAAACTGATCAATCAACCAACTGACCAGTGGAGAAACCAACCGACCAACCAACCGACCAACCAACGAATTGATCCACCAAACCAACCAATCAACCAACCAACTGACCAGCCAGCAAATGAATGAACCAATCAATCAACCAATCAATCAACCAACCAATCAATCAGCCAACAAACTGATCAATCAACCAACTGACCAGCGGAGAAACCAACCGACCAACCAACACATGAATGGTTGAACCAACCAACCAATGAATTGATCCACCAAACCAACCAATCAACCAACCATCTGACCAGCCAGCAAATGAACGAACCAATCAATCAATCAACCAATCAGCCAACAAGTTGATCAATCAACCAACTGATCAGTGGAGAAACCAACCAACCAACCAACCAATGAATTGATCCACCAAACCAACCAATCAACCAACCATCTGACCAGCCAACAAATGAATGAACCAATCAATCAACCAACTGACCAGCCAGCAAATGAATGAACCAATCAATCAACCAATCAATCAACCAACCAACCAATCAGCCAACAAACTGATCAATCAACCAACTGACCAGTGGAGAAACCAACCGACCAACCAACGCATGAATGGTTGAACCAACCAACCAATGAATTGATCCACCAAACCAACCAATCAACTAACCAACTGACCAGCCAACAAATGAACGAACCAATCAATCAATCAACCAACCAATCAGCCAACAAACTGATCAATCAACCAACTGATCAGTGGAGAAACCAACCAACCAACCAACCAATGAATTGATCCACCAAACCAACCAATCAACCAACCATGTGACCAGCCAACAAATGAATGAACCAATCAATCAACCAATCAATCAATCAACCAATCAGCCAATCAGCCAACAAGCTGATCAATCAACCAACTGACCAGTGGAGAAACCAACCAACCAATCAACCAACCAATGAATTGATCCAACAAACCAAGCAATCAACCAAGCAATGAACTGACTGACCAGCCAACAAACCAATCAACCAATCAATCAACATTCAATCAATCAATCAATCAATCAACCAACCAACCGTTGCAACATTGGGAGATCTTCCCATAAACCTCATCCTCTCCAAGGAACTTCTCCTCAATGCCATCATGGCCGAGTGGAGATGATCCAGTGCCAGCAGCCAAGGTTGGGATGTGGCACCGATGGGTGTCAGGAGGGAGGGGACTGGTGGGGACAAGTGACAGGTTGGACTCTCCACTCTTGGACGGTGGAGTCGTGGACAGAAGAAGCTGGTGGCAAAGGGTGAGTGGTTTGGGGTTCCACCTGTCCTTTGGGGACACTGGGGACACGCCCACCTTTAATGGCCCCCCAGGAAACCCCCTCTACCCAAAATCACCTTCCAGGGTGGTTCTCCAGTGGCCTCGGGAGGAGGCTGGTGGCTTCTCCAAGCCATGAGGAATATGGATGGTCCTTCTGAACATCCTGAGGGACAGGAGATGCTCAGGATTTAACCTTGACCTCTGCAGAGCATCCACCTGGGAAGGACCCAGAGGAACCCCTGTGGACCAGTGTCCTTCTCCTGCTGGATGGGTGTCACCCCAGGAGGTGGAGGGACACCCCAATGGCTGGTGACCAGCATGGAGGAGGCCAACAAGGAACCATTGGGATGGACAATTCTGTGGTCCTGCAGCCAGCCAAGGTGGTTTCACCATCTCTTCTGCAACATTCAGACCAGCACCACCTGGGTTTGGGGGTCCTGGGGACGTGACCCATGGCAGGGAAGGACATGTCACACCATCCAGAGGTGACACTGCTGTCCCCACCCCGTGTGGAGGAGCTGCTCTGGTGGCTCTGAGAAGAGTCCGTGGGCAAGGTGACTCCAGTGCTGCCATGGACTCAGGCTTGGGCTTTAGATGAGGGACAGAAGAAAAGCAGAAGGTGGAAAGACCCAGGAGGTGGGAAATCCAGGAGGGGACAAGGAAGCCACCCAAAGAGCCACCAGAGCCGCTCGGTGGTGATGGAGACACTTCTTCAAAGAAGTCAAGTTTCTTGTCTCTTCAACAACTCGTCCTCTTCCAATGTCGAGATGTTTCCATCGACATCGCTCTGCTCCCATGGTGACCACGGTGACGATGGCAGGAACATGGGATGGGGACACCAGAACCCAAAGTCCCTCAAGGGACCCAGCCCTGCTGTCCCTGTGGAGGCCACTTCACCCCAAAGGTCCTTCTGTGTCCTCTGGTCAGCTGAAGGCCCAGGGGGTTTCCTTGAGTGGAAGAAGATGCAGGAGATGCTCGAAGGTCTCTTGCTCAGCAGCTGCTGGGGACGTGGCTCTTCCAAAAACCGGTCCGTGGGCTGGGCCAGAGCCATGATGTGCACCAAGAACACCCAGGGAGGAGGAGAGGGACATCGTCTGGGGACATCAACCTTCTCCAGCCAAGGAGAGCATGATCAGGTCCGGGAGTGACATCAGAAGCAAAACCTGGTGGATCCTCTGCTGCCAGAGCCGAATGGAAATGAACTTCAGCTCTAATTAGCTCTAATTAGCACCTAAATGAATTTGGGGGATGCCCTGGCCTACGAGAAGGGGATAGACCATCAGGTGTCAACTGCAAATGGCCGTGACCTCCTGCCTGTCCCATGGGGTGACCACGGTGTCAGGAATTAGAGAATCCTCGAGGGAGAAGGTCCTGGAGCCACGTGAATGGGGCTTGGATGCACCTTGGTGTGGAGACACTCCACCGGTGACAATCACAGCCATGACCATGGGAGGGTTTGGGTTGGAAAGGACCTTCAAGATCATCCTGTTCCAGTGGCCAGGGGCACCTTCCATGATCCCAGGCTGCTCCAACCACCGTCCAACCCGGCCTTGGGCACTTCCAGGGATGGGGCAGCCACAGCTTCTCTGGGAAACTGGTGTCCCACCACCTTGGTGTCCCTGAGGTTGAGGGGCCACCAGGACAGAAACCTCTGGGGAGTGGAGAAGATTCCCACCACATCCCGAGCTCCGTGAAGAAGGCGTAGGATCGCTAATGGTGGCAGCTTTTTCTCCTGGCATGAAGATCCAAAGTGGATCTGGAGCTCTCCAGGTTTGGGGCTGGACCTCCTCGTGCAGCACCGAGTCCTCGGGGACAATTGTGCTTCAGGAATCTACTTCTGCTGCCTTCTGCAACGCTCTGCCGATTCCATTACGCATTTCCATGGACAATAAAGGAACTTTCCAGATGATTTGCTGATTCCCAGGTCCATGTCCAGGATCTCCTTCCTGCTGACACCAAATTCCATCTTCCTGGCAGTTTTCCGGGTGGGATTTATCTCCATCTGTGGCATCATCACCTGATTTTTGGAAGCCCTGACAGCCTTTCCCCGCCTTTCCCAGCCTGTCCCTGGAGGGGAAGGGATTGATGGACGACATCCAGAAGCTGATGGAGGACATCCAAAAACCAAGGGAGCATCTGATGGGCTGGAATCTGGGTACATGGGATGCGCCAGCTCCAGCAATTCCAGGCCTGAGCCTCAGGTTCTCCTCTGGAACTGGCGTTTGGAGCTGGAGGGATCTCCAGGGAGGGAACAGGCAGCCCACAACCCTGGGAGACAAATCCTGGAAAACTGGTGGCTCTTCCATCCCAAGGTTTTGAGGGACCACCTTGGCAAGGACCAACATCTTTGAGGGACCACCTTGGCAAGGACCAGCATCTTTGAGAGACCACCTTGGGAAGGACCAACATCTTTGAGGGATCACTGTGGTGAGGACCAACATCTTTGAAGAACCACCTTTGCAAGGACCATCTTTGAGGGACCAACTTGGCAAGGACCATCATCTCTGAGAGACCACCTTGGTAAGGACCAGCATCTTTGAGGGACCACCTTGGCAAGGGCCAACATCTTTGAGGGACCACCTTGGCAAGGACCATTTTTGAGAGACCACCTTGGCAAGCACCAACATCTTTGAGGGACCACCTTGGCAAGGACCATCATCTCTGAGAGACCACTTTGCTAAGGACCAACATCTTTGAGTGATCACCTTGGCAAGGACCAACATCTTTGAGGGACCACTTTGCTAAGGACCAACATCTTTGAGAGACCACCTTGGCAAGGACCAGCATCTTTGAGAGACCACCTTGGGAAGGACCATCTTTGAGGGACCAACTTGGCAAGGACCATCATCTCTGAGAGACCACCTTGGTAAGGACCATCATCTTTGAGGGACCACCTTTATAAGGACCATTTTTGCGAGACTACCTTGGTAAGGACCATCATCTTTGACAGACCACCTTGGCAAGGACCATTTTTGTGAGACCACCTTGGCAAGGACCATCTTTGAGGGACCACCTTGGCAAGGACCAACATCTTTGAGAGACCACCTTGGCAAGGACCAACATCTTTGAGGGACCACCTTTACAAGGACCATTTTTGCGAGACTACCTTGGCAAGGACCATCTTTGAGGGATCACTGTGGTAAGGACCAACATCTTTGAAGAACCACCTTGGGAAGGACCAACATCTTTGAGGGACCACCTTGGCAAGGACCAGCATCTTTGAGAGACCACCTTGGCAAGGACCAACATCTTTGAGGGACCACCTTGGCAAGGACCATCATCTCTAAGAGACCACCTTGGTAAGGACCATCATCTTTGAGGGACCACCTTTACAAGGACCATTTTTGCGAGACTACCTTGGTAAGGACCATCATCTTTGACAGACCACCTTGGCAAGGACCATCTTTGAGGGACCACCTTGGTAAGACCAACACCTTTGAGGGACCACCTTGGCAAGGACCAACATCTTTGAGAGACCACCTTGGCAAGGGCCATCTTTGAGGGACCAACTTGGCAAGGACCAGCTTCCCTGAGGGATCAACCACACATGGGCACTCGGGAACTCCTGGGATCCGGGTGGGTCCAGGATCTCCCCCCACCAGGACAGGAGAAACCACGGCACAGCACTGAGGCCACCACGTCACAGAGCTTCCTGTGCCCGAGCCTGGTGTGGGATCGCCCCGGGGACCATCCCACTGGAGGAGAAGGAGCTCCAACCAGGATCGGCCGTGTGGCGAAGACCCTCGCCGAAACCGCGACCCCCTCCCAAGGGCATTACCTGAGACGGATGCAGGTAGGGCTCGGGGGAGGCCAGGTTGGTCTGGACGGAGACGCTCTTCTCCAGCAGGATCTGGGGGAATCCCAGCTTCTCGAAGGTGTTCCTCTTCCAGTGCTTGTTCTCCTGCTGCGCCAACGCCTCGTCCTCGCTGAAGGCTCTCACCACCGGGCCCGGCATGGGCAGCGGGAGCGCTCCGTCGCTCTCGTAGCCCGAACCGTCCTTCTGGGAATCCCAGCTGCTCCGCTGCTTCATGTGGTAGTGGGCCTGCTGCGCTTCCCACGCCAGGCGCGCCTGCGCCAGGAACGGCTCCGGGAAGCCCCGCGCCGCCGCCTCCGCCTCGGCCGCCTTGCTCTCCGTCCGGTTCATCGGGGACCTGCCGGGCGCCGGCGCCGCTCGCTCCTCGCCCGGCTCGCCCGACGCCTCCCGCTCCCCGGAGCCGTCCGTGGAGGAGGCGTTGGCGTCGTGGTTCGCCGAAGGCTTCCGGCTTTTCCTCTTCCTGGTGGAGGGCGAGTAACCGGTGGAGGACAAGGTGTCCTGCTGGCTGGACCATGACATGGTGTCCTCGCCCTGGGCCACCTGAGCCCCCGCGGGGCCGGGGCAGAAGTCGGGTCCCTCCATGCTGCTGTAGTCGCCGGATTTGATCTCCAGGCGTTGGTCCCGCACCAGGCAGGGGCTGTGCTGCAGCGAGTAGGAGCCGCCGATGGGGTTGGGGGAATATTTGTGCCTCAAGCCCGTCTTCATCTTGGGGCTGGAGCCCGACTGCTCCACGTAGACCAGCTGCCGGACGTACTCCTTGCCGGCCGGGCTGTACTCCAGGCTCATGAAGCGGTCGGGACACTTCTGCTTGGTGAGCACCAGCTGCTGGTAGGGCGAGTTGGAGCTTTGCTTGGGCGACTGGAGGAAAGGGTGAGGCTTCCGGACGGGCGATTTCTGCGGCGACCCGGCCTTGTAGCTCCCGCTGGCCTCGTACTGCATGTCCACGGGCGGCTCGTCGTAGATGGGAGCCTGGTATTCCATGGGGGGCTCCTCGTAGAGCGGGGGCTCGTAGGCGTAGCGCGGCGACGAGGGCTGGGACTCGCTGGAATGTTTGCGGTGCTGGGCTTGGAGCGGCGAGCAGAAGGAGTCGCCCCGGCCCAGCAGCGGCGAGCAGCCGCCCGCGTGCTCGGCCCTCTTCAGGAAGGGCGACTGCTTCCTCTCCGGGAAGAAGACGGAGCCGTCGGCGTCCGAGGAGAAGGTTTGGAGGTTGGGCGACTGTTGGCCGCCTGAGGGCCGGCGGGAGCGGGAGCCCGGTTGGTTTTCCGGGGCGTAGCCGTTGCCTTGGTGGAGGAGGAAGCTGGGCTCCCGATCCGTCACCTTGATCAGCATCCGCTCCTTGGCGCCGGCGTTCCATCGGAGGGATGAGGTCCTGTGGGGAGAAACGTGGCGGGGAGGGGGTCAGAATTCCGCCAGGACTCTGGTCCCAAAACCTCCCGAACCGCCGCGGAGCCTGGAGGATGGATATTCCCGAGCACCTGAAAAGATGGGATTGGGTGGGATCTTGGATGGGATTGGGCATTGGACAAGGTGCAGAGGGACAGGACACCGAAAACGGCTTCCCGCTTCCAGAGGGCAGGGCTGGATGTGATAACGGGAAGGAATTTTCCCCTGTGAGGGTGGTGAGGCCCTGGAACGGAATTCCCAGAAAAGCTGCGGCCCTGGAAATGCCCAAGGTCAGGCTGGACGGGGTTGGAGCAACCCGCGGACTGTGGAAGGTGTCCGTGCCCATGGGATTGGATATTGGGAAGAAATTCTCCCGTGAGGAATTCTCCCCTGGCACAGTGGATTTTCATCTCCTCTATCTGTTCCAAGTCCTTGGGACACGCGGGAGGAGGAGCAAAGATGGATTTTATGGAGCTGCCCGGCTCACAGGAGGGATCCGAGCTGGAATTTGCTGTTCCCAAGGCACAGGGAAGCACATCCTGTCACCAAGCCCACGCTGGAACAGAAGATGCCGGAGGCACCGTCTGCTCCCCCAGTTCATCCCTCTCCAATCCTCCTTTATTCCCAACCATTTGTCCTTTCCACCCCCAAGGAAAAGGCGGGGTGAGTTCAACCGTTGAGTTCTGAGGGAAAAATTCCCTGCAGGAAGCCACCAACAATTCCCTGCAGGAGGCTCCACAGCCTCTCCTCGTTTGGCCATGACTTCGTCCTTGCTCCAAGGGATTTGGGAATGATTCATTCCTTCCCTTTCCACCTTAGGAAGAGCCTTCGGAGCCCCTGGGGACTTGGAGCCTCCTGCCGGCTTCCTGCTGTCGAAAACCTGGATGGGTTTGGGTTCCTCCACCTTGGTTTGATGGATCTCCACCCCCTTCTGGAGCCGTTCCGAACCCTCAAAATTCCATCCACAGCCACAGAACCATGGATTCATGGAATGGTTTGGGTTGGAAGGCGCCTTAAAGCGCATCCAGTTCCATCCCCTGCCATGGGCTGGGACACCTTCAACTATCCCAGATTGCTCCAAGCCCCTTCCAACCTTGCTCTGCTCCTGGAAAAAACCAAAAGAATCCGCTTTTCCTGCTCAAAAATCTTGGATCCCCCTGTGTTTCCTCTGGAAGAGCTGGAGCTCCTTAATCCTCATGAGTAACTTGATTTTTATACACAGATCTCCCAAAATCGGGAGGAAAGAAGATGGAAAAAGTCACAGAGGATTCCCAGCAGAACTGGACTGGAATTCCGATGGAATCTGTGGCTGCCCCATCCCTGGAAGAGTCCAAGCCTGGGTTGGACAGGGCTTGGAGCAACCTGGGATAGGGGAAGGTGTCCCTGCCCCACGGAGAGGGGTTGGAATGAGATGATCCAGAATTTCCCCGCAGAAATCCACGTTTCCACTCTCTCCCCGCCTCCACCCGGACCCAAATCCCACCGAAATCCAGGTGTTTTCACTCAAACCAGGTGAAGCCGCCGCTTAATTCCCAGATTTGCAGCTGGCAGTAACATTCCCGCCCACGGCAGCAGGGGATCCGAATTTAAAAAAAAAAAACCAAAAAAACCCTAAGGGAGTCAGCGGCGCTTCCGTCGAAATCGCCTCGCCCCCGGCCGAGCTTTCAATCCTGAACATTAAATAACGGGAAGCAATATTCCTGAGAGCTCCGTGGATTACGGCTTAAACCCCCTCCCTCCCTCCCTCCCGAAACCAAAAAAGCCATGGAATAAATGGAATTTTCTGCCGGCAAAAGGAATCCCAAAAAGGCCGTTTTTGTGCTTAAATCGCTGCCCGCTCTCAAGAAATCCATGAGCAGAAATTCCGAGTATTCCTGTTATTCCTGGCTTGGCACCGGGTTCTCCCTGCTGTTTTCTCCGCACGGGGAGGATTCTTCCTGCTCCGTACATTTCCACGACAAAAAAAAAAAAATTCCCGAATCCCTCCGAATGCCCTTTCCAAGAAATCGATTTCTTCGGGAATTTGCGGTGATTCCCCACAGAATTTCCGGGGGTTTTTTTTAGGGAGGGATTTTTCCGTGTCCTCCTAAATCTCCTTCCCTGCTCCGACGCCTCCTCCTTGATCTTCTTCCAACCTTTGGGAAGCCAGCGACGGAGGGGAGAGGAGAAACCTGGATCCTTCATCCAGGAATTCCTTTGCTTCCCGTCGTTTCTTACCTTGCAGGTAACACCCCCTCCCTCATTTGCATATCATTATTCGCGCCGGGGAGAATTCCGACCATCTGCAGCTCAAAATTCCTTGAAATCCCATCGAAACTAACCGGAATCATGGATTTTTTTCCATGCCTGATCCTTTTAATGAGGTGGGACTCAGGGAATAAATCACCGCCGGGTTGAGGTGGAATTGCTTTAAAAGAACGTTTTATTTTATTTTAAACCCAAAAAATCGGTTTCCGATGGAACGAGGTGGCGACGCGAGGTTTAGAAACGAGATTATTCCCAAAACCCGGCCCAAGCCACGCGTTTTTCCGAGATTCCTTCCCCTGCCCCGGGGTTGTTTAGACTTTGCAGGTGAAGATTAAAATGTAGAGCTGGGATTAAGTGGATTTTCCCTGGGAAAAGGGGAAAAACACCCCGGATTTGAATAACTCAAATATCGGTTTCTCACGGAACGCCTCGGGATTCTCCAGGAAAAGCAAAGCATCCCTGGGCATCCCTCCCCCACCCACCATCCCGGCTCCTCGTGCCATCCCAAATTCCCAAATTCCTCACCTTCCTCCCCCGGCCGCGGGATTCGGGAGCATCTTCTCCCTCCGCCTTCCACCTGAGCTTAAAATTCCCTTTTCCAGGGCAAAACCAGACGGGAATGAGGGAAGCAGCCCAGCCCCTCCTTCCCTCCCAGCTGGGCACCGCCTGCTCCGAGCGCATCCCGCTGGGAATTCCGGGGTCATGGATGAATAAAACCTCCCCGTGCCTGGCACGGTGCCCGGCGCCGCTCCGGCAGCGGGAAAATCTCCGTGGAAAAATTAAAAAAGCAGGGAAAGGTGAGCGGCAGAGCCTGAAGACGGCCAGGCTTCCGCCTGAAAGCCTCCCGTGATCCGTCCCAAATTTTTCCAGCCGGGAAAACGTCCTCAGGACAGGGATCCAGCCTCTACAGTCGTGCAAAATCCTCGCGTTTTACGCTAATTAACGATCAAATTGAGCCGTAGGGTAGAATTCCCAAAATGCTCCGTCCGTGAGGTTTCGCTGCTCCTCACCTGCGAGTGGTGCTGTTCCCAAAAATTTACGTGGAAACGTATGGAATTCCGTACATATAAATATCCCGGGGCTCGGACTGGGACTTTAAACCCTAAATGATAAAATTTGAGATTTTTTGCAAGTTTAAATTCCTGCTCAAGTCCCCGTTTCTCAGTTTTCGTGGGATTTGGGGTTTTCACGACCCCACCACGGCCTCTTCAACCCGACTTCCACGCTTCCCATCCCTTTTCCCATCTTCGGGAGCCCGGAAGCGTCACTTCCTCCTTGGAATCAATTGTTTTTAGGAAGCCTTTTGATTGGCTGAAGCTGATTCCCAGAAAAAAAATGGAATGAGCGAGGTGAAATCCGTGTAATTTGGGCAATAAAATGGATATTTGGGAAGAAGGTGAGGATCGAGTTTTTTTCCCAGGGTGATTTGACGGATCCAACACGATCCACGGGATATCCAGGAAGGGGAAAATCCAGTTTGGTCTTCCTGGGGGAATTTTGGAGCCGTGGGAATGTTGAAGCCCGAAGTCCGTTGACATCAAATCTCGGTCTGATGGACGTTCTCCTCCGCGCACAATTCCGTTCTCCGACTAAAATATTCCCATTAAAATATTAAATATGCCCATTAGAATATTAAAGAAACCAAAAAACCAAACACCAAACGAAAAAAGTCCCTCTGATTTTTCCAAAACCCTCAGGGGTTCTCCAACCCCCGTCTCCGGATGGCGCCATGGGATCACTTCCACGTCTCTGACGTTCTGCTGCTCCGGCGGTGTCGGCTCTAATTAACATCCGCGGGAAGTTGATCAAGTCCAGAGGGAGATAACGACCCATCCCTCTCCGTCCCATTCCCACTTTTCTCCAGGAGCAGCGGGGCCGGGAGGATGAATTTTTCTGCCGTTTTCCAGCGGCCGCTCAGGACATTGGAGGCCACAAATCCGTAACCGAAGGATTTTTGCGGGATCCAGGCGATGAGGAAGCACCGAAACGAACTCGGACGACTCCTGATGAAGGTCCCACCACCCACCTTGTCCTCTCCGTTTGGGAGATCCTCGACGTGACTTCCTCCGGGATCAATCCCACCGGGAGGAGGCAGGAGACCAACACAACCCATGGACAACCGAATTCCCCGGAGCCAATTAAGGCTGCTCATCCCAATTAAAGAAATCCTCCCTCCTGAAACAGCCTCTTTCCCGAAATCCAAATGTCGCCGAGAAACAAGAGGAGGTCATTCCAGATTGGAGAGGGAGGAGGGAACGCCGAAAGATCTGGAATCTGCTCCCGCTGGCTCCGGGAGCGCGACGAAGAGTTCCAAAAATGGTGATTTATTTTTTATTATTTTTAAGTTTTTTTTTTTTTTTTTTTTTTTAAATTTTTTAATCTCTTGCCCATTCCGAGCGGATTTCCCATTCCCCGCGCCGAAACCTTTCCTCCTGTTGGTTTCTCCGGCCTGGATCGTTCATCCCTGATGGGACGCAGGGAACGGCTTCCCACTACCAGAGGGCAGAGGGATGGGTGGGAGTTTGGGAAGGAATTCTTCCCTAGGAGGGGCTGGAATGGAATTCCCAGAAAAGCTGTGGCTTCTCCATCCTGGAAGTGTCCGAGGCCAGGTTGGATGAGGCTTGGGCAGAAGGCCCAGCACAGGAGGTCCCACATCCACGATATTCCCAAGAACAACCATCAACCCTCATCCCTTCTTTTTTCCCCCAAAAGTCGGGATTTTCATGTCACGGCTCCCCAGGGAATCACCGGTGTCAGCTCTGCTCCTCTTCCTCACTTCCAAGGGAACCAGGGAATCAACTGACCTCTAAAAATCAGGAATGGTCACACGTAGGAACCGCGCTCAGAATCGGGCGTGGTGGTTTCCTCACCTCCTTCCCGGCTTTCTGCAAAGCTCCTGCAAGGCTCTTCCTGAATTTTTGGGCCTGGATTTGTACAACTCTGCCGAATTACAGCCGTTCCCTGAATCCACGTGTCGCTAGGACAACAAATCCCGATGGAGAAGGGCTGGACGTGGCCCGGGCAGGATTTGGATACTGAAGATTCCCACGCTGGAGATGAATCCGACAACTCCCGTGAGAGCCAAGAGGCGGGAACAACCGGAAAATGACAAAATTTTTGCCCCGAAAGGTGGTGCCAGGATTTTTGGGAGCCAACCCTCTCCTCACTTCCCAGATTTCCTTGCTATGAAGTGATTCCTGCCGACCGCAAGGAGATTGAATCAAACATTTCCTGGATGCGGAGGTCCAGGAGAAATTGAGGAAGACCAAGCCAAGGATCCCGAGAAGATGAAGCAGCCGCCGTCCTGCTCTCCTAAAATGGAAGAACCGGGATTCTCCCTGCTCATGGATTGGACATCCCAAAGAGCTGGAACACAACAGCTCCAAAGCCTGGGATGAGGGATTTGGAGAACTCCGGTGCCATTCCTGCTGTCGGGAGGAGAAAGGGAGAAGCAGGTCCTCAATGTTGGATATTTTCGGTCTAAAACTTTAAAGTTTTCCCGACTTTCATTGACCGACCGTGGGATGAAGACAGAAATTCGGGATTTCTCCCACAGACAAGCAGATTTCCCGATGGGAAGATTTGGTTTCGGAGCAGCAAAGAGTTCGACGCCCCCAGCGGAACGAGGACACGAGGCAGCTCCAGGGACCACAAATCCAGAGGGAATGAAGAGGGAAAGGGTTAAGGGCAGGGATCATGAATTATGGGATTGGGGATTCCGGGGCTTCCCGACAAAAGCCTTCCAGGCAGAGGGAGCACGACGTCATCCTCTTGGTGACACCCAGGAATCCCGTAGGAATTGTTGGCCTGGAGCTCCGAGGAAGCGGAAGAATCCTTCCCTGCTCCCGAGGATGTTGCCGCAGCTCCTGGGGCGATCCAGGGAGCTGAACCCCAGGAGCTGCACCCGGAGGTGGCCATGGTTCCATGGATGAGGATCCACCTCCGAATCCCGTGGGATTTCTCAGTCAAGGTCCGGCTTCTCCCCACAAACCAGCTCCTGGGGCGATCCAGGGAGCTGAACCCCAGGAGCTGCACCCGGAGGTGGCCATGGTTCCATGGATGAGGATCCACCTCCGAATCCCGTGGGATTTCTCAGTCAAGGTCCGGCTTCTCCCCACAAACCAGCTCCTGGGGCGATCCAGGGAGCTGAACCCCAGGAGCTGCACCCGGAGGTGGCCATGGTTCCATGGATGAGGATCCACCTCCGAATCCCGTGGGATTTCTCCCCACAAACCACCTTGATCCCACACTTTGTCCCAACATCTGGGAATTCTCCAGCTTCTCCCTTCCCGGCCAGAGGGGATGGAGGAAGGCAGGAACCGTGACCTGGGTCTCACCACGCTTTCCCGTCCATGGGATGAGCCACGGGAATAAATCCTGCGTCCCTCTGCCACTTTCCAGAGGAAAACCTCTGGAATTACTGCCAGACTCGAGGAGGAGAGGGTTGCAAAGACCTGGGAATGCTGTTGTCTTGCAGACCTTGATTTTCCAGCTGGTCCTGGAACCTCCACAAACGGGAAGTGGATGGATGTGAGGGAGCTGGGGGAACTCCAGTGGAAGACTGAGAGCTCATCCCACTCCATGATGGATCCTTGGAGCTCTCGTTGGGTTCCATCCTGCTCCAAATTCCTCATCTCCATGTTGGACAACCAGAGATCCCCTCCATCCCTTTGCAGCCTTTCCGAAGGCCCCGGAGCACCAAGCTTCCCATCCTTGGAATTGTCCAAGGCCGGGTTGGACAAGGCTTGGAGCAACCTGCGATACCGGAAGGCGTCCCTGCCCTTGGAGCGGTTTGGGTGGGACTGGACCATCTTTGAGGTCCCACCCAACCCATTCCGTGATTCCACCATTGATTTTTTTTCCCCGCGTAATTAATCCCATTGACAGGAATTCATCACGGAAGCTTTCAATTTTCTCGGATCCGCGTCGTCCCTGCCGCCGCTCCGCGACAAATCCCCGCTTCCCAACCAAATCCCGCTCCTTCCCGCTCTTTTCGGGAATTGCAGCCACCCAGCTCGCGGGTGAGATCCATGGATTCATGGCGAGCGTTCGGCTGGCGAGGGATAAAAATAATCCCGGTTTTCCCTCCTGGAAAGTTCGGAATTTTTTCCCTCCCCTCTCTTCCTTAAGTGGCAATTGATTCCGATGCTTCCCAGGGAATTCCAGGGAATTCCAAGGAAAGGAGGGATGGAATGTGGCCAGCGCCGCCAGGGGTATTTTCCATGTCTTGGATTGGGATGGAGAAAGAGGCTTGGAACAGCAGGAGAACGTGCCGGGAAGAAGGATGAGGAGCATCCAGCTCTTCCCGGTCTTCGTTTCCAACATGGAAAACAAAGGAAGAGCTGGAGGTGCCTCCATTCATCCCCAACTCCAGAAAAAAATCCAGGAACGCATGGAAAATGTGCCGGGAAACAGGATGAGGAGCATCCCACTCTTCCTGGTCTCCGTTTCAGTCATGGAAAATGAAGACCTGGAGGTGCCTCCACTCATCCCCAATTCCAGAAAAAAATCCAGGAACAGCAGGAAAATGTGCTGGGAAAAAGGATGAGGAGCATCCTGCTCTTCCAGGTCTCCGATTCAATCATGGAAAATGGAGACCTGGAGGTGCCTTCACTCATCCCCAATTCCAGAAGAAAATCCAGGAACAGCAGGAAATTGTGCCTGGAAATAGGATGAGGAGCATCCAGCTCTTCCTGGTCTCCGTTTCAGTCATGGAAAATGAAGACCTGGAGGTGCCTCCACTCATCCCCAATTCCAGAAAAAAATCCAGGAACAGCAGGAAAATGTGCTGGGAAAAAGGATGAGGCGCATCCAGCTCTTCCTGGTCTCCATTTCCAACATGGAAAACAAAGGAAGAGCTGGAGGTGCCTCCACTCATCCCCAACTCCAGAAAAAAATCCAGGAATTTGGGTTTTACCAAAACCCAGAGCAGCCAGGCAGGGAGTGACTCCATAAATCCCCCAAATCCGGTCTTATCCTCGTCCAACGGGGACTTTTGGGGCTCAATGAGGACTTGGAGGGGTTCAAGAAGGAATTTTGGGGTTCAAGAAGGAATTTTGAGGTTCAGTGAGGATTTATGGGGGTTCAGTGAGGATTTGGGGTTCAAGAAGGAATTTCGGGGTTCAAGAAGGAATTTTGGGGTTCAAGAAGGGATTTTGGGGTTCAGCAAGGTTTTGGTGGGATTCAAGTGAGAACTTCAGGGTTTGATGAGGATTTGGGGTCCAAGGGTGATTCGGTGGCGTTCAAGAAGGAATTTTGGGGTTCAAGAAGGAGTTTTGGGGATTCAGTGAGGTTTTGGGGTTCAAGAAGGAATTTTGGGGCTCAGCAAGGTTTTGGTGGGATTCAAGCGAGAATTTCGGGGCTCAATGAGGATTTGGGGTCCAAGGTGAATTCGGTAGGGTTCAAGAAGGAATTTTGGGGATTCAGTGAGGAATTTTGGGGCTCAGCAAGGATTTGGTGGGATTCAAGCGAGAATTTCGGGGCTCAATGAGGATTTGGGGTCCAAGGTGAATTCAGTAGGGTTCAAGAAGGAATTTTGGGGTTCAAGAAGGGATTTTGGGGTTCAGTGAGGTTTTGGGGTTCAAGAAGGAATTTTGGGGTTCAAGAAGGAATTTTGGGGCTCAGCAAGGTTTTGGTGGGATTCAAGCGAGAATTTTGGGGCTCAATGAGGATTTGGGGTCCAAGGTGAATTCGATAGGGTTCAAGAAGGAATTTTGGGGATTCAGTGAGGAATTTTGGGGCTCAGCAAGGATTTGGTGGGATTCAAGCGAGAATTTCGGGGCTCGATGAGGATTTGGGATCCAAGGTGGACTCGGGAGGGTTCAAGAAGGAATTTTGGGGTTCGGTGAGGATTTTTGGGATTCCTTGAGGACTTCTGGAGTTCCACAAGGACCTGAAGGCAACGCGAGAAGGTGAAGGGATGAGGACAAGGCTTGGAAGAGCGGGAATAAAACATCCACGGCGTTCCCTGCCCCATCCATCCCAAGCCCGATTCCCGGAGGGAAATTCCGGCTACCTGTAGTGCAGGAGTTGTCCTTCCGCGCTGTAATCCCGATAAATGTCGTACTCCTTCTCGAAAACTCCGGAAGGCGACGAGCTGGAAAACAGGAAGGAACCGGGAAGTTACGGTCAATGTCTCCTCTAGGATTTACGGAGATGAATCCCATCAGGATGGGATCCACCTGTCCTGGATCTGCTCCCGGGATCCGCTTGAGCTGGGAGTCATTGGTAATTTCCAGTTGTTGGCCGGATGATGACCAAGCCACCCATGGCCTGGTGGTCTCCAGGTTCACGTCCGACCCTTCGAAGACCCAATTTTCCCTTAAACCATCTGGGATCCCAAACATCTGCCAGCTTCATCCCACCCTTTCCGAGTGCCTCGGATGTCAGAGCCGACACGGGAAGAGGAAAATCCCCCCCCCCAAAAACCCCTTTTGGACACGTTTCCGTCTAAATCGGAGCCTGCAGAGCTCTTGTCCCCAGAAGATGGAGAAGGTCACACCACCAACCCACTCCAAGAAACACCACACGTGGAAAAAACCAGAAAAACATGGGAAAAAAAAAAAAAAATCTGGAAGCATGGGATGGAATTTCCAAGCCGATTTTTGGACTTGGTGGGGGTTCAGTGAAGGCTTGGGAATTCAAACCCGGAGCCCAAGAAGAATTTTGTGGGATTCAAGAAGGGCTTAAAGCCTCTCCTGTAGGATCTCAAACCCGCCCTTGATCCATATTTTGGGCTCCACGCTTTTCCATGCCAAGAACCTCCCAACGCATTCCCAACACCAAGCACTGATCGTTCCCTTTCCAATATTATCCATCCCCGCTGCCCACGAGCACGGAAAAAGTTTCTTTTTTGCCTTAACAGCGCTTCCCGGCGTTTTTCTTCTCCAAATTTTCCCAGAATTCCCCAAATTTTCTGAACTTTTTGGGAATTTTTGGGGCTTTTTTGGGGGGGATTTATTATTATTATTATTATTTTTAAAGTTTGGGGGGGGAAATTTTTGGATTTTTTTTTTCTTGGAATTTTTTAGGATTTTTTTAATTATTTTTTTTTTAGGGAATATTTTGGGAATATTTTGGGAACTTTTGGGAATTTTAAAAATTCTTTTTCCATTTTTTGGTGATTTTTTTGGGCAATTTTTAGGGGAATTTTGGGTTTGGTGGGGTTTTTTTGGATTATTTAAATCCCAGAAATCCTGATGGATGAAACCCCATGGAGCTGATCGCAGGAAGCAAAACCAACTTCAACCGAAAACCCGACCGGTTCGGAAAACCCGCTTCGGTTTTGGAAAAGTGTCCCGAGGTCTCCCCAAAACCCTTCTCGGTGCAAATCCAGCCCGGCTTCCTCATTTTCTCCTCGCACATCCTGTGCTCCATCCCCGCGACTCCCCGCTGGATTCTCCCAGGTTTTTCAGGTTTCGGATAACCCAAAAACCACCCGAGGCTGCCCAGTTGTGGTCACTTTGGAGGCGATTTTCTGTTAATAAAGGTGATTTTCCATTAAGAAGGTTTTTTTTTTCCAATTAAAAAAAGGCGATTTCCCCATAATTAGTGTGATTTTCTGTTAATAAAGGCGATTTTCCACTAATAAAGGCGGCTTTCCAATAACCAAGGTGATTTTCCATGAAAAAAAGATGGTTTTCCATTAAGAAGTTTGTTTTTTTCCAGTTAAAAAGGTGGTTTTCCAATAATTAAAGGTGATTTTCTGTTAATAAAGGTGATTTTCCACTAATGAAGGTAGTTTTCCATGAACAAAGGTGATTTTCCATTAATAAGTCTGATTTTCCAATAATTAAGGCAATTTTCCCACTAATAAAGATGACTTTCCATTAATAAAGATGGTTTTCCACTAATAAAGATGATTTTCCAATAATAAGGGTGATATTCCAATAATTAAGGTGATTTTCCATTAATAAAGACAGTTTTCCACTAATAAAGATGATTTTCCATTAATAAAGAGTTTTCCACTAATAAAGATGATTTCCCAATAATAAAGATGGTTTCCCATTAATAAGGGTGATATTCCAATAATTAAGGTGATTTTCCATTAATAAAGATGGTTTTCCATTAATAAGTCTGATTTTCCAATAATAAAGATGGTTTTCCATTAGTAAGAGTGATTTTCCAATTAAAAAGGCGATTTTCCAATAATAAATATTATTTTCCATTAATAAAGATGGTTTTCCATTAGTAAGGGTGATTTTCCAATTAAAAAGGCAATTTTCCAATAATAAAGATGATTTTCCACTAATAAAGATGATTTTCCAATAATAAAGATGGTTTTCCATTAATAAGGGTGATATTCCAATAATTAAGGTGGTTTTCCATTAATAAAGATGATTTTCCAATAATAAAGATGGTTTTCCATTAGTAAGGGTGATTTTCCAATTAAAAAGGCAATTTTCCAATAATAAATATGATTTTCCATTAATAAAGATGATTTTCCATTAATAAAGACCGTTTTCCATTAATAAGTCTGATTTTCCAATAATTAAGGCAATTTTCCCACTAATAAAGATGATTTTCCATTAATAAAGATGATTTTCCAATAATAAAGATGGTTTTCCATTAATAAGGGTGATATTCCAATAATTAAGGTGATTTTCCATTAATAAAGACAGTTTTCCACTAATAAAGATGATTTTCCATTAATAAAGATGGTTTTCCATTAATAAAGATGGTTTTCCAATAATTAAGGCGATTTTCCCACTAATAAATATTATTTTCCATTAATAAAGATGGTTTTCCATTAGTAAGGGTGATTTTGCAATTAAAAAGGCAATTTTCCAATAATAAAGATGATTTTCCATTAATAAAGATGTTTTTCCATTAATAAGTCTGATTTTCCACTAATAAGGGTGATTTTCCCAATAATTAAGGCGATTTTCCCACTAATAAAGATGTTTTTCCACTAATAAGTCTGATTTTCCAATAATTAAGGCAATTTTCCCACTAATAAAGATGACTTTCCATTAATAAAGATGGTTTTCCACTAATAAATATGATTTTCCAATAATAAAGATGGTTTTCCATTAATAAGGGTGATATTCCAATAATTAAGGTGATTTTCCATTAATAAAGACAGTTTTCCACTAATAAAGATGGTTTTCCATTAATAAGTCTGATTTTCCAATAATTAAGGCGATTTTCCCACTAATAAATATTATTTTCCATTAATAAAGATGGTTTTCCATTAGTAAGGGTGATTTTCCAATTAAAAAGGCAATTTTCCAATAATAAAGATGATTTTCCATTAATAAGTCTGATTTTCCACTAATAAGGGTGATTTTCCCAATAATTAAGGCGATTTTCCCACTAATAAAGATGATTTTCCATTAATAAAGATGTTTTTCCATTAATAAGTCTGATTTTCCACTAATAAGGGTGATTTTCCCAATAATTAAGGCGATTTTCCCACTAATAAAGATGTTTTTCCATTAATAAATACAGTTTTCCATTAATAAGTCTGATTTTCCAATAATTAAGGCGATTTTCCCAATTAAAAAAAGCGGGATTTTCCAACAAAAAAGATGATTTCCCACCAATAAAATTGATTTTCCCTTAATAATTTTCCCTGAACCACGGACGCAAATTTATCCCTGGCACCTTTATCCCGGGAACCTCCGGCAAAACAACAAAACCTTTGGAATTTTTTTTTTTTAAATCAATAAATCCGGCAGGTTTGGGGGTTTTTTTGGAACAGGAAGTGGCACCATTCCCCAGCTTTTGGAAAATCAGGGAAATCGAGCAGCCTGAAACAGCTCAGCTCCGTGGCAAAATCCTGGAATAGAAATGAAATCCCGGCTCCAAATCCTCGGCTTTAATCACAGCCCCCCGCTCCCAATAATAATAATAATAATAATAATAATAATAATAATAATAATATTCAAAGATGGTTTTCTTTGGAATTACGCAACCGGAATTCTGGGAGGAATTAGGCCAATATCCGCCTAATCCGGAGCCGCGTTTCGCAACGGGAAGCGGGGAATTCAAGGAAAAGGATATTTAAAAAAAAAAAAGCTCCAGCTCCCCGATTCCCAGCCCGGCTCGGAGCAAGAAATGCGGGATATCAAAGTTTTGTTTCATTTTTTTTTCTGGGAAATATTTGAGGATGGAATGAGGAAGGGGGGGTTCAGCCTTGTTCGGGTTATGCCGGGAATGCGTTATCCCCAAAATATTTCCTTGGAATTTTTTCCTCCCCCTCCTGCTCCCCCAGGAGCTTCGCGACCTCAGTAAACTCGAGGATCGCGGCGAGGAATCGAATTAAGGAAGGAGCCTGGAAAATGGATTCAAGGACCTTGGAAGTCTTTTCCGACCTTAAGGATTCCATGGAAAACTCACCGGGGTAGGTGGGATGAGACCCCGGCACCGTTGGAGCAACCCCGGTGCTGGAAAAAGTGGGAAAGGAAGTTGAGGCCAAAGGGATTTTGGAGCAGGAAAATCTCCAGTGGGGGGGGAAAGCAAATCTTTGGATAAATTTGGGAATGCTGGGAGATCCTAACACAGGATTCCGTCACGCTCTGGCAATGTCCCATCCAAGTGTCCCGGGTTTGGAGCAACCCAAACCGTTGGAAGAGACCTCAAAAGACCACGGAATTCCGACCCCTTTGGACAGGGACATCCGGCGTCACTCGGAGCTGGATTTTTGCCGTGAAATGGGTGGGAAAAAGTCAAAAACAGGGATAAAAAAAAACGTGCAAAAAACCTGGATTTGGGATCCTTCCCAACATCCTGCCTCACGGTTTGGGAAACTGAGGATCTCGCGGAACCAGGGGAAGAAGCTGAAGCTGGGAAATTTCCAGATGATCCTTAAGACCGGAATGGAAATTCCCAGATGATCCTTAAGACTGGAATGGAATTCCCAGAAAAAAAAAAACTGTGGCTGCCCCATGCCAGGAAATGTCCAAGGCCAGGTTGGATGGAGCTCGGAGCAACCTGGGATAAGGGAAGTTGTCCCAGGGGGATGGAACTGGAAAAAGCAGGGATTTGCTCCTACAGGCAGCAAATGAAAGGAAGTAAAGAAAAAAGTCTGAATTTCAAGAATTCCAAGAATTCCCACCAACGTTCCCTTCCAGAGCTGGATTCAGGGATTGGGATTCCTCGGAGTTTGCTCCGAGGAAGAGCCCGTGGTGGTTTTCCCAGCCACCGGAGCCAGGGGGACGTCGGTGCCTCAACCTCCTGGATGAAACATTGGGAAGAGAAGGATTTCCACTGGAATGCCGTGGTCCGGGAATGGGGTGAGGTTCCCAGGGTGCCGGGGACTGGGAAGATGGAGAAATTCCAGGCCATCCTCTTTGTCCTTAAGGGATGGCAGGGAGTTTTTAAGGTTGACCCAGATCCGGTTGGGAGTTTCAACAGGATCAACAATTCCAGGCTTAAAAAAATTCCTTTGTTTTTGTTCTGGCAGGGGAGCGAAAAACTTCATCGAATCATGGAAAATTCCATGGAAATTTCACGGAAAATTCACAGAAAAAAGTCATCAAATGATCAAAGCCATGGTTCGGGTTGGAAGGGAAAATCCCTATCCCAAGGTTACTCCAACCTGGCCTTGGATAATTTTAGGAATGGGGCGGCCACAGCTTCTCTGGGAATTCCATCCCAGCCCTTCCCAGGGAAGAATTCCTTCCCAAATCCCATCTGCCCCTGCCCTCTGGCAGTGGGAAGCCATTCCCTGTGTCCTGTCCCTCCATCCCTTGTCCCAAGTCCCTCCTCAGCTCTCCTGGAGCCCCTTCGGGAACTGGAATGGGCTCTGAGGTTTTCCTGGATCCTTCCCTTCTCCAAGTGAACATTCCCAGCTCTCCCAAAGTTCCTCCTGGCTCCTCACACCGGGAGATGTCATCCAGCTGGGAAAATCCAACCTTTGGGTGAGGAAAAGGCCAGAATTCCAAGCTTGAAGTTCCTGCCAGAGGCAGAACATTGGGAAGGAAGCCCTTGAGGATCCTTTCCGCGCCGTTTTCCGGAGCAGCTCCAAATCCTCGGTTTCTCCTCCTCCTCGTCTTGGAGGAGGGCTGGGAATCCCTGCAGGGACCTGGAAAACCCTCGGGCAGCAGATGCTGCGGAGATTTATGTCCTTGATCCGACTGTTTTCCAAACAGGTTCTTTCCAGCGCCTCCCGGGAAAGGAAATAAATTGAGAGAATTTCAAGGAAAAATGGTGGCACCCTCAAATCTGATATTTCGGAGCTTTGAGGCATAATTTATTCCACAAACCTGCTTTTTTTTTTGGGATCTTTGGGAGACAGGAAACGGCTGCTGCCTGTAAGATTTTGATCCCAGAGAGCTCCGGCAGCTGGAACATTCCAGGGACTGGATTTTGAGAGAAATCCCCCTTGGATATTCCAGCTCAGCCACACTCAGTCCAGGAAAACTTAAATGCTGCATTTAACTCTGATATCCCGGCACCTTGGGAACCGGGACGTGCGAAAGAAAAAGTGGGAATCCTGAGGAACAACGCCGGCACGATTTCCCAGCAGATGGGATTTGGGTGGAGACCCCTGACATTCCAAGATTCCTGAGTTTTGCTCCAAGGAAAAAGCTCCTGATGGTCAAAAATCCACTTCCTTGTCCTTCAAGCTTCCACTCGGAATTCCTCCTTGGAGAAGCAGCGCAGAGTCGCGTTTTCCGTAGAAAAGGCTTCTTCTTCCCTGCCTGATGCCTTCTCCAAGGATTTCAAGCCAATGGCCTCAGACGCTTCCCGACGGCGTGGAAAATCCCAGAGAACGGACACAAAACCCATCCAGTGTTCCCGCTCCGAGATTTCACGGCTGTCAAGTCGCGCTCCGGAGAAAAGCCACCGTTTTAAGACAAGACCCAAGGAAAATCCCGCTGGGAATGCTCTGCTGACCACCAGGACAAAGCTGCCGTTGAGATCCCAGGGTTGATTCCCGAGCCGGATCCGAACTAATCCCACCTCACCGTGGAAGAGCGAGTTGGTTCCGGCGGGATCCAGGCGCTTGGCAAATTCCCTGTGGATTCCAAGGACTGACGCGTCCCCGACCCTCATGGGTGGGATGGAACATCCCCATGGATGTGAGGAACGGATTGGGAGCAGCCTCCAGCATCTCCAGCCAAGCCTGGAGATGCTCTGGCTCCTAAATCCTAAATTTTAACGGAAGCCCAGGGCGTGAATTCCAATAAAAACCTTCCCGAATTCTCTTTTCCAACCAGATGCGCTGAGCTTGTCCAGAAATATTGGAGACTTCATGGGATAAAACCTGGACTGGGAGGTTCCACCAGGAAACCCCCGGAGCTCCTTCCCAGCTCTTCTGCGAGAAATGCAACCGAGATCTGGGAAAACGCTCACGTAATCATGGAATGGTTTGGGTTGGAAGGGACCTCCAAGATCACGGAATTCCACAGGGACACCTTCCGCTATCCCAGGTTGCTCCAAGCCCAGTCCAACCTGGCCTTGGACGCTTCCAGGGATGGGAAAAATGAGGGAATGTTGTTTTTTTTTTTGTTTTTTCCAGACGGGATCAAGAGTAGGATGCAGCCGTGGTTCGGCTGAGCCGACAGGACTCATCCCAGTCACTCGCAGGGATGCAGGTGGAAATTCCAGTCTGCGGGAATTTCTGCTCCCTCTAGTGGCATCTGAATTTTTTTTTTTTTTCTTAATTAAATTTTTAAAGCTCCAAGACCTGGGATCTCCTCAGTCCCAATCCCTGGAAAAGCCAAGACCTGGAATTCCTGGAGATTCGAGGACATACAACCTGCCATCAGCTAAACCCAGCCCAGGAGACCCCTGGAAATCCCTGGGAATCCCTTTTCTCTTCCAGGAGATTTCCAGGGATTAAACCTTTTTATTTGAGAGTCCGGCCCTCCTCTCACCTGATCCAGGAGATTTGCATCCCATAATGGGAATGGGGAACGTGTGGATGGAGGACACCAAGGACCTGGAGTGTCTGGGGTGGGTCTGATGTGAGAATCGGATCCGATGTGGGAATCCCCTCAGAGAGCTGCTGATTCCGCCTTGGGAAGGATCCTTTTCCCAAGAAATTCCTGATCCCACCTTAGGAATGATCCTTTCCCCAGGAAATTCCTGATATCATCTCAGAAATGATCCTTTCTGCAGGAAATTCCTGATCCAACCTTGGGAATGATCCTTTTCCCAAGAAACTCCTGGTCCCACCTTGGGAATGATCCTTTTCCCAAGAAACTCCTGATCCCACCTTAGGAATGATCCTTTTCCAAGAAACTTCTGATCCCACCTTGGGAATGATCCTTTCCCCAGAAAATTCCTGGTCCCACCTTGGGAATGATCCTTTCCCCAGGAAATTCCTGATCTCATCTCAGAAATGATCCTTTCCGCAGGAAATTCCTGATCCAACCTTGGGAACGATCCTTTTCCCAAGAAACTCCTGGTCCCACCTTGGGAATGATCCTTTTCCCAAGAAACTCCTGATCCCACCTTAGGAATGATCCTTTTCCCAAGAAACTCCTGATCCCACCTTGGGAATGATCCTTTCCCCAGGAAATTCCTGATCTCATCTCAAGAATGATCCTTTCCCCAGGAAATTCCTGGTCCCACCTTGGGAATGATCCTTTTCCCAAGAAAATCCTGATCCCACCTTGGGAATGATCCTTTTCCCAAGAAAATCCTGATCCCACCTTGGGAACGATCCTTTGCCCAGGGAGCTGTTGATCCCTCCCCTGTTCTTGCAGCAAATCCCAGGGAATTTAAAATCCGTCCCCCAATCCTTGTTCACCCCTCACGCCGCTTTGGGAATGGGATCCTGCTCCATCAACATCTCCTGGGCTCAATTCCCACCAGGAAAGGAGGGAATTCTGCCCTTCTGCCCCGCTCAGGTGAGACCCCACCTGGAATTCTGCATCCAGCTCCAGGATCCAAAGGCAGAAGGATGTGGAGATATTGGAACAATTCCAGAGGAGGCCATGGAGATGCTCCAAGGGCTGAAGCCCCCTCTGCTCTGGAGCCAGGCTGAGACAGCTGGGAATGTCCAGCCTGGAGAAGGGAAGGATCCAGGGAAACCTCAGAGCCTCTTCCAGTGCCTGAAGGAACTCCAGGAGAGCTGGAGAGGGACTTGGGACAAGGGATGGAGGGACAGGACACAGGGAATGGCTTCCCACTGCCAGAGGGCCGGGATAGATGGGATATTGGGAAGGAATTCTTGGCTGTGAGAGTGAGGAGGGGCCGGGATGGAATTCCCAGAGGAGCTGTGGCTGCCCCTGGATCCCTGGAAATGCCCAAGGCCAGGTTGGACAGGGCTTGGAGCACCCTGGGATGAGGGAAGGTGTCCCTGCCCATGGAAAAGCCTGGAATTCCGTGATCTTTTCAGCCCTTTTCCGACCCAAGCCATTCCACGATTCTGCAATTCCACGACTCTGCGATCCCACATCCGCCTGCAGTGAACGACCCCAAGCCCCGAAATCCCCCGTTCCCAGGCTCAGGGATTCCGTCAGAGCCTCTTCCAGCACCTCGGGAAGCCGGAACCTCCCCCGAGGTGCGGAGACGAGGCCGCCTCTGATGTGCCACATGAAAGTGCTGGCTGAGCCGGGAATTCCTGTTCCCATCCAGCCGCAGTTTCTGGGAGCAGGAGTCGGGAACGGGAATTCCGCCCCCGCTCGGTCTCCTCAGCCCGGGTCGTGTCCTTAACGTGGTCAAAAGCGGCAATTAAGAGGAGACAAATACGTTAATTAATGACCCCGCCTGGGGCCGCCCAGAAAAGCTGCGGCTGCTCCATCCCTGGAATTGTTGGGTTGGGAAGATGGGAGGCGTCCCTGCCCACGGCAGGAGGTGGAAAAAGATGGATTTTAAGGCTCCTCCCAACCCAAACCATTCCATGAGTCCGTGATTTGCAGCTTTCGAGCCGCAGAAGGTGGAACGACCACGGAGGAGCAACAGGAACGTCTCCCTTGGGAATCGAACTCCGACTCCTGTCTCCTTCCTGAGGGAAATTATCCCTGCCAGGAGCTCCCCAGACCTGTGGGACAAGCCGCGGTTGTGGCATGAATCATCCCGACTCCTCAGGGAGATCTCATCCAGGGAAATCATTTAAAACCACGCCGGGCTTCGAACCCGAATTTCCCATCCTAAAAACGAATTTCTGAGGATGAGGAATTATTATTCCTTTAAGGAACCTTCCCGCAGGGAACGCCTAGATCGTCCCGAAGGTGGATAAACACCTTTCCCTCACATTTTTTTCCCTCTTTCTCCTTGTTCCATGGAGGATCCAACTCCGTGAAGACCCACCAAAGGTCGAGCTGGAGGAACCACCCACAAAACATCTTTGCCCGAGATCCACAGGACTCGGATCGCTCTCGGAGACCACCGGGACCGGGAATTCCCAATTCTCTCCCAAACCCTTCCCAGCCTTTACCTTTCCGTTTCCTCCTTCACCACGGAATACTGGCCGGGCTGGCGGCCGGACCTCTGCTCCTGCGCCTTCTCGCCGCCCTCCAGCTCCTGCTCCAAGGACGAGCTGGTGCTCCCCTCCCTGCTGACATTGCTGCTCCTGCCGGGGCTGTTTTCCGTGGAAGCCCGCGGCGACTCCGTGTTCTGCTTGAGCGTCTGGAGCTTGGCCAGCGGGATGATGTCGCAGTTCTGGGGACGGTGCCACACCGTCCTCTGCGTGGTGGCATTGTAGTAGTAGAAGCGGGAGGTGTTGGGGTCGAAGAGCTCCCACCACTGGTTCTCATTGGTGCGCTTGATCCGCACGCCGGCGGGCGGGTCCCAGACGCACTCCCCCGTGATCAGGTTGGCGTACATGCGCTCCCGGGTCCGAGGCTCGATGATTTCCACCCATTCCAGCCTGGGATAGAACAAGGAGAGAAAGGGGAAAAGTCAGCCGGGAGGCGGTCGGGTGGCGGCACGAGACGCCCGGCGATTCCGCGATTCGGCGCGAGGGCGGGGTGGAGAAGAGGGAGTTCTCCACTCTTCCTTCCACCCAGGAGTCTCTGGTGTTGAAGACTCCATGATTTCCACCCATTCCTGGAAAAAGCCAGAAAAAACCAAGGAGACATGGAAATTTCAACCAAGGTCTGTTCCAACCCCAAGCACCCAATGGTTCCGTAACTCGGTGCAAGCGCAAGATGGAGAAGAGCGACTTCTCCAATCTTCCTTAAACCCACATCGAGTCTCCCGTGTCCAAGACTCCATGATTTTGACCCATCCCAGCCTGGGAAAGAACAAGGAGACAGGGAAAATTCAACCAAGGTCTCTCCCAACCCCAAGCACCCAATGATTCTGTGATTTGGAGCTCACAGGATGGAGAAAAGCAATTTGACAACTTTTCCTTCCACACCCATCGGGTCTCCCATGTCCAAGACTCCATGATTTCCAACAATTCCTGGGAAAAGCCAGGAAAAGAACACAGAGAGAGGGAAAATTCAACCAAGGTCCCTCCCAACCCCAAGCACCCAATGGTTCCGTGATTCGGTGCAAGCGCGGGGTGGAGAAAAGCGACTTCTCCACTCTTCCTGCCACCCCCATATCGAGTCTCCCGTGTCCAAGACTCCATGATTTTCACCCATTCCTGGAAAAAGCCGGGAAAAGAACAAGGAGAGAGGGAAAATTCAACCGAGGTCCTTCCCAACCCCAACCACACCATGGTTCCGTGATTTGGAGCTCCCAGGGTGGAGAAAAGCAATATGACAACTTCTCCTTCCACACCCATCGAGTCTCCCGTGTCCAAGACTCAATGATTTCCAACAATTCCTGGGAAAAGCCAGGAAAAGAACACAGAGAGAGGGAAAATTCAACCAAGGTCTCTCCCAACCCCAACCATCCAATGGTTCTATGATTTGGCGTAAGCGCGGTATGGAGAAGAGGGAGTTCTCCACTCTTCCTTCCACCCAGGAGTCTCTGGTGTTGAAGACTCCATGATTTCCACCCATTCCTGGAAAAAGCCGGAAAAAAACAAGGAGACATGGAAATTTCAACCAAGGTCTCTCCCAACCCCAAGCACCCAATGATTCCGTGATTTGGAGCTCACAGGATGGAGAAAAGCAATTTGACAACTTTTCCTTCCACACCCATCGGGTCTCCCATGTCCAAGACTCCATGATTTCCAACAATTCCTGGGAAAAGCCAGGAAAAGAACACAGAGAGAGGGAAAATTCAACCAAGGTCCCTCCCAACCCCAAGCACCCAATGGTTCCGTGATTTGGTGCAAGCGCGGGGTGGAGAAAAGCGACTTCTCCACTCTTCCTGCCACCCCCATATCGAATCTCCCGTGTCCAAGACTCCATGATTTTCACCCATTCCTGGAAAAAGCCGGGAAAAGAACAAGGAGAGAGGGAAAATTCAACCGAGGTCCTTCCCAACCCCAACCACACCATGGTTCCGTGATTTGGAGCTCCCAGGGTGGAGAAAAGCAATATGACAACTTCTCCTTCCACACCCATCGAGTCTCCCGTGTCCAAGACTCAGTGATTTCCATCCATTCCAGCCAGGTAAAGAGCATGGAGACAGGGAAAATTCAACCGAGGTCCTTCCCAACCCCAACTATCCAATGGTTCCATGACTTGGAGCTCACAGGGTGGAGAAAAGCAATTTGTCTTTTCCTTCCACACCCATCGAGTCTCCCGTGTCCAAGACTTGATGATTCCCACCCATTCCTGGAAAAAACTGGAAAAAAACCAAGGAGACAGGGAAAATTCAACCAAGGTCTCTCCCAACCCCAACCATCCAATGGTTCTATGATTTGGCGTAAGCGCGGGATGGAGAAGAGCGATTTCTCCACTCTTCCTTCCACCCAGGAGTCTCCCATGTTCAAGACTCCATGATTTCCACCCATTCCTGGAAAAAGCCGGAAAAAACCAGGGAGACATGGAAAACTCAACCAAGGTCTGTTCCAACCCCAAGCACCCAATGGTTCCGTAACTCGGCGCAAGCGCAAGATGGAGAAGAGCGACTTCTCCAATCTTCCTTAAACCCACATCGAGTCTCCCGTGTCCAAGACTCCATGATTTTGACCCATCCCAGCCTGGGAAAGAACAAGGAGACAGGGAAAATTCAACCAAGGTCTCTCCCAACCCCAAGCACCCAATGATTCTGTGATTTGGAGCTCACAGGATGGAGAAAAGCAATTTGACAACTTTTCCTTCCACACCCATCGGGTCTCCCATGTCCAAGACTCCATGATTTCCAACAATTCCTGGGAAAAGCCAGGAAAAGAACACAGAGAGAGGGAAAATTCAACCAAGGTCCCTCCCAACCCCAAGCACCCAATGGTTCCGCGATTCGGTGCAAGCGCGGGGTGGAGAAGAGCGACTTCTCCACTCTTCCTGCCACCCCCATATCGAGTCTCCCGTGTCCAAGACTCCATGATTTTCACCCATTCCTGGAAAAAGCCGGGAAAAGAACAAGGAGAGAGGGAAAATTCAACCGAGGTCCTTCCCAACCCCAACCACACCATGGTTCCGTGATTCGGAGCTCCCAGGGTGGAGAAAAGCAATATGACAACTTCTCCTTCCACACCCATCGAGTCTCCCGTGTCCAAGACTCAATGATTTCCATCCATTCCAGCCAGGTAAAGAACACGGAGACAGGGAAAATTCAACCGAGGTCCTTCCCAACCCCAACTATCCAATGGTTCCATGATTTGGGGTAAGCGCGGGATGGAGAAGAGCGATTTCTCCACTCTTCCTTCCACCCAGGAGTCTCCCATGTTCAAGACTCCATGATTTCCACCCATTCCTGGAAAAAGCCGGAAAAAAATAAGGAGACAGGGAAAATTCAACCAAGGTCTGTTCCAACCCCAAGCACCCAATGGTTCTGTGAGATCCAGGAGGACTAAAGGAAGCCGTAATCCCAAGAAACGGAGAATTCCCACCGATTTTTCAGATTACCCCGAACACCGCGCTTGTCACCGCTGGAAAATCCAGAGGGTGCCCGAGACGTTCCGGTCTTTATTCAAATTCCTCTTTTGTGCGGGTTTATGTAAAAAAAAAAAAAAAAAAAAATTAAATGGAGGGAATTTAATGAAGTTATTCGGGATTTATCCTCCTCTGCGTTTCCAAGGCTTTTAAGGAACGTCTGGAAATAGAGGAGGAGGAATAAAGAGCTAAGCGAGGCTTGGCAAGGAAGGTGCCACTTAAACCTGATGCATCCGGGGAGTCAGACAATGATGGATCACGTGGATCACATCCCAACGCCTTTTCCTGGGAATGAATCCCTGGAGGCTCTTCAGAAATGCCCAAGGAAAAAAAGTCCCTGGAGGGTGGGGAGTCCTCAGCTGGTCCAGCTCATTTTCCGACAGGATTTCAACCTCTGGATGGAAAAAAAGAGTGGGATTTTCGGGATGTGGGCTCCCAGCTTGGATCAACCCCCCCTAAAGGATGAAAACGCTTCCAACTCCTCTTGGAAAAGAGAGGGAAATCCAAAATTAAGCTTTTCCCTGCAGAACAGAGACTAAAAGCAGTCGGAGGGGAGTCGATCCTAAATCATGGCTCGCCTCATTCCGCAAAACCCGGATGAGATCCGGCACCGAGCTGCAACCGGAAGCCACTTCTGGCTTTGGAGAATTGGGATTGGCCAAAGGACCGGCCAAGGTGGCCAACGGCACCTGGTCTGTCCCGGTCCAGGGAAGGTTTGGGATTCCCAGGATTTTGGAGACCTCGGAAACGGCTCCGCAGTATTTGGGGGGCTCTGCTCCCCGGATTTCCCACTTCCAGGTGATTCCTTTGGATTCACAAACCAAAATATCCAAGAGATCCAAGAACCCAATGTGTCCGAGAACTCGAATCTCCTCATCTGCGCAAAATTCCCAGGAGAGGACAATTCCCATCTTATTTCCCATCTTACTTCTCATCTTCCTTCCCTGCTTAAAATTAATTAAAACTCTCCCCAAACTTCATAGAAGTTTAAATTAATCATGGAATTATTAAATGGGTCGGGGTGAAAGGAGCTTTTAAAGCTCATCCGTTCCAGCTCTTCCCTGGTATTATATTTATTATTAATTAATTAATTAACGTTCATTACTACACCCTTTATTTTATTCATTATTCCCATTATTTATTAGGAGTCCTTTAATTATTACACCCATTATTCTATTTATTACTGATTTTTTTTCAGGAATATTTGGCTTAAAAATATGGGGAAAAACCCCACAATTCCTTGACGCCGGACCTCGGAAAACGAGGAACCAAATTCCTGCGGGTCAGGAATAAACCAGGGAATATCAAAACCTTCGTTTTTCTGTGCCAGTAATTCTGTTTTCAGGGAATCATTAATCTGAAAGGTTGGAATCTTTCTTGGCTTTTCCTGATGGATGAAGCGGGGAAAAAAAAAATCGGTGCAGATTTTGTTTTACGGAGGCTGGCGCTGCCAGAAAAGCTTGGAGTGGGATGGAGTTAAGGAAAAATATTCCAGCTTTTCCCACAGAGGAGGAGTCACCTGGGAGTTGTTAAATGGGAAATAAAATACATCATGGAATGAGGGCTGGGAGAGGGGTGGATCCTCAGCCACTCCGTGGAGAACGGGAAAACAGCTCCGGAAAAACCGAGCTGTGGAATCGCTGTGGTCCCATCCTTTGCCGTGGGATTTTGGGAAATTGTCCTCTCCCCAAAATTCCACGGCAACCCTGTGTTTCCACTGTGCCTCAGTAATGGCGATTACCATGGAAAATCATGGAATTTTTCCCTGTGGGAAGGGATCTTTGAGGTTCGCCTTCTTCCGACACCTTTCCATGGGCTGGGACACCTTCCACCGTCCCAGGCTGCTCCAATCTGGCCTTGGACAATTCCAGGGATCCAGGGGCAGCCACAGCTCCTCCGGGAATTCCATTCCAGGGCTGCAGCACCCTCACAGGGAAGAATTCCTTCCCAGTATCCCACCTAAATGTCTACTTTTCCACTGGGGAGCCATTCCCTGTGTCCTGTCACTCCATCCTTCATCCTAAATCCCTCTCCAGCTCTCCTGGAGCAACTTCAGGCACTGGAAGGGGCTCTGAGGTTTCCCTGGATCCTTGGCTTCTCCAGGCTGGACATTCCCAGCCTTCCCAGCCTTCCTCCAGCCCTTGGAGCATCTCCATGTCCTCCTCTGGAATTGCTCCAGCTTCTCCACACCCTCCTGATGTTGGATCCGGGAGCTGGATGCAGAATTCCGGGTGGGGTCTCACCTGAGCAGGGCAGAGGGGCAGAATTCCCTCCTTTCCTGCCGTCCACCGGGAATTTCTGGGATGTGGCCACACACAGCCAGGTCAAATCCCATTTTTCAACCAATCCCTGAGGACGGGAGGGAATGTCTGGCAAAATCAGCACTCCGGATCCAGGCGGATGCTCCGGCAGCTCCCGGCCTCGATCCGTTAACAACACAAACACAGGAGCTGTGCAGTTTGGAAGGACCTGGAAAAGAACCCTGCAATTCCCTGCTGGAACGCGCTATTCCAGGACAGCGGGGGAAATCCGAGCCCTCTGTTCCATCCTGAAATCCACGACAATTAGAGCGCTGACAGAAAAGCGGCGACGAGGTGGGGAGCGGACCCTGAAGCCACTCCAGGGAAAACCCGACTCATCCATCAAAGCAAATCTGCCGCTTTCCGATTAAATAAAAAGAGGGAAAAATCCAGTTCCGGGAGGCGGGAGCCGTCGGATCCAGGTGTTCATGCGGGGCCGCTTTGATGGAAAAGGGATGTGACTCCCTGGGCAATGTCGGGAGAAGGTTCAAAGTTAGGCGGTGAGGAGGAGATGTCAGCAGGAATATTGCGGGATGACTCTGGAATCGTGGAATGGTTTGGGAGGGGCCTAAAGATCATGGAATTCCATGGGAAGGGACAACTTCCCGCTATCCCAGGTCCTGTCCAGCCTGGCCTGGAAAAACTCCAGAGATCCAGGAGCAGCCACAGCTTCTCTGGGAATTCCATTCCAGCACCTCACCATCCTCATAGGGGAAGAATTCCTTCCCAAATTCCAACCTAAATCTCTTTTTAACTCCAAACCCTTCTCCCTCATCCCTGCTCCTCTGATAATCTGAAGCCTCAACTCCGGGTAAAGCTGATCCTGCTTGAACTTAATTTCCCTCTTTTTTGGGCGGTTCAGGAATTTTAAAACAACTCCCCCAACTCCTTCCCCTCAGGTCTTTGCTTGGAGCTCCTCCTTTCCAACTGAAATCCCAGGAATCCATGTGGAAACCTGATCCCGTTTCTCTCTGATCCCCCCCCCAAAAAAGTTTTCAGCAGTTTTTTTTCCCCCTTGGGCTGCAGCAATCAAGAAATCCCAAATCATTTTAGGCGCAGAATGCTGGGAAATTTAAGCTCGTCCTAAGCCGGGCTGGCTCATGGAGTTAATCCCAGTTCCAGCAGTGACACTGAGGGAGGGGGAAAATTCCGAGAGGCTCCGAGGTCAAATGAACCTCAGTGAGACGAATTCCAGCTCCCTAAAACCCGGCCTAAATCCCAGGTTGGAGTGGGACTGGAGCAACCTGATCCGGCAGAAGGTCGGGCTTGATGACCTTCAAAAGTCCTTCCCAACCCATCCGACGTTTCCATGATCATACAAGACTTTAATGGCCTTATTACCCTGAAAATTCCAAAAAACACCCGTTATCCCACAAATTGTGGCTGGTTCCTCCAAAACATCAACATGAGGAGGTTTTGGGGATTTTTTTGGGTCGGGAAAAGCATCTCCAAAGGCTGATCCACCAGGAAAAAACCTCTGGATGCTGCTGCTGCTGATGAAGAGCTTTGTCCCTGCCTTGCTCAGCAGTTTCCCGGGAACAGGCGTCGGATCGATCCCTGAGCAATGGAATAAATCCATAAAGGACTGGGTGGAAATCCGGGAGCTGATCCAGGATGGGAAAAAAAATCTGGGGCTGGGAATGCAGAGATGGGAGGAATTCCAAGGATGGAGACGTCAAGGTGCTTAAAAAGGGAGGGGGGAGTCATTAATTAAAGGAAAATCGTCTTAATTAGAGCCACTCCATCCCCTTGGGGCAGCCACAGCTTCTCTGGGAATTCCATCCCAGGGTCTCACCCCCTTCACAGGGAAGAATTCCTTCCTGGTGGGAGAAGCCCGGGAATGATGATTCCCAGTTTAACGCCATTGAACCGTCGAGTTTCACGGAACCTTGGAAAAGTTTGAGTGGGAAGAGACCTTAAAGCTCACCTGGATGTGGGTGGTGACACCTTCCCCCATCCCAGGTTGCTCCTGCCTGGACCTGGACACTTCCAGGGAAGGGGCAGCCACAGCTTTTCTGGGAATTCCATTCCAGGCTCTCACCAACTGGCACCGTAACCAAATTCCTTCCCAATATCCAACGCAATCTCCCCATTTTTAGTTTCAAACTCCCAGCCTTGACCTGAGCAGGTCCTTTCTCTTTCCACCACCATTCCAATGGTTTTCCTGCTCCGAGGGGGGTTTGAAGGCATCTCAAGACCTTTTTTCCCCACCCTGCACCATCCCAACCATTCCCTGAGCCGTTGACCGTGATGATTGGAAAACCATCGGATATTTCATTGTCCCAAGGGAATTTAACAGCGAAAAAGGAGTGGTAGGACCTCGAGGATCATCTATTTATCCACAGACCACCAGAGATCCAAACTCCGGGACATTCCTGCTCATCCAGCTGCTCTGGAAGAGGCGGAATGCAGGGATAACACGGCCCGACAGATCCGACGGTGTCGGAACTCAGCTTCCCCCCTTTGATTTGCCGGAGATCCAACCCCGGGATTTGCAACCCGGGAATGATTTGCACCCCAAATTACACCCCCGGAGTAATTCCCGGCTCCGGTTCAACCGGGGTAACGAGTCCTGAGATGCGCCACGGCTTGGAATGCGCTCTTGGCACGCTCCAGGCTGGCCAAGCTCCTCCTCAGCGCTTTTGGGAGCCAAACCGCGGAGGAGGAATTTTTTTTGCATAGGGATGAAGCTCCCGGATTTCTCTGCCGGCTTGGAATCGCAGGTCCTGCCAGCTCCTTCCTGAAGGAATAAAACACCTGGATGATTTTAAATACTGATATTGCGATGGATGTGGGAATTGCAGAGGCCTCGCTTGAGCTTCAGGGTGCTCAAGCAACTGAGGGTGGCGGCAAATGGAATTCATGGAATTACGTCTTCCCTGAGTGTGGGCAAACCGCGAGGAAATCCATGGAAAATGAGCATCTCCATCAGCTGATTCCGCAGGAGAACCAGGAGATGGAATCCAAGAGGGAATCTGATGCTCCCCAGCGTTGGATCGAGCACTATCCAAAGGCTCCAAAATGGCGGCGTTCCACCAAATCCAAAATCCCATCCCTGCCGCAAATGCCTCGATTCCACTGGGAACCGAAATCCCTGAGGTTCGGGATGAGGCTGAGCCCCACAAATCATGGAATGGTTTGGGTTGGAAGGGACCTGCAAAACCATCTCACTCAACCCCATTCCATGAACGGGACACCCGCCGCTATCCCAGGTCGCTCCAATCCTTTTCCAACTTGCCCTTGGACACTTCCAGGGATGGCACATCCATAACTTCTCTGGGAAGTTCCACAAATCATAACCTCAGAGGAAAATAAAATCCCCAAAAAAGCCTTAAAAACAGCCGAGGACTATTTCAGACATGAAATTTTCCCATTATCCCTAAAAAGCACCATGGAGAAGAGGAGCAGGGAATGATCCCACACTTTTTTCCCCCCCTTTTAATTGGTTGCTCCGGAGTTTAAAACTCCGGGAAATTACTTTTTCCGTAGCTCCTAATTAAGCCGTGGAATTCGGCAGCGCAGCCAAATCCCATAAATAGGTTCAAAGGAGAATTTTAGATGGGTTCAAGGAGGACAAGAGCTTTCAGACGGGATATTCCAAGGTTAGGAAATCCCCAGGAGCAGGGAAGGATCACCCAGCTCCGCCCTGGGTGGTTTTCCCCTTTTTTCGGAGGAATTTTTTTGCTGCGGAGAACGGAACGAAGCGGCGGAAAACATTTCCACCCCTCCCGTCTCCCAACGTCCCACTTTGCATCCGTGCCTTTGGCATCGTCCCATCCCTTCTGGCCTGGAGGACACAGGGATAAGACTCCCCACCCCCCCCCCCAAAAAAAAAAAAAAGAATTCCAAAAATCCCTGGAGGCTTCAAAGAGCAGCTTCCAAAAAAAGGGAAAGGACGGATTTTTTTTTCCCCCGCGTTATCGCTTTCCACGCTCCCGATCCGAACTTCACAGCGCCGGCGTCTCCTTTAAACTCCAAGAGGGGGAAGGAAAAAAAAAAAAAAAAATGGAATTTAGGAAGCTGCTGGAGAGTTGATAAGGAGCACAGCCCGGGATGAGCGGAGAATCGCCAGGATGACCTCGAGCCTCTCAAAGGGAGCTCTGGAATTTTATCCGGAGGCTTTTGTGATCCGATATCTCTCCCGACGCCAATTAATCGCTCTCTTAGCCTCTTGCCTTATTAAACCTCGGAGAGGTCAAGGGCTTGGGGATATCAGCCCTGGAAAAGTTCGGATTTAAAGGGAACGGGGCAAGCGAGGACGGAAGGATGGGAATTCTTTTTGCCAAGGGGTGGGAGAGGGAGCAGGACTGGGATGGAGCTGGAGGAGTTGCTTCCCATCCCAAAATGGTGGGAGAGGAGCTGGAGGACACCACGGGATGGGATGGGATGGGATGGGATGGGATGGGATGGGATGGGATGGGATGGGATGAGGTGGGATGGGATGAGGTGGGATGGAAAGAGGAGCTGGAAATCCCAGGGAAGCAGCTGGGGGGCGGTGCAGGATGCTCATCCAACATCTCCTCCAAGGTTCTGGGACAGCATTCCCAAAAAACCCCCTCTGTTTCAACGGATAACAAGCTTCATGAACTGAAGATGCCCCAGAAGATCCATTATCCCAGGAGAACTTTGTGATCCATTATCCAGGTTTTTTTTAATAAATCTTCAGGTTGTCTTTGGTTTCCATCCAAACCTGATCCAAACCGGATCCAAAACAATGGATCCAAATTCCACCTTTCCCATCGAGAGGACGCCTTCCCTTGACTTGTCCTCTTGGAAAAGCCACATTCCTGGGGCTTGTGGGGCAATTTTGGGATGGGAAGAGCCGGTTTTCCAGCCTTCAGTGTGAAGGTTGGGTGAAGCTGGAGCAGATGATTCCCACCTTGAGGATGGATCGTTTTGGATGGCGGCGTTCCATGAAACCCCACTCCTCAAATCAGCTCTGATTTGCTCCCAAATCCCGAATTTTCATTCCTGAACTTCCCAGAAATCGGAGCCAAGATTATCCGAGTGGGACTTGCCAACACTGATTCAAGCACTTCCCAAAAATACCTAACAAATTAATCTTGTTTTGCTTTCCCAATCGGAATCTTCCGAGGAAAATTAATGGGAATAAGCTCTTTGGAAGCGGGGAATATTGAGAGGAATGCTTTGAACTCTGAGCCAAAAGCCTGAGAACAAGCAACAGCCTGCATCAATCCCAGAAAAATCCAGAGCGATCAGAATCGAGGGAAGGAAGTTTCCCCCCCGCCCCGAAAATTCCGGCAGAAAAAGGAATTCTGCCGGTCTCAGGTGCCTCCATTTCGCATTCCGTGTAAAGAAAATCGTCAGGGACCAGAAACCCAACACCACAAAAACTCCGGGCCAGAAAACTCCTTAAAAATATTGGAAAGGATGTTATTTTTCCTTTTTTTCCTGGAATTCCTGGTGGTTTTGCTGCTGCCTTGTGAGAGGGATTCGTGCAGGAATCACTGTGGCTCAGCTAAACTCTTTTTATTTTCCTTTCTAATTCCAAGGTTTTGCCCTCTCATTGGATCATCAGGACACAGGGAATGGCTTCCCACTGCCAGAGGGCAGGGAAAGATGGGATATTGGGAAGGAATTCCGCTCTGAGGAGGGTGGAGAGGCCCTGGAATTGTGGAAGATGGAATTCCCAGAGAAACTGTGGCTGCCCCATCCCTGGAATCGTCCAAAGCCAGGTTGGAGCAGCTTGGGATAGTGGAAGGCATCCAGGGGGACTGGATGGGATTTTCCTTTCCCACCCAAACCATTCCATGATTGATATCCCTGATTTTTCCCTAAGGATGGGGTGTTTTTTTCAAGGGAAAAAAGGCCAAGTTTGGCTTTTTGGGACAGAGGCAGCTGGGGGGAGGCAGAGAGGGAGAGGAGCAGGGAAAAATTCCGGTGGCAGCTGCTGAATCCTGACCCTCCTCCCCACATGTCCAAAACACCCTTTCCTTGATCTCCTGCTTTTCAACTCCTTAGGGAAAAAAACTTATTTCCATTAAAAAAAAAAAAAAATTCCATTTGTCCCAATCCCCAGGGAAAAAAGATTCAATTTAAAGCTTTAAACTTAAAAAGGTGGAGCCTGGATGGAGGAAAAGCCCAAGTGTGGGTGAAGGTTGGAAAAGTGGGATCCCCAAAGCCACAGAGGTGGGAAAACAGCAGGAAAAGGACAAAAAAAAATTCCAACAAAACAGTAAAAATCCACTTTTTTTGGGGGGGCGCCCAGAATTCAAGAGGTATCAGAGCATGGGAGGTCGATATTTTATGGATTTAACACGGGGAAAATAAAACCTAAATACACATCCTTAAATTAAATTCCAGAACGGAAAAACTTTAAATCCCAGTTCCAAGCGTGCCTTTCCTGAGATTTCCCACAAGGGAATGACAGAAAACAAGGAATAATCCCCAACAAACCTAAGGGAAAAGCAGCACCGAGGACAAACTTGGAAGAAGTTTTGTTTTCCTTGCTTCAGCCCAGCCCCGAGAGGAGGAAAGCGAGGCTCAGAGCACATCCCGTGCTTTTTGAACTCCAAAATATTCATGGAATGAGGTCGGGAAAAAGAGCAGGGAACTACGAACAGCGAATCTGAGCCGGAGAGAAAAACATTCCTCCTCCTCCTCCTCCTCCTCCTCCTCCTCCTCCTCCTCTCCTCCTCCTCCTCCCTCCTTTGCCAGAGCCGCAGCAAACATCGGGCACGGCTCCTCCAGGGGGGGTCAAATTCCTTGGAAATCCTGAGCTGGGGCTTTGGAATGGTTTTTCCCTGTCCTGGGGAAGCAGCAGCTGGCGGGGAGCAGGTGATTCCGAGGCCACCTGTCGCCATTCAATTCCCCCCCCGCCACGGCTGGGATTGGGATGAGGGAGGAATCCGGGAGGAGGAGGAGGAGGATTTGGGATGAAAACAAGGAATCCTTGTTTCCCCAGGAACGCCAGCTCCGTTGAACTCCCCGGGGAATTCGATCCCTGAAAAAAAAACAACCAATCCCTGGGAGGGCGGGAGCAATTAGAAGGTGTAAAATGAGATGACCTCCGAAATATCCGATGACCTCCCGCTCCTTCTCCGAGAGGGAGAAAAACACGGAAGCGGCTCTCCCCCTCTCCCCCTCTTCCCGACAGTGCTGCCGGGATATTTTTAGGACTGGGAGATAAGGCTGGAAAACATTCCGAGCTCCAAGACGGGCGCTCCAGACAGCAAATCCCATTTGGGAAAAGAACTTCCCCCCCTCTCCCTCAACGAGCGGAGCCGCAAAATCCTTCAATCCTTTGCAGGAGGAAAATTACGGGATCTGTCGGAGTTTGCGCTGCTTCCCGGCTCCCTTTTCCGCCCCCAAATCCAAGGGAAAAAAAAAAAAAAATAAAGAGCCAGGATTGTTCCCGGGGACACAAGCGGGGATGAAAAGCGGAGGGGGAAAATGGAGGGAAGCGTTCGTTATCCGTGCGGAAACCGTGCCATATGTTCCGTGGATATAAACCGCTCCCATGGCGCGACTCGTGCCTGGGATCCGTGATCCCGGGGCTCGGCACAGTTGGTGCGGAATCTGTCGTTCCGGCTGCCAGGAGGAGGGGAAGGGAGGTGGGGAAAAAGCGGGATGTTCCCCGGCTTTTTCCCCCCTTTCTCCCAAACCTTCTCCTCATCCGGGGGAAATATTGATCTGCGCCTTCCCGCTGGAGCTGTGGGAAGCGGGAAAAGGGGGGGAATTCTGTCCTGCTGAGGTGAGATCCCACCTGGAATTCTGCATCCAGCTCTGTGGGGCCCAACAGCAGGAGGATGTGGAGGTGTTGGAGCGAATCCAGATGGCTCCAAGGGCTGGAGAAAGGCTGGGAGAGCTGGGAATGTTCCCCTGGAGAAGGGAAGGATCCAGGGAAACCTCAGAGCCCCTCCCAGTTCCCAAAGGGGCTCCAGGAGAGCTGGGGAGGGACTTGGGATAAGGGATGGAGGCACAGGACACAGGGAACGGTTCAAACTGGCAGAGGGAATTTGGGATATCGGGAAGGAATTCTTCCCTGTGAGGGTGGTGAGGGGCTGGAATGAAATTCCCAGAGAAGCCGTGGCGGCCCCTGGATCCCTGGGATTGTCCAAGGCCAGGAACTGGAGCACTCTGGGATAGCGAGAGGTGTCCCTGCCCACGGAATTCCATGATCTTTAAAGTCTCTTCCCGCCCAAAGCATTCCATGATTTTGTGCTGCTGTCAAGCCCCGCTTGGAGCATCCGGAGTTTGTACCCGGAGCTTTGGGAGCCACAAATGTATCCATCCTCACATTCCAGTGGATCCCAGTGGATCCAGTTCCCTCTGGATGCTGCAGAAAAACCCCTCCAAAACCCATCCCTGGAGCTCCGAGGGCTCCCACAGGGAATAACGACCTCATCCCAAAGTTTAAGAGCGAACTCAAACACACCAAATCCAGCACCGGACCAGCTCGTGAACTCCGAGGAAAATTCCAAACAGGCCCCAATATCCTTGAAACTTTCAAAAAAAAAAAACCCCCAAAAACCTGGAATGCCGAAAAAATCAATGTGTTTGTGGGGGGGGGGTTTTGTTTGTTTTTGTGGTTTTTTGGTTTTTTTTTGTTCCCAATCCATGGATTAAACCATGGATATTTCGCTTCGGGAACCAAATCAGGGAACTCGGTAGCCAACATTCCACCTAAAAACGCTCCTTGTGGCACCGGAATCGGCGCGAGGAACCCGAACGCTTCCGCCTTCCGCCGCTCCTTGGAAGGAACTTTGCCGAAGGAATTCCCAAAGAGCCAAACCCCATCCCAAACCCACCCCGGGAGAGTGACTTGGCAGGTGCCGGAGCATCTGCTGCTTCCAGAGGCTCCTCTGGCAGGAGGAGCGGATTCCAGAGGCTCACACCCTTTGGATACTCCTCAAAACTTGGCCTGGATGAAGGGGAGCAGCCGGGATGAGGAAAGGCTCGTTTTCCACCAAAAAAAAATAAAAAATCTTGGATATTTCTGCTACGGGAGTGGCACAGGAGGAAAGGAAACCTCAGCATCCCGACCGGAGCGGGAAAAAAGGAATTTCGGATGAGGATGCAGCGATTCTGGGAAAAGAGAATTTTCCTGGCCCAAAAAAGCCTTTTCCAAGGTTTCAGTCCTTATTCCAGGTGGGAGACGGGAAACTGCAGTTCCCCAATACCGTTTTTTTCCCCTGTTGCTTCCCTAATATTTTAGGCTGGATTTGGAGGTTCCCTTCCTCCCCCCAAGCACAGGGAACTTGGAATTCTCCCATTCAGCGTCCAAATTCCGCGATCTCCAAGGATGGGCATCTCCCTCTAGTCAAAAAAAAAATGTAGAAAACAACCAATGGGAGACCCCTCCATGCTGCAGCCGTGCATCCCTTCCATGGAAAATCCCGGTTTTCCCTTCCCCGCCATCCCTTCAGGTGGAAGAGGATCCTTGGATCCATTCCCAGCCTCCTCTCCGGGCTGGAGGAGTTCGTGGAGCGTTCATCGGAATCCGCAGCGGATCCATCTGGGAGAGGCTCTCCCCCACTCCCAGGTGTCCGACGGTTGCGGTGGCATTCCGGGAATGATCCAGCACCATCTGGGCCGGAGCTTCGGCTCCGCACCGGAGCCATTCCCAGAGACCGGCCCTGGGTGCTGAATCCGAGAGAGATCCCAGCGATCCAACTTTTCCACGCTCTGTCCGTTGGGAATCCACAGAGATCTCTGCGATCCAAGGGTATCCATACGCGGTTCCGTTACCTCCAGTGGGGAGAAAAGCAGGAAAAATCCATCGGGAAAGCTCCCAGATTGTCCGGACTGTGAAAGTTGGATCCGTCGCGCTCCTGCTCCCATGCCGTGGCCTTCATTCCCGTTTTTCCCAGGGTTTTGTGGGCAGGAATCCCGTTTGGAGGATTTGGAGCTGTCCCTGTGCTGTCTCCAGCCTGGAAAAATTTGGCTTCACCCCCGTATTTCTCCTCCCTTCTCCGGCCAGGGAATGTGGGAGCTGGAATAAACCCATCCTGGTCCTCACAGGGAGTCATGGAATAGTTTGGACAGCAAGGATCACGGAATCCCACCCTTTTCCACGGGCAGGAACATCTTCCACTAGCCCAGGTTGCTCCAACCTGGCCTTGGACACTTCCAGGGATCCAGGGGCAGCCACAGCTTCTCTGGGAATTCTGTTCCAACTCTTCACCACCCTCACAGGGAGGAATTCCTTCCCAAATCCCATCCATCCCTGCCCTCTGGCAGTGGGAAGCCTTTCCCTGTGTCCTGTCCCTCCACCCCTTTTCCAAATTCCCTCTCCAGCTCTCCTGGAGCCCTTTCAGGCACTGGAAGGGCTCTGAGCTCTCCCTGGATCCTTCCCTTCTCCAGGCTGGACATTCCCAGCTCTCCAACCCTTGGAATATCTCCATGTCCTCCTCTGGATCTGCTCCAGCAGCTCCACACCCTCCTCATGTTGGACCCCAGAGCTGGATGCAGAATTCCAGGTGGGATCTCACCTGAGCAGGTCAGAGGGGCAGAATTCCCTCCTTTCCTGCTTTCCCGCCACGGGATGAGCCCGGGACACCGGGAATTTCTGGGACGTGAGCGCACACGGACGGGGCATGTCCCGTTTTTCACCCACCAACACCCAGAATTCCTTCTCCTTGGAAGTGCTCTCCATCCCTTCACCCCCCAGCCTGGATCCAGGAGCAGGAGGACTTTTCCGTACTTCCCTCCATCCTTCCTCATCCAGGAGAAGGTTTGGGATGCTGAAATCCCTTTTTTTTTTCCAAACAGGAATTCTCCAGCCGTGCTGAGGCCATAACAGGATATTCCAGAGCCTATGGAGAAGAGCAGGAGAGGTCCCACGTCTCCCACTCCCCTTGAGCCTCCTGCATCCGTCACATCCCAAAATCCAAGGAACTGGCTGCAGCCGCCTCAGGGTTTCCTGGGAGCCGCTCCCCCAATCCCAGCTGTTGATCCTGTTTACGGAGATTTCGTGTCCATCCCATTCCACGGGATCGATGGGGCCCGAGGATCCGAACCCTCCGGAGGACTCCGACCGGGAAAAAAGCGCGGAAAGCAGCCGTTAAAATCCCTTTTTCCCGGGTTTTGGGAGTGGGCCGGCCACAACCAGGTTTATCAACAGCTCCATGCTGATTCCAAAATTATATCCATTGCTTTTGTTCCTGTTCCTCCTCCTCCTCCAAAATTCCGGGAGAGCCAGGCGGGAATGAAAGAGCCGCGCTCGTTAATTCGGGATTAAACACAAAAGGAATGGGGGGGGGGAAAGAAAAAATCACAGGGGCCTCCAACCTCCTGGATTTTTCCATTCATCCCGAGCTATTCCGGGCTCTGCCTGCTGCTGGGAGCCCTCGGAGAAAAGCAAAATCCGACGGTTCTGTCGGCACCGCCCCGAAAATTACCTGGAATGGCAGCGGCTCCTCCTTCCCTGTGGCAGCTCCTGGGATAATTCCTTGCTCCTGCTGGGAGCCCAAGAAAAGAATTTTGGGTTTTTTGTGGTTTTTTTTTTTTTTTTTTGGGTAATATCCATGTTTTTTCCATAGAGGGATCGGCACCGGCTCGCTGGAATTGCATCGGCGATAAACGGAGAAAAATCCCTAAGCGCTCTCAGGTCTCAATTCCGTGTTACGGGTGGATGGAAAATGCTCCTGGGATTCAAGAGCCGAGGTTTGGATCCTAAAAGCTGAGGGTTTGATCCCAAACTTGAGGTTTTGACCTTAAAATCAGAGGTTTTCATCCCAAACCTGAGGTCTGGATCCTAAAATCTGGGGTTTGGATCTCAGATCTGATGTTTTCATCCTAAACTCGAGGTTTGGATCCCAAACCAGAGATTTGGGTACTAAACCTGAATTTTTGATCCCAAACTTGAGATTTTGATCCTAAACCTGAGGTTTTGATCCTAAATCTTTAGTTTTGATCCTAAACCTGAGGTTTTGATCCCAAACCTGAGGTTTTGATCCTAAATCTTTAGTTTTGATCCCAAACCTGATGTTTTGATCCCAAGCTTGAGGTTTGGATATAAAACCTGAGGTTTCAATCCTAAAATCAGAGGTTTTGATCCTAAATCTATAGTTTTGATCCCAAACCTGAGGTTTTGATCCTAAATCTTTAGTTTTGATCCCAAACCTGACGTTTCGATCCTAAAATCAGTGGTTTCGATCCTAAATCTGAACTTTCGATCCCAAACCTGAGGTTTTCCTACTGAAATCTTCAGTTTTGCTTCTGGAATTTGAGGATTTGATCCCAAACTTGAGGTTTTTGATCCCAAACTTGAGGTTTTTGATCCTAAACCTGAGGGTTTGATCCTAAATCTTTAGTTTTGATCCCAAACATGAGGTTTCGATCTTAAAATCAGAGGTTTTGATCCTAAATCTTTAGTTTTGATCCCAAACATGAGGTTTCGATCTTAAAATCAGAGGTTTTGATCCTAAATCTTTAGTTTTGATCCCAAACCTGCGTTTTCGATCCCAAACCTGAGCTCTGATCCACCAAAAAAGCCCCAAACCAACGCCACCGTCGTCCTTGGTGGGCCCGGATTCGGGATTCGGGATTCGTTCCAGCGAGGGCTGGGATAAGAGGGGCCCAGCGGCAGAGCTCGTTATCAGCTCTTAATTGATAACGGCCTTTAATTACCTAAATCCACTTAATAACGCATTTTCCTCGAATGAACCAGATCCACGGCTCCGACAGCGCCGATTCCGCTCGGATCCCGAGTTTTTCCCACCCGCTTTTCGGGGATATCCCAAAACTTCCTGGGGTGGGAACGCGTGGGAAGGCGGTTCCTGCGCGTTCCTCCGGTCTCCCAAAAACTCTTCCCGACATTCCCAGCTCACCAACAACACGGGAGGAGCGATCCCAAGGGGTTTTGTTGTTTTTTTTGTTGTTGTTCAGGATAAGGAGCTGAACAAGCTGTGGATGAATTCCTGATTTTTTTTGTTTTTTCCCAGGAATAGACAGAGCATCCCCAGATCCGTCTGGAAAACGCTCCGGTGTTTTTATCGGGATCTCGAGCACATGGAGGGGAGGTCGGCCAGCTCCCCCTTCCCTCCATCCGACAGACGGCTTGGGCAGCTGCCAGAGCTTCCATTCCGGCTTTTCCCGAGTCATTCCCAAGCTCCTCCTGCACCTCCCTTCCCGGTTTTCCTCATCCCGAGGAATGCACACCCGACATCGATCCGCCTTTCCTTCGCTGTTGGAGCGACGGGAAAACGAAGCTGAAAAACCAAGACGGAATCTTCGCAGCTCCGTTAAATTCCCACATTTTATCAGGAGAATCCCAAATCCTAACAGCAAGGGCCGTGCCACGCGGGTGAGCCCGGAATTCACGCCTGGAATTCCCACCTGGAAGCTGGACCTAAAATGACTTTAAAAATTCCTAACGAGATCCTGCATCATCTCAGGGATAGCAGGGAATAAAGGACGTTAAGCAAGGAAAAATCCTGGACAAATATGGAAAAAGGAAAAAATGAGGGAATATGGAATAAAAACATGAGGATTCGCAGGGCGGAGAAGAGAACCGGGCTGGCAGCTCCGCTTCCCAAGGGTTTTCCCAGCAAAAATCCTGAACTCTGACATTCCGAGCCACAGAATTCCCCTTCAGCTGAAAATAATTCCCTGTGGCGCCTTTCCCTGCGGGATTTTTCCAGGCTCTGGCAAAGAATTCCTAGGGAGTGCACATCCCTTCCTTGTTTCCCACATTTCATGGATACTTCCCTGATATATATTTTTTTTCAGCCAGAACCATAATTTTTTGGAATATTTCTAAAATCTGCAGCCAGGAAGTGAAAGTTCATGGAATCATGGAATGGTTTGGGTTGGGAGAACCCTTGGAAGAGGATCCGATCCCACCTTTTTTCCATGGGCAGGGACACCTCCCATTATCCCAGGGTGCTCCAAGCCCTGTCCAGCCTGGCCCTGGACACTTCCAGGGATGGAGCAGCCACAGATTACCTGGGAATTCCATGCCAGGGCCTCACCACCCTCCCAGGGAAGAATTCCTTCCCAATATCCCAAATCCTCTCTGCCAGTTTTAACCGTTCCCTGTGTCCTGTCCCTTTTCCAAAATCCCCTTTCCAGCTCTCCTGGAAACCCCTTGAGGGGAACCCTCCCAGGGAACAATTCCCAAAGCCTTCGGATCATGGGAACTCTCATCCCTGGCAAATTTCCAGCTCTCCCAGTGCTGTTTAATTCCCTAATTTCTTTTCCACAGCTTCGTTAGGCAACCACACGCAAATCACTTCCCTTTTCTCTTTGCTTTCCACGGTTCAGAATTCCAGGAAAAGGCTGGGAAGGCGCCGAAGACCGGAGCGCTTCCGTGTCAAGCCCGGGCACGGAATAAATCCTCCCAAATTAATTCCGAGCGCCCAGGGAACGACGCTCCAGGCACCTGCGCAACTCCAGGGCGTGTTCGGGATTAATTATCATAAATCCTGGATATTTATCACTTGAGTCAGGCAGGGAAATACTTGGAAAGCAGAGGAAGTGTCGGGGCGGGGGGGAATTGATCCCAATCCCGTTTTATCCAATCCCGTTTCTCCTGTGGCCGCAGCAGGGATGGAAAATGCTTTAGAGCTGGAAAAGGGGGGAATTCTGGCCCTCTGCCGGAATTCCCACCTGGAATTCTGCATCCAGCTCTGTGGGGCCCAACAGCAGGAGGATGTGGAGACGTTGGAGCAGATCCAGAGGAGGACATGGAGATGCTCCAAGGGCTGGAGAAAGGCTGGGAGACCTGGGAATGTCCAGCCTGGAGAAGCAAGGATCCAGGGAAACCTCAGAGCCTCTTCCAGAGACTAAAGGGGCTCCAGGAGAGCTGGAGAGGGACTTGGGAAAAGGGATGGAGGCACAGGACACAGGGAATGGTTCAAACTGGCAGAGGGAATTTGGGATATCGGGAAGGAATTCCTCACTGTGAGGGGGAGGAGGGGCTGGGATGGAATTCCCAGAGAAGCTGTGGCCGCCCCCTCCCTGGAATTGTCCAAAGCCAGGTTGGAGCAACCTTGGGATAGGGATTTTCCCCTCCATCCCAAACCATGGGTTTGAGCATTGGATGAAGCTTTTCCGTGAAATTTCCATGGAATTTCCCACGATTTGATGAAGCTTTTGCTCCACTCCGGGGGAGGAGGGGGGGGGGGAAGGAATTTTTTTTAAGCCTGGAATTGTTGATCCTGTTGAAACTCCCACCTGGATCTGGATCAACCCTAAAAACTCCCTCCCATCCCTTAAGGACAAAGAGGATGGCCTGGAATTTCTCCATCTTTCCCGTCCCCGGCGCCGTGGGAACCTCACCCCATTCCCGGACCACAGCATTCCAGTGGAAATCCTTCTCTTCCCGATGTTTTACCCACAGGGTGGATGGCAGAGCAGGAGGTCAGGGCTGGAGCCCCCTCTGCTCTGGAGCCAGGCTGGGAGAGCTGGGAATGTCCAGCCTGGAGAAGGGAAGGATCCAGGGAGACCTTGGAGCTCCTTCCAATGCCTAAAGGGGATCCAGGAGAAGGATTTAGGACAAGGGATGGAGGCACAGGACACAGGGAATGGCTTCCCACTGCCAGAGGCCAGGGATAGATGGGATACTGGGAAGGAATTCTTGGCTGTGAGGGCGGTGAGGGGCTGGGATGGAATTCCCAGAGGAGCTGTGGCTGCCCCTGGATCCTGAAGGTGCCCAAGGCCTGGATGTGCAGGACCTGGAGCGCAGATGGGATCAGTGGGATCATTTATTCCCGCGATCCCAAGGCTGATCCCGTGATCTTTTCCTACATGGAGAACACGCGGAATCCTCGGCGTACCAACTTCCAGGAACCGATTCCTGGGGGTTTTTTTTCCCTCCTCGTTAATGGGATCATGTTCGTTAGTGCCACACTAATGACCTCGGAACAGAGCCGTTAAGGGATCCCGATGTGTTCAACAGCTCTTCCCATTCCCATGTATTCCTGGATAATTTAACCGTGTCCGGACACAGCTCTGCTCCAGAGGACAAGATGGCCTCCAACATTCCCTTCCACCTCAGCAACTCCTTGGTTCCATGGGATTCTGTGCTTTCCACCGATTCCTACAGCCCTGGAGGCTCCCAGGGAACTTTTCCCCACGGGAATGCGAAGCCACGTCATTCCCAAACGCTTCCAAGAAATCCCAGGACGCCCCATCGCTGGTGTTTCCCCGTTTTTGCCACATCCAGCCTCCTCTGCCCTAAACCTGGATAAGGTTGGAGATTGGCTGGAATTTCCTCACAGAGAGTGGGATTAGACCTTGGAATGGGAATGGCCGTCCCTGGAGGAGTCTGTGGAAGGACCCTGGAATGGGAATCGCCGTCCCTGGAGGTGGGAATCGGTGCCACGGTGGGGTTGGGTCACAGGTTGGACTCGGTGATCCTGGAAGTCTTTTTCCACTTCACTGATTCCACAATTCCATAAATAAACTCGAGTCCAAGTGGTCCAAGGCTCCGAACCTGAGACCTGAGGTTTGGATCCCAAACCTGAGGGTTTGATCCTGAAACCTGGAGTTTTGACCCTAAACCTGAGGTTTTGATCCTAAACCTGGAGTTTTGACCCTAAACCTGAGGGTTTGATCCTGAAACCTGGAGTTTTGACTCTAAATCTGAAGTTTTTACCCCAAACCTGAGGGTTTGATCCTGAAACCTGAGGTTTTGATCCTGAAACCTGGAGTTTTGACCCTAAACCTGAGGTTTTGATCCTAAACCTGGAGTTTTGACCCTAATCCTGAGGGTTTGATCCTGAAATGTGGAGTTTTGACCCTAAATCTGAAGTTTTTACCTCAAACCTGAGGGTTTGATCCTGAAACCTGAGGTTTTGATCCTAAACCTGGAGTTTTGACCCTAAACCTGAGGTTTTGATCCTGAAACCTGGAATTTTGACCCTAAACCTGAGGTTTTGGTCCTGAAACCTGGAGTTTTGACCCTAAACCTGAGGTTTTGATCCTAAATCTGAAGTTTTTACTCCAAACCTGAGGTTTCAATCCCAAACTCGAGGTTTTCCTCCTGAAATCTTAGGATATCAAGGAGAAGTCGGAGCCAAATTTGGATCTAGGAAGGGAAGCAGGAAGCAGAGGGAGGACACAGCAGGGACATCTCCTGCCCCCGTCCCTTTCCATGGCTCCCCACTGGCTCCGTAGACACTTCAGGAGGAAAATCTGGGATAATCCCTGAGATCCCTGAGGAAAACAGGGAGCAGCTTCCAGGGAAATGAGTATTTCCTAACCCCCCCCCCCCCCCCCCCCCCCCAAAAAACGGGATCTCGGGTGCCACGAGCGACAAACTCCTCTCTTATTCCGACCTTTCGGAGAGCGCAGGATTTGGGAATTCCCTGGACTGGCTTCAAGGTGAAAAGGGAAATACCTACAGCTTTCCCTAGGAAAGGATTTCTTCCCTTTTAGAAGTTGCTAATGGAAAGCTCAGGGGAAAAAAAAAAAAAAAAAGGGAATTCTATTCCCAGTCCCACATAGAGAAGAATTCCTTCCCAATATTCCAAATATCCCTCTCCTCTGGCAGTGGGAAGCCATTCCCTGTGTCCTGTCCCTCCATCCCTTGTCCCAAGCTCTCCTGGAGCCCTTTCAGGCACTGGAAGGGGCTCTGAGGTTTCCCTGGATCCTTCCCTTCTCCAGGATGGACATTCCCACCTTTTCCCAGCCTGTTTTCCTCTCCTTTATTTACATTTTCCAACCACCCAACACATTTCCCCCCCCCCCCCGGTTGCCGGGACAATCGCCTGGATCTTTCCGTTTGTCCTTTTTATTGGCGTAAAAATCATCTTTTATTCGGATTTCCCCGTTTCTTTAATTTCCCAGACTCTGGCTGGAAGAGCTTTTCCTACAGCTGCCCCATTCCCATATAACCTTGGATCTTTTCAGGTCCCAGCCCGGCCCAGTCTGTCGTTTAATTGCTGTAAATTTTCCGACATTTTAAGAAATCCGCTTAAAACCTCACCCTCAGTCCCCATTGTCCAAGTATCCCACCCAAATCTCCCCTTTCCCGGTGGGAAGCCATTCCCTGTGTCCCATCCCTCCATCCTTTGTCCCAAGTCCCTCTCCAGCTCTCCCAGCCATGAATCATCTCAAATCTGTCGTTCCAACGAAACCAACAACCACAATTCCCGGGGAAGGGGAAACCACGGATTTCAATCCCTTCGGCAAACGCAGCTCCCGCAGAAAGTCGCGCCCAGATCCCGAAATTGGATTTGTTTGGGTTTTTTTGTTTTGTTTTTCCCTTTGTTTGTTTGTTTTTAAAGGAGGAGCGTGGGGGACCCCTTCCCTTCCCTTCCCGAGTCTCCGTGGTCCCTTTCCGTCTCCCAGGCTCGGCTCATCCGGCAGCTCCTGATCTCCCACTGGGAATCCGGGGCGGAGGCAGCATTTTTCTGGCTCCTCAACCTCCCCCATGGGGCTAATTAATATTCCTTAAGCTCCACACCCCTAATTACAACAGACAAAAAAAAAGCGCTTTGGTCTCCCAAGTTCTCCCGACTCCGGATTTTCCCGGCGAGTTTACATTCCCGCGGAACGCCCATCGACTCCGCTTTTTTAATGACGGCGTCAAAACCCCTCTCGATTAGAGCACAAAAAATTAAAATAAAAATAAAAATAATTTAAAAAAAGAAAAGCTGTCAACTCCCAAATTAAGGGCACCAAAAAAAAAAAAAAAAAAAAAAAATAATAAAAAAAAATCGGCCCCTAGCTCATTCCCCTTGATCCCAGCTCGCCAGGAAAACATTCCCTATCCCGAGCGGCGCATTCCAGGCGGTGACACACGCCACGGAAGAGCTCAGAAACGGGATGAGAGCCTCCCCTCATTAGCATAAATTAGGAGAGAGCAGATTTAGCAATGAGAGGGCTCGGGGCAGCTCCTCTGGGGTGTTGGGAGTTCTGTAGCCTTTTCCGGAGGATCCCGTTTGCCTCCGGGATGATTCCGTACAGATCGCGGCCCTCGACCGCATCCGCCGGGATGGGAACAGAGCCTCCAGTGTTTCCCCGAGCCCTTTTCCATCCTCACTCTGCATGGAAAAGGGCTTGGATAAAGCTGCCCCCCAGCCAGGGAGTGTTTTGCTCCCAATAATCCTTAACCATTCCCAAAATCTGCCGGTCCTGGGTGAATTTGGGAGCCGACCGCGGGAGCGTGAGGGTTTAGCGGGAAGCATTAAACATGAAGGAATATTTGACGTTCTCCTGCCTCGCTTTAAGCGCAAATTCCCCCCGATCCATGATCCTGATCAAAACACTGGGGGGAAGAAAAACACCATGGAAAACGGATAATCGGCGCCAAAAACAGCAGGAAAATTGTGCTCGGCGGGAATTTCAGGATGGAGGCGAAGCTCGGTGCAGGAGTCCCCGCTGTCAAAACTGCTCCAGCTGCTCAGGAAAAGGGACTTGGGAATTTCCCCCCTTCCGCCATTCCCGCTCTCCCTGAGGCTGATTCCGGCTTCAGAGAGGGAAGTTTGGGAATTGCAGCCCCACGCACCGGCAGGGTGGCACCGAGGAGATTTTGGGGCAGCGCGAAAGCCGGGGAAGACGGGTTCGAGTGGGAAATTAGAGAGGAAATTCTCCCCTGGCAGAGTGGGAAGGCCCTGGAATGGGATTCCCAGGGAATCCATCCCTGGAAATGTCCAAGGCCAGTTTGGATGAGGCTTGGAGCAACCTGGGATTTTGGAAGTGGCAAGGAGGGGGTGGAATTTCATGAGTTTTAGATCCCCTCCCAACCCGGACCACTCAACGATTCCACGATTCCACCTTTCCTCACCCAAACCTTCTCCTCCCGAAGCGTCACCGGGCCCAGGGAAGCGGGAGGAAAATCCCATCCGCCAGAAAAATAACACAACCGCGCCAAACCCGCTCCCGGCGCCGCCGATCCCGATCCCACCTCCTTCCATGGAGAGATCCCATCATTCCTTCATCTGCCATCTCCCACCATCCCTCCGGGGGCTCCTGGGGGACGCTCCGGGGCCGCCTTCTCCCTTCTCCCTCCGCTTTCCGTCGCATCCACCCCCCCCAAGGGTCTAATTTGGGGGGTGATTCCCGAATCCGAGAGCGAGCCTCCGCACGCCGTTCCCGAGGAGAAGGAGTCTCCAGAGGGCCTGGCAGAGAGCCCTCCCCTCCGGAGCCGTGTGGGTGACGGCGCTGCCCTCCCCGATCCAGCCTCCCCCGGGATTTGGCAACAGAAAGGAACCACAGAGGAGTTTTTCTCCGGCTTTTTTCCAGAAGAGTTTAATTAGTTGGGAGACCGGGAAACAAGGGGGTGATTTTATTTTATTTTATTTTTAAAAATTTTTTTTTGGTGGCGTTATTTGGGGTTTTCTCTTTTTGTTCCCCCCTTTTTTTTCAATTTCCCGTCTTTCCACTTCAGGGCTGCTCCCAGAATTTGAACGGGGGACGCCGTGAGTTATTCCCTAATTCTGATGTTTAAGACAAGACCGGCCTCAGATCCGCATTTTTTCAGGGTGGGGAAAAATGGGGGGGAAAAAAAGGGGGTGGGGGGGAAGGGGAATTTTGACCTGGCTGCGCTTGAGTTCTGAACTTGCAGCTGCAGCAGATGGCTCGGGAAGGCTCCAAAAATTAAAAAAAAAAATATGGGAAAAGAAGATTTGACACAAGTAGAGGTTCCCCTTCCAAACCACGCGAGGTGAACTCTGCGCAAGGTAAAAATCCCGTTTTTCCCCAGGAAAAAGCAGTTTGGAAAAGACCCGGAGAACCCCCAGAGCTGTGGAGAAATCAAAACGAAATCTGGGATTTGAATCCTAAATATTTAATAGCTCGGGCAAGGAGTCCAGGAGTGACACCGTGGAATCCATTTTTAATGCTCCGTATTCTTCTTCCTGATGTCTCTTTTTGGAGCAACAATTTATCTGGAGTGGTTTAATACGAAATTAAAATTACGGCAGTGGAGGGATTGGGAGTTTAAGGATTCTCTCAGCTGGAAGGAGCTGTGGCATAAATGAATTATTTCCTGAAAGAGGATTTTTCTTATTATTCCTTTCAGGAAGAGAAATTCCAGGGAGTCTGGATTAGACATGAGATTTATGGATTTGTGCCAAAAAAAAAGGGGAAGAATCCGAGGAGGTAGAAGGAAAATGTGTTTGATGAGGGTGGGGAGGTCCTGGAATGGAATTCCAAGAAAAGTTGTAGCTGCCCCATCCCTTGGAAGTGTCCAAGGCCGGGTTGGATGGAGCTTGGAGCACCCTGGGATAGTGGAAGGTGTCCCTGCCCATGGAAAAAGTTGGAAGTGGACGGGCTATAAGGTCCATTCCCACCCAAACCATTCCATGATTATCCACACACAATTCCAGCGGGTACTTCCAGTTTATTAATCCGGTCTCCCGAGCCTTAAGTTTGGTCACAGAACCATGGAATGGTTCGGGTGGGAAGCGACCTTCAAGATCCTCTTGTTCCCAAAGCCAAGGACATCCTCTCCTATCCCAGGCTGCTCCAAGCCCTGTCCAACCTGGCCTTGGACACTTCCAAGGGATGGAACAGCCACAGCTTCTCTGGGAATTCCATCCCAAGGCCTCACCACCCTCACAGGGTGGAATTCCTTCCCAATATCCCACTCAAATCTCCCCTTTCCCAGTGGGAAGCCATTCCCTGTGTCCTGTCCCTCCATCCCATATCCCAAGTCCCTCTCCAGCTCCCCTGCAGCCCCTTTAGGCTCCGAGGTCTCCCTGGATTTTTCCCTTCTCCAGGTCGGACATTCCCAACCTCATCTGACAGTGGTGGTGACACCGCACTGGTATTTCATATCCCGGAGATTCCATGTCCGGACATTCCTTCCTCGCTGCATTTCTGGCAAAAAAAATCCCCCAATCCAACCGCGGCAGCTCAGCCATTCCAGCTTTTCCTCCAGGAAAAGCTTGCGGTGGTGTTTTCCACAGCTTAAAATGCCTGGAGGGATCTCTGTCCCATTTTATGGAGCCGCAATTCCCCACTCTCTCCTTTTGGGCCGTGTCCCAATCCTGCAGCTTTTTCCCCGGGGAAAAACCCGGGAAGGCGTCACTCGTTTTCCTGGATTTCATCGATATTTGTTTTAATCTGTCCCTGATTAATTGGGATTATTTTACTATCCCTGAAATTCCAGTCTCGGAGCAACACTTGCAACCACTTCCGTGCTTCCAGTTGTCTTCAACTCCTCAGAAAAAAAAGAAACAACTTGGAAAAAGTCACTCCGAATAATGTCTGCGCTTCCCAAACTATCCAACTGGGAAAAGCCTGACCTACTTGGCAGGAGCGTGGAGAAGCCTGCGCTCCTGTCTTTATTTATTTTACTTTTAAATGTTTTAAAAAACTTTTTATTTCTTTTTAATGATTTAAGAGAATCCAAACAGGAGGCACTGGAGAGACGGGAATTCCATGAAGCCGGACCACCAGAGCGTTTGGAAGCCCCTTGCCCATGCTCTTCCCTGTAATCCGCATTCCCTCCACCGTTTTTGCCAAAATAGTGAATTTTACACCGGGCTTTGACAGTCCCCAAACTGAGGTTTGGGGATGAGGAGAAGAATCCCAAGGAAAGGACAACAAGCGGGAAAATTAGGATGGGAATTTACGAGGAAACACAAAAAATAGGTAGGGGAAAAAAAAAGTAAAGGGGAAGAAAAACACCTGGATTTTGTTCCTTTTTGGTCCCTCCTAAGAGGAAGCAGGAGTAAAAGGACTGGGATAGGATGGGGTGGAATGGAACGGGATTCCTTCTCATCCTGGAGAAATCAAGGATCCAGGGAGAGCCCAGAGCCCCTTCCCAGTGCCTGAAAGGGGCTCCAGGAGAGCTGGAGGGGGACTTGGGATGAGGGATGGAGGGACAGGACACAGGGAATGGCTTCCCACTGCCAGAGGGCAGGGATGGATGGGAAATTGGGAAGGAATTCTTCCCTTTGAGGTGCTGGAGTGAAATTCCCGGAAAATCCGTGGCTGCCCCTGGATCCCTGGAAGTGTCCAAGGCCAGGTTGGAGCAACCTGGGCTAGTGGAAGGTTGGGGGTTGGAATTCCATGATCCTTTACGTCCCTTCCGACCCGAATTCCATGATTCCACGTTCCCACAGCAATCCCTCTCTTCACCCACACGGAAAGGGGGGGATGGCAGTGACATAACCTCATCCCAGTTATCCATAAAAACGAGATGAGGGATGCTCATTAATCCCATAAAACTCTAATACCGAGCCATAGCTTTGGGCACGCAAATAGGTCACGGAAACGATGTGGCACTTCGTAATTCCCAGTGGGAACCGAGGGGGTGGGATAAACAGGGATCTGCTCTTTTCCCCTGGAAAATTCGGCTCCTTGAGCTCAAATCCCTCCTGAGAAGCCAAATTCCTCCGGGAAATCAATACTGCAGCCCACAGGAACAAAAAAAAACCCCACAAAAAAACAGGGAGAGATTTGGATCCTGTAGATGGAGAGTCGGGATAAAAGGCCCGGAAATTGCCGAGTGCTGATCCTGCTTCTTCTCCCGGAGAGCGGAATCTTTTTTGGCGTCTTGAGCTTCCGGGGTGAAGGACGATCGTTCAGGATGAATAACTCGAAATAACGACAGAAGAGGGCAAATTTAGCAGGGTTTTGTCAGACTCCAAGTCAGCTGTCTGCAGCTAATTACAGGGAATATCAGGGAATTCGGGATCTGTCAGCTGCATTGAAGATGGGAGGACGTTGCTTGGGAAAGCGTCTCCATTAAACTCCGCAAGAATCCTGCAAAAATCCCTCAAAAACCCCACAAAAAGAACGGGATCTTCGTGGGGTTTTGGGGATTCTGGGCCAGGGTTTTTGTTCTGGCCTTGGACACTTCTGGAAATGGGGCAGCCACGGATTCTCTGGGAATTTTGTTCCAGTGGAATTCCCACCCTCAAAGGGAAGAATTCCTTCCCAATATCCCACCTGTCCCTGCCCTCTGGCAGTGGGAAGCCATTCCCTGTGTCCTGTCCATCCATCCCTTATCCCAAGTCCCCCTCCAGCTCTCCTGGAGCTCCTTTAGGCACTGGAATGAGCTCTGAGGTCTCCTTGTATCCTTCCCTTCTCCAGGCAGGAAATTCCCAGCTCTCCCAGCCTGGCTCCAGCCCTTGGAGCAACTCCTCTGGAATTGCTCCAGCATCTCCACATCCTCCTGCTGTTGGACCCCCAAGCTGGATGCAGAATTCCAGGTGGGATTTCACCGGAATGGGACAGAGGGGCAGAATATCTCCCCCTTTGCTGCTCATGCCGCGGGATCCAAACATTTTACTGGATGACAGCAGAGAGACCAGCTTGACTTTCACCTCCCAGGACTGGATCAAACTCCGGGAATCTAAAAGCTTGGAATTGCAGCAGCAAGGCGAGAGCGGGAACGGCGACAAATCAAAGCCCGGAGTCGAATTTCCATCAACACCCAACGCCTCAGAGTTCAGGGTCATGGTGTCAACTCACTTAAGCGTGGCCTAAAATAGTTAAGCAAGAGCTGAGTCTGCACCTGAATCCTCCTGACCTTCATCCCATCCCATTAATTTCATCCCATCCCACCCCATCCATTAATTTGGATCGCTTCGAGCGTTTCATACTTGATCGCCGGGGAAGATAATTTGCTGTGCCAGCCCTGCTATCAAACCCCAGGCACCGAGCATGGATTTGGGGCAGGGAGATCCCAAAAACTCCCCCGGGGACAGTCGCTCCCAGTGAGGAATGTGCGGTTTCTTCCCAGAAAATCACGGATTAATAGGAAAAACAACAAAACCGGGGGGGAAAACAGGAGAACTTTTTGATGTGAGCGACGCAGGGAATGCAGAGATTCCTCCACTTGGCAAACCTCAGCTGGAGGAACAAGTTTTCCCAGTCCAACTCAGACTTGGTGGATCAAGGAAAGGGTTGGAATTGCTTCCAAAACACATCTGTAATGATTTTAATGAAGGCAATTAAAATCCTGTTCGCAGATCCGATACGTTTTTTGGAGACGACGATTTTTCCTTAAAAGCTTGGAAATATTTTCTGGAAACCAAGCCTGTGAGTTTTCCTGATAAATAAATTTCCTGATAAATCCTCCCAGTGACTAAACAGGATCAAAGAGAGCTGGAGTGGGGATTCACCTTGGAAAAATGATAGGACAGAAAGAACGGCTTCCTATCGCAAGAGGGTGGGTTCAGGTGGGATATTGGGAAGGAATTCCTCCTTGGGAGGGTGGTAGATGCCTAAATCCACACCCCTAAAGGGAATTTTGTCCTGGATCCACTTCACGCCCTGTTGGAACTCAACTGCTATTTAAAAAAAAAAAAAAAAAAACAACTCCGTAATATTTACAGAGCAGAACTGGAACCGGGAGAGGTCAGAAAGTGCTTGGCCACCCAAGGGGAGATGATTTTTCCTCATTTCTGTGATGTTACTTCAGGCCCTGGTGGAAGTTCCGAGGGAAAACTGCATCTGCGGATGGCATCGCCCCCGAGGAAAACGAGCTTTTTATCAACACCCACGATGGCGTCAGCAAGGGGATCTTGAGGGTTTTTTATTATGCGAAAAATGCATCACTCCCCGATTCCACAGGGGCTGCGCTCTCCGCTGGCGGGCTTTTATCCCTTTCCAGAATTTTATTTCCAGCTGAGCACTGGGAGTTAAGCACATGCCGCGGGGATGAGTGGGAAGAGGTGCAAGGATACAGAAATGGAAGAAATCAGGTTTTGGAGGAGCCCGGAGGAGCTGTGGCTGTCCCATCCCTGGAAGTGTCCAAGGCCGGGTTGGACGGGGGTTTGGAGCAACCTGGGATAGGGGAAGGTGTCCTTGCCCCTGGAATGGGAGTGGGATGAGATGGTCTTGAAGATCCCTTTCCAAGCCAAACCATTCCATGGCTTTCCCCCTGGATTTCTACATCCTAAAGGAAGCCCTGCTTTCCTTGGATGATTTAAATAGGGGGGGGAAAACAGTGCCAGCCACACTCCCGGCCCGCTTCCTACCTGGTTTTGTTTCCCGGTATTATTTAACAGCATCTCCTGCAGAATAACTACAAACGTCAAATTTAGAGGTGAGATGATCGCTCCCCCAATTAAAAAAATCCCGGAAGCAACTCAGACCCTCGGCCAGATGAGGAAGCAGGAGATTTCCCAGAGACAGGAGTTTTCCTTGGCCAAACTGGGGGCTCATGGCTTCAAAGAGAGAGGCTGACAACTGGAAAAGCAGGAAAATCTCCTCGATGGCACTTCCACCCACAAGCTGTGGCGTCCCCTGGGCCCTGATGCTATCAGGGCTTCTAATATCCACGGAAGGGTCGTGTTATCCCGGTTTAATTCCCTGGCTTTGGTCTGGCCGGGCAATTACAGGAATTTTGCAAACACTTAATCCTTAAATGAACTCGACTCCGGGTTTAGCTTCCCGCAGAGCCCGGCGGGCGCCTCTCAAAGAGGTGATCCGTGGAGGAGCCGGTTGGATCCCATCGGGCTTGGGATGGAGCCAAGCACTCCAGGAAAAATAAACAACCTGATGCCATCGGGCTCAACGCAATCCAAAGGCCGGGAGAATGAATGGAAGCATTGGGGTGAAACCTCACCCCCCCCGCCGCCCCCGTTGCAGGCGGTGATTATCCAAAGCTGCCAGACAGGATCCAGGTCCTGCTTCCAGCCTTCCCAAAGACAGAGGGAGGGATAAAACAGCCCCATCCCAGTTCAAAGAGGTTTAGGAATTCTGAGGACAGAAACACAGCCACTTCTGCTAGGCCGCGGCCTTGTTTGGGATGGGATAAATCCCTGGAAAGAAAGAAAAAACCTGGCTTTGATAAGAATCAGTGCTCCAGACAGCATCTAGGACCTGCTTCCCAAAGAGGAAGAGAGAGATAAAACAGCCCCATCCCATTTTCAAGAGGTTTAGGAATTCCGAGGACACAAACGTGGCCACTTCCGCTAGGCCGCGGCCTTGTTTGAGATGTGATAAATCCCTGGAAAGAAAGAAAAACCCAGCTTTGGCTGGGAATTAATCTGCTTTGATAAGAATCAGTGCTCCAGACAGCATCCAGGTCCTGCTTCCCAAAGAGGAAGGGAGGGATAAAACAGCCCCATCCCATTTTGAAGAGGTTTAGGAATTCTGAGGACACAAATGCGGCCACTCCCGCTAGACCGCGGCCTTGTTTGGGTTGTGATAAATCCCTGGAAAGAAAGAAAAAACCCAGCTTTGATAAGAGTCAGTGCTCCAGACAGCATCCAGGTCCTGCTTCCCAAAGAGGAAGGGAGGGATAAAACAGCCCCATCCCATTTCGAAGAGGTTTAAGAATTCTGAGGACACAAACGCGGCCACTTCCGCTAGGCCGCGGCCTTGTTTGGGATGTGATAAATCCCTGGAAAAAAAGAAAAAAACCCGGCTTTGGCTGGGAACTAATCTGTTTTGATAAGAATCAGCGTGGGAACTGGAAGCTCCAGTAACAACCAGTCAAAGTCTATTTATACAAGACATCCCTGCCAGGGATCCATACGAGAACTGACACCGGGAAGTCTACAGGAGGAAAAAAAATCTCCACTAATGCGCTCGTTTCAGCAAATGAGGATCTGGGGAAAAGCAGTTTCAGCAGTTTTGTGAAGCTCTGTCTGGAAACTGGATGTTTTTATCATGGAGTTATGGATTTTGGATGGTAGCGACTGTGATGGTGAGGCCAATATCCGATTATTTGGAAATGGGATGAGTTTTGCAGCCAAATGCAGCTCTCGCTCTGGGCGTCCATCCAAGGCTTTACCACGAGCTTGGGTGAACTCCAGGTGTTTTTTTCATTTCCACACCTGTACAGCCCTGGAATCCACCCTTCCATCCCCTTTTAGTACGGAATTCTGACCAATCGGGCCTTTCCAATCAAAAGAACATGAATCCCTTCAGGTAGATTTAGAGGGAAGAATCCTGGACAACACAGTAACTACAACTAATTAGTAATTTTATTTAGTTTATCCCCTTTTTCAGACCCTTTTTATCCAAATCCCAACTTCTTCAGAGCAACTCCTTAATGACATTCCGAGGTGCGAGCCCTGCGCTCCGCACCCGGAATTCCTCAACCAATTAACACCAACTTCCTCCCACTGCAGCTCTTTGAACGTTATGAATAAAAATCCAGATAATTCCGGAGGCAGACAATGATATTCCAGCTTTACCACCCGCAGCTCCGGGATGCATTTCATTAGGAACTCACAACATCGCCTGCCTTTGAGCCGATTATTTTATTGTCGGAGTCATATTCCTGCTTGGAGCTGAGCACGCGTCAGAAAAATACCCAGATGGGTTTTTCAGGGATAATTTTTTGTCCTTTTAGAAGGAAATCATCTCAAATTAAGATACTGAACAAGAGAAGGCTGAGTCACTCACTGGAGACGGCCTGGGAGAGCTGGGAATGTCCAGCCCGGAGAAGGGAAGGATCCAGGGAGATCTTGGAGCCTCTTCCAGTGCCTGAAGGGGCTCCAGGAGAGCTGGAGAAAGACTTGGGACAAGGGATGGAGGGACAGGACACAGGGAATGGCTTCCCACTGCCAGAGAGCACAGGGTTAGATGGGATATTGGGAGGGAATTCTTCCCTGTGAGGGTGGTGAGGGGCTGGAATGGAATTCCCAGAGAATCTGTGGCTGCCCCATCCCTGGAAGCATCCAAAGCCATGCTGGAGGAACCTGGGATGGTGGGAATTGTCCCTGCCCATGGCAGGGGTTTGGAATGGAATGACCTTGAAGGTCCCTTCCCACCAAACCATTCCATAACTCTGCATTAATTCCAAACGTGATTCCAAACCCCAGCCATGGTTCCCAAACAGCTCCGGTTTCCTTTCTCCCAGAAAACAGCCGCCCCCCCCCCCCCCCAAAAAAAAAATCACTTTTGACAACACACAAAAACTCTGAGGTCGGCCCTCAAAAAACAACCGATCTCCCTCCGAGTTTTAGGCGTTTTTTACAGGATCTCTCTGCTGTCAGAAATCAATCCCAGCTCCCAGCGATTCATCCCGCTCTCCCGTCGCGACGGCTTTGATGTTTTGTTATTCCCTAAAACCCTCTGCGCTTTTCCTTGTCCGCGGCGCCGCACCTTTTCGATCAACAAAAAACTCATCACAGGCGCCGTCACGTGCTCTAGAAGTGCCCTCGGGTTCTAAAATAAGAATTTTATCTTCCGAACCGAGGATACATTGAAATTCCCGAGATAATTTCAGGAGGCTCCAGTTATCAGGTGATACAAATTAAAAAGAAAAAAAAAAAAATTCCTGCAGATTCCTGCTCTGCACTGAGGTTTTGAAACTTCAGATCCTGTGGGGGGGGTGTGGTTTTTGAGCCTGAAATTCCACACACAAAAAAAAAATCACATATTTGGGTCTAAACCATATCTGTTATTTTTGAAGCCCCTCACATCACTATCCCAAAGTTCCCCCTGCACTTTATTATCCATAATTCTCCGGAGCGAGGCTCTGATGGATAAATCGCTGTTTATTTCCCTGTTATGAATTCATAAACAATTCCTCCGCTCTTCCCCGATGCCGTGACTGGCGAGGGAGCTGCGTGGAATTAACAGGAAATGGGGTTGGGATTCGAGAGGAAAAACTCAAATAATCAAGCGCGGAGTTTATTGTGAACTTCAAACTACCCCAGACATTCCTAAAGCGCTGGAAATTTCGGAGCTGCGGCTCCGGAGGGAAAAATCGGGGTTGCATCCTTCATCCTCTGCATGGAATAAAAGCTTCCTCTTCCTCACCTGCCTCTGGGATGTGTGGAAATTGAGGACAATCCATTCCCTGGCGCTGAGCAAGGATTCAAATCTCTCAGAAAAGAGAATCAGAAGGCCTCAAAATGGGGGGGAGGAAAGAAAAAAGTTGATGTGAGATTGTCAAACCCCAGGGAGACGCAAATTCAGATTTTTTTTTTTTTTGGTCTGTCAGGCAGTTTGGATTATTTTTTCCTTTTTTTTCTTTTTTTTTTTTTTTTTTGGCAGTTTCTAATTTATTTATGGAATAATTAGGAAGGGACAAAATGATTAAGCAGCGGCGAAAATTCTCTTCCTGAAGTTAAAGTGAAAAATGTGGAAGAAACCAACGAGCAGAGCCTTGAACTCTGTTCTGGCTGTTCGATATCTGAAAGCAGCATAAATTTTCTTATTTTAGAGCCAACTTTGTTCTTAAGGGCGGCCTTTAATTACAATTATTTCCCTTAACCTTGACAGCTTCCCACTTTATTGGATATTATTGGATATTATTGGATATTAGCCGCGAGACCTCCTCATCTCATTCCTAGGAAGTTACAAAGTAGTTCCTGGAGAGCGTAATAAAACTCCATTTCCAATTTAAACCCAGTTTTAGAAGCGGAATTGTGCACCCACGCTTCCACTCCTGCAGATAATCGGGAATTGCTTCTCCTATAAAGGACATTCCTGTAAGGAATGGTGGAAAAAAAAAAACAAATCCAGAATCCCAGAACGGTTTGGATCCGTGGGATCACATCCAGTTCCACCTCCTGACATTTTTCCACACTTTCCCCCATCCCAGGTTGCTCTGAGCCCTGTCCAGCCTGGCTTTGCACAACTCCAGGGATGGGGCAGCCACAGCTTCTCCGGGAATTCCATTCCTGCCCCTCACCACACAGGGGAGAATTCCTCCCCAATATCCGACATAAACAGAACATTTTTCCAGCCCCAGCCTCTCTCCGGCTCACGCGGATGCTCAGGGTCACCTCTGGCTCGATTTATCCTGGAAACCATTAACTCGAGGATCCACGTGGGGCCTCTCCAATCGTTCTCCACAGAAATGGGAACAAGAAACAAAATCAAGGAATTGCAAGGCAGCAATTCGAGCACCAACTGAAGAGTCCTGACACATCCAAATCATGGAAATCCGTTGTTTATTGGTGAAGACGGGAGGGAGACACCCTCCCCGGAACAGCTCTGTACTTTTCTGGCCGTGGCAGCAGCAGAGCTGTTTTATGGGATTTGGGAATGTTTTGGGTGGGATGGGGGCCTTCAAAACTTCCAATTCCATAGGCAGGGGCACTTCCCGTTATCCCAGGTTGCTCCGAGCCCTGTCCAACCTGGCTTTGAACACTTCCAGGGATGGGGCAGCCAAGGATTTTCTGGGAAAACTGTGCCAGGGTCCTCTCCCTTGTTCCAAAGTCATCTCCTGCAACATTCCCAATTCCCAGCCCGGGAAGTTTTGAGTCCCTATGGATTCACTGAACCATCATCCTTCCGAATCCTCAAACATCCCTCTCCTTAACCCCCCAACTTTTCCGTAACTGGAGCAGCTCCAGCCTTCCCACAGTTGTTACCATCCTCTATCCAGACAAATCCCCAATAATTCCCTAAGGAAAAGGCAATTAATCCTTGTCCGGGTTGTTTACGGCGCGAACATCCGACACAAACGCGTTTCCCTGGAATCTGATTTGTCTCCGTTTCAGCTCAAAACCACAATTCAACCTCAGTCCTCCGAGCAAAAATCAGCTCCAAAGGATTCCTCCCAGTGGATCCACACAGGAGACACCGGGAACTTCCCAAAAAACCCACAACTGGGGAGCTCCTGCCTGGGTAGGACGAGTTGGAAAAGCTCCCACGCCCCCCAAAAATTGAGTCCTGCATCCTAAAAGATCTTTTTCCACGGAATGAGAGAACACTTGGGGCTTGCAGGCACCTCTGGAGATCACCTGACCCAACCTTCCTGCCCATGGAAGGCCCACCCGGAGCGGATGGATCAGGATTGTGTCCGGTTGGATTCCGGACATCTCCAAGGATGGAGATTCCACAGGCTCTCCGAATTATTTGTGGACCTTCCACCACTTTCTCCATGGATGAATCACAGAAACTTGAACTTCAAAGCTTCTGGAACAACTTCCAGCAGGACCTTAGGGGAAGGAATTTGGGAGGAATGTTGGAAGCAACCACGGAATGGATTGGTTTGGAAGAGAGCTTAAAGATCAACCAGATCCAACCCCCGGGAATTGTGGTGTTACACGGGAATTGTTGTGACACTCGGGACACCCGTAACAATTGCAGAACGACAAAACCCGGAGCAAATTTAGGAAATCCACGGAGTTAGGAAAATCCGAGACCAGATTTGGGCCAAAACGAACACCTGGGACAGAAGTCACCTTTGAAGGGCCTCAAAAATCCAACCCACAGAACATCTCCCACCAAGTTCCCCAAAGATAAAGTTTGGATTTCCCTTTTATTTTTTAGGGAATCCAACAGATTGAGGATATGAATTCTCTCTTCCACAGAATTCCCAACAGCTCAGAGGCGCCTCTTTTATCCTGAGATTTTTCACTGCCGGGAGGAGCCTCCCAGCCGGCAGCTCCATCAACCACCACCATCCTCATTCCTCCTCGCACCGGATTCCGGTCGGAATTCGGGCCCAGGAAATCAAAGGACCATTGTGAAAATCCCTGAAAACATCTGGCCGAGCACCCACTCCCTCAATGCCTGCCTTGTTCCACCCGCCACATCCCGGGATGAGCCATTCCAAAGGGGTGAGGCAATCTCCGAGAGGTTCACGGCTTTAAACTTCCATCTCTCTGGCCGAGACCCGGGATAAATCCCGAGCCCTCGAGCCAGAGCAGAGCCGCAAATTTTAGCTTTTCCGCACACCCCTGGACCAAATTCCTGTTGGTTTTTTTGTTTGTTTGTTTTTTTCCATCCTCTCTTACTTGAGTATTATTCATCCTAACCTTAACAAAACAAAAAAGGCAAAACAAAACAAAAAAAGCCCAAAACAAAAAAAAAAACACCCAAAAATCCCCCAAACAAACAAAAAACCAAAAAACAAAAAAAACCCCAAAAAACCAAAACAAAAAAAAAACCCTCCCACAAAAAAACCAAAAACAAACAAAAAAACCCCAAAACAAAACAACCAAAAGCCCCCAAAAAACCAAACCAAACCAAACCAAAAAACCCCCAAAACCCAAAACAAAACAACCCCCCCCCAAAAAACAAAAATAAAAAAAACCAAAAAACCAAACCAAACAAAAAAAAACCCCAAAAAACAAAACAAAACAAAAACAAACAAAAAACCACCAAAAACAAACAAACAAACAAAAAACCCAAAAAACCAAACCAACCAAACCGAAAAAAACAAAAAACCAACCCAAAACCTTTACAACCTTTCACCTGGAACAACTGGAATGTTGAGAGGATGAGGAATCAAATATTCAGGAGGGCCTTTTGTCTCCTCGCTCCCGTCACCGGTCTCCGCTAATCGTCACCGAGCTGACGATTTGAAGAGGCCGGCACGGGCTCGTTTGTCCGTCAGCTGGGAAGTACCCGTTGGATAAAGGGAGAGCGGGATCCCGGGAACATCAGGGATAAAGTTACGGGCTGTTGCTCGGCACCACCTCTTTATTTTGAGAGGAAATAATTCGGACCTTTGTTTAAACACGGAGAAGCCAAAAGGGGAGGGGGAATTAAAGCACCCAGCTCCACCAGAACCAGGCTGGAGCCTCCGAATTCCTTGTGTTTTCCCTCTAGGAGCTTCCCAGCTGAGCCTGAACACCCTGAGGTGCCATCATTGTGGCACAGGTTAAGCAAAAAAAAGGATTCAAAGGAATTTTGTGTGGTCTCGGAACTGAGGTGCTGTTATTGTGATGCAGGTTAAAAAAAAAAAAAAAAGGGGGGGATTCAAAGGAATTTCGTGTGGCCTCGGAACTGAATCCACGTCCAAAGCTCGTTATTTGGGACAAAATAAGGATTTGGGACAAATATCAGCTTTTAAGCAGCTCAAAAAAATCTAACCAATGCAATTATTTACCCAAAAGTCTCACCAAAATAATGGAACAAGACCCAAACCCTGCTCTCCCAGCAAAACCTCTGCGTCCTTTGATCCCTCACCAACTTTTCCATCTTTTTAGGCCAGAAACGAAGGCTCTGGAAGGTGACGCCAACCAAAAATCAACCCCTGATCCAGGAGGAGTTGCTCCGTGAAATTTGAGATGTAGGGATGTGGGCTTGGCAGGGCTTGGGTTAATGGTTGGGCTTTTCCAGCCATGATTCCATGATTCCAGGAATTTCCAGGCCGAATGCTGCATCCACATTAAAGTCACCGGCAACAGGGATAATGGATGTGGCAGAGAATCATGGAATCATGGAACATCCTGAGCTGGAAGGGACCTAGGAGATCAAGCAGATCCAGACGCCAGGAATCACCGTGTTAACATGGGAATTGTGGTGTCCCACGGGACACCTGTAACAGGTGCAGAACGACAAAACCCGGAGCAAACTTAGGAAATTCACGGAGTTAGGAAAACCCGAGACCAGATTTCGAGGTCCCATCCCACGAGGTCTGCAAATTTCACCTGGAATCTGGGATATGTGGATCTTTAGGTTAGGGAATGTGTTCTGTCCCATCCCATCCCACCCCATCCCATCCCATCCCATCCCATCCCATCCCATCCCATCCCATCCCATCCCATCCCATCCCATCCCATCCCATCCCATCCCATCCCATCCCATCCCCACCATCAAGTGCCACGGAAATAACACCCAGAAAATTCCCAAAAACGGGTTTTAGTCCTTAAAACCAAGGGACTAAACCCAGTCTGCACTACAGAAGGGTTTAGCAAAGCCGGGGATGAGACCTAATCCATCCCAGTTTTTCTGGAAGATTCCTTCCTCCTTCCAACTTTGCAAGTTTGAAGGATTGACCTCGGGACAAAGCCTGGAAAAATTTCTTGCCTAGGGCAGATTTTGGCTTTAAAGAATGATTTTCCAAGGCTGAGTTCCGATGGAAAAGCGCTGGGAGAAGGGGACGTGGGGTGATGCTTCCCAGAGCTGAGTTCCAAGTTTTACTCAGTCATTCCATGAAATTCCAAATATTGCCACCAGAAGCCAGCAGGGATGAAAAGGTTTCCAGAAATAAGGAGAGACCTGCTTTTACAACTGGAGACACTGAAAGCATGGAATCACAAGGAAATCATGGAATGGTTTGGGTCGGAAGGGACCTTCAAGATCATGGAATTCCACCACCTTCCACTATCCCAGGTTGCTCCAAGCCCCATCCGACCTGGCTTTGGACACTTCCACGGATCCAGGGGCATCCACAGCTTCTCCAGGAATTCCATTCCAGGGCCTCACAGGGTGAAATTCCTTCCCAGCTTCCCATCTCTGAATGTTTGAAACCATTCCCAGTGTCCCGCCCCATCATCCTCGGAACAATTTGGGTTGGAAAAGACCCTGAAGATGCCTCAGCTCCAAACACTGACCCTCAAAAGCTGCCCACTCCTCCTCACATCTTTTGCCTCCACAAAGCAAATCCCCAAGGGAATCGGGAATTTTCCCGGGCCAGAAGGTCGAATCCCGTTCTCCTCAGGGAAAAATGCTCCCGTCGGCTCCTCGGGAAAACGGCGATGCCAACGACAAGAGGGGTCCGTATTTTTAGAAAGCCCACGAGGACTTTTGTCCCTTGTTCCAAATTTTGTCTTCGACTCTGGTCCACCCAGCCAGGAGATGCTGCTCCGTGGAAGCACGGATGGGGTGGGATGTGGCAGAATTCCCGCCGGGAGCCAGGGATTTGCAGGATTACTCATGGAGAAACAGAAAGTGATTCATGTTTGTCCTTCTGGAAAAGGGAATTTTTTTTTTGTCTCTTTCCCGTTCCTGCATTCCTAGGACGACGTGTCCATGGAGATCGCAGCGCTTCCTGCTCATCAGAACTTCCGTCCAAAACGTTGGACTGGAATTCTGGGGGGAGAAATTTGGCCTTAAAAAAAAAGGATTGGATGCTAATTGGGAATATGTCGATCACGTTGGAAAAGAGCAACCTGGAGGGATGGAGCGTGTCCAGAGATGGGAATGGAGCTGGGAAGGGTCTGGAGAACCAGGAGAGGTTGAGGGAGATGGGAGAGGCTCATCCAGGATAAAAACTGGATTCAGATGGTCCCAGGGTGAATCCAGGTGGGGGTCGGGGTCTGGTCCCAGGAAACAAAGGACAGGATGAGAGAAAACGGCCTCAAGCTGTGCCAGGGTAAGTTTAGATTGGATTTTAGGGAATATTCCTCCCGGAAAGGGCTTTCCGGCTTGGAATTCATGGAAAACGGGCAGTTTGTGGCCTCTGGAAGGAGGGCAGGAACTCAGGACAAGGGTGGCAGGAGGTCGGTCAGGGAGAAAATGGGAAAAGGCACAAATCCCAACTGGAATTAGTCTGAGTCCTTGCAGCTGAAAGACAATGGAAGATGTTCCCATGGATCCATGGAAAATGGGGCAGAGGGGAATCTCCATCCTTTGTGGGATGGACAGGGAAAGGGGACAAAGGATGAAGGAAAGGCTGAGGCACTTCCCGACTTCTTCCCCTTCTCTGGGAAGGGATTTCCAAGGAGCCTCTTAGGGAGCTGGGGGGACTCATCCCAGAGAAAAGGGGGAACCAGGGCTTTCCCAGAATTCCCAGCCCGCAAGAAATGGAGTTCTTCTGGATTTTACAACCCTAGAAGAGGTTGAGCTCCTTCAGAATTCCCAACCCCACAAGAGGATGAGCTCTCCTGGAATTCCCAATTCTACAAGAGGATGAGCTCCACCAGAATTCCCAACCCCACAAGACCTTGAGCTCCTCCAGAATTCCCAACGCTACAAGAAACTGAGCTCTCCTGGAATTCCCAACCCCACAAGAGGTCGAGCTCTCCTGGTATTCCCAATTCCACAAGAGGCTGAGCTCCCCCTGAATTCCCAACCCCACAAGAGGTTGAGCTCTCCCACAATTCCCTATTCCACAAGAGGCTGAGCTCTCCTGGAAATCCCAATCCCACAAGAGGTTGAGCTCTCCTGGTATTCCCAATCCCACAAAATGTTGAGCTCTCCCAGAATTCCCGACCCCACAAGAGCAGCCTCAATCCCAGGAAGGGAGGGTACTGGGATTTTTCCAGTGCTTTGAGCCTTCCCGGGAAAACACCCACCTCTGTCCCAGTCCTCACAACATTTATTTGTTCCCCAGCCATATTCCTGCTCCCGTGACATCATCCCATGGCTCGGACATCACAGGGAAGAGAAAGGAGGAGTAATAAAAGGAATATTCATCCCTAAAGGTTGACGGGGCAGGAAAACCCACTCGCGCGGTGGATTCCAGGAAAGCGTAGGAGGAGCAGCGAAAATGTTAAAGTTGACATCCATGGATTTCCCGCCGGGAGCCCGTTCCCTCTGCAACAATAATAACTTCTCACGCCGCTTTTTAAAATTCCCTGACCACCTCCCGGAGTTATTCCGGGCAAAGCTGGCGATTTTAGTTTTGGGGTTAAAAAAAAACCAAAACAAACAAACAAAAAAACCCACACGCTACTCTAAAGAGTGGAAATGGAATATTTAGGATATTTAGGATATTTAGGATGCGTTAAACTGAAAGGCCACGGATGGTGACTCCACCACGCTCCGTGACCCCTTTTTCCCGGTCATCCCTTGGGATGAGGGAGGGATTTGTAAATAAATTCTCAGTCAGAAAGGGCCACAAAACTGTGTTACAAAAGCCACATTACAAAACATTCCCCCCTCCCCCAAAAAAATCCCGGGGAGTGGAGCATGGCCCAGTCCACAGGCGGGATACTTTGCTCATTCCGAGAGATTATCGTTAAACCCTTCTTAATTAGGGCTTTGCTCTGCTAATTCCGTTTAATAAAATTAAAGTTTCAGTTTGCTCCTGGACCTCACCGAAAGGAGGTTTGGGGGGGAAGTCATTTCCATCCCTGGAAAACGCAGATGCAGCTTCCGGACCTCAGGGTTGGGAACGCCAGGACAAAGGGGCTTTAAAGGGGCAAGGAGTGGGTCTACATGGGATATTGGGAAGGAATTCCACCCCGTGAGGGTGGTGAGGCGCTGGAATGGAATTCCAAGAAAAGCTTTGGCTGCCCCTGGATCCCTGGAAGTCTCCAAGGCCAGGCTGGACTGAGCTTGGAGCAACCTGGGATAGTGGAAGGTGTTCCCTTCCCATGGCAGAGGGGTGGGACTGGATGATCCTGAAGATCCCTCCCAACCCAAACCATTCCACGATTCCACGATTCCACGATTCCATGACTTGCTCGAAGCCGGCCAACCTGGCAGCTCGTTAGCTGCTCTAGAGCTAATGAAGCACCACGAGCCGTCAAGGCCTGCGTGTGCAAAATCCACCAGGCGCGGAGAGAAATTCCCGATCCATCAGGAGCCAGCCGGGAGCCCTCGTTCTGCTGGACTTTCAGGACGCAGCTGCCGCGTCTCCGGCAGCGGAGGAACGCGAAGGGTGATTAAAGCTGCGGCAGAGCGGTTTTAATGGACTCCGAATAATCCATTAAAGCACCACACAAGGACAGCTCCTTCCTTTCGGGGCCACCTGGAATCCTGGAGGCTCAGGAACAGCTCAGGAAACCCAGGGCAGGATTCTCGTCCCAGTTTTCCAACTGAATCTCAGTTTGTTTGCTCACCTTAAATATCACCTAAAAAACCTTTTCTGACCTTTCCGGCTGAAAGGACAGCTCTGTGCTGTGTTTACAGCTGGAATTTATGACCTTGGAGGTCTTTTCCAGCCCGAATAATTCCATGCTCAGCAAGAACAGCAGCGATATTTTGATTAAGAGGAAGTTCGGCGTCGCCGTCCCTCCGACAGGAGACGTCGCTTGGATTCTCCTCCCTCCGCTAATTAAAATGCGTATAAATTAAAATCAAATCAGAATTAAATTAAATTCCTTCCAAAAGGTACCAAGTTCAAAGGGAGCCCTCAGAAATAAATGCTGCTGTTACAATTTAAAAGGGAATCATGGAATGCTTTGGGTTGGAAAAGACCTTTAAGGTCATTTCATTCCAACCTTGTTCCACCATCCCAGGTTGCTAAAAATGCGGCTAAAAATGTTTATAACAAGAACAAACTCCGAAATTCTTCAAATCAGATCGTCTGGGCACCACAGACCCCTCGCGGCACCAATTCCGTGTCATTATTCACCATCCACAGGGAACTTGGGCGGCCAATTTTGGGTGTCGTCACCTCCTGCCCTCCCTGTCCCCAGCCTCATGGAAGGTTTGGGGCAATCCAGAGCACCCAGGTCATGGAATTCTGGAATGGTTTGGGTGGGAAGGGACATTCAAGATCGTTAATTCCAACATTCTGGGCAGGGACAGCTTCCATCATCCCAGGTTGCTCCAAGCCCAGTCCAACCTGGCCTTGGACATTTCCAGGGATGGAGCAGCCACAGCTTCTCTGGGAATTCCAACCCCTCAGCACCTTCCCGATATCCCAAATTCCCCCTGTAAATTTAAAGCCATTCCCCTTGCCCTGTCACTCCAGGCTCTTCTCCAAAGATTTCAGGCAAATCAAACTTCTCATGGGAAACAAAGGAAGCAAATCCATCGGCCACATCCCTTCCCTCCAGGATCCCACTGTCGGCATCCCGTTGCTCCTGGGGGGCTGCATCCGACCCCGGGGAGGGAGCCTGGAAAAGCCTCCGGAGTGACGGCTCTGCCTGGACCAAACCCCACGGACACGGAATTCACCTTTCTGGAGAAAAGCAGCCCGGACAAAGGGATCGGGATCATCGGGGGATGGAACCGGGTGGATTTCAGGGTCCCTTCCCAACCCAAACCACTCCATAAGGATTTAGGAGCGCAGCCCGTTCACCTGGACTCCTTAAAGGGAATTATCCGGGTTTTTCCCTGGCCTCTGCACACCAGGACGCTCCGCGCCCTCCTCTCCTCCCAGGTTTTGTTATTCCCTGGGAAGGTTGCTCAAGAACCAGGAGAGGACTCACGTACCGGCTCTCGGGGACTGGAATTGTATTTTCCACTCCCCGAATCCGGTGTTACTCAAGAGGCCTTTGTGACTTGGCGGCTGAATTCCTGCGGCTCCCGCTCCCAGCTGGGGCAACGACAACGTTTCCCAATTTCCCAGCTGGACACGGACACCTTTCGGAGAAGCCAGGCAAACAGAAAGGAAGATTTTACATGAATTTAGAAACTGTTCAGGGTTGTGTGAACAGCAGGAGAGCAAATTCACCGGCACAGAAAAAAAAATCATTCCCGAACGAGTCTTGTTCTCCAGCTTCATTCCCTAAAGTTGGATTTGCAACAGGCCAGGGGGGAATGGAGAGGGAGCAACGATGGGATTAAAGCATCAGCACTCAAAGGTTTGGGCTGTGGAGACGCAGCGGAATAAATGGGATTGGATTTTATTCCCAGCGTGGGCAGCAAGCAGGAAAAAAAAAATAAAAAAAATCAGAGCATCACAGAAAAGGTCGCTGTGGAGCAAACGATTTTTACAGCATTAAACAGAACGGTGGACACCGGCCAAATCCGATTTTGTTATGGAATCGTGGAGTGGATTGAAATGGATCTTAAAGCTCATCTCATTCCTCCCCCCTGCCACAGGCAGGGACATCTTCCATTACTCCAGGCTGCTCCAAGCCCTGCCCAACCTGGCCTTGGACAGTTCCAGGGATCCAGGAGCAGCCACAGATTCTCTGGGAATTTTATTCCAGCCCCTCACCACCCTCACAGGGAAGAATGCATTCCCAAAATCCCATCTATCCCTGCCCTCTGGCAGTGGGAAGCCATTCCCTGTGTCCTGTCCCTCCATCCCTTGTCCAAAGTCCCTCTCCAGCTCTCCTGGAGCTCCTTCAGGCACTGGAAGATGCTCTGAGGTGTCCCTGGATCCTTCCCTTCTCCAGGCCGGGCATTCCCAGCTCTCCCAGCCTGGCACCAGAGCAGAGGAGCTCCAACCCTCAGAGAATCTCCATGGCCTCCTCTGGAATTGCTCCAGCATCTCCACATCCCCAAAATGCTGGACACCCAAAACTGGACACCAGCTCCCCATGTTTGGACAACGGTGGAATCACATTTCCCATAATTTTCAAGGTCAGGGGGATTCTGCCCAAGAAAAAGGTCCCAAACCCCTGGCATCTGCAATTCCAGGGAATAACTGCCCCGGCTCCATGGCCTGGCAGCAGCAGCCAGCGGGTTCCCGGAGCAGAGGACATTGACGGCCGTCTCCTGCCACTCCAAACCAGCAGGAACCTTCCTGGCTGGCGCCATCCCAAAGGAAGAGAGAGGACGCTGGGATCGTGCCAAAGCCAGCCACACACGGTTGCTTGGAAACCTTTGAAAACTACATCGAAAATTCAGATTTCCATCAAGAGCAGCACGGGCAAAACAAGCCCGAGTTGCGCTTTTAAATCCGCCTTCTCCCGGAGCCAACAGCGCCGTCACTGCCGTGTTCCTGCTTCCCAAAAAAATCCTGCAGAGCTCCGCGGGTCACCTCTGGGCATGGAGCCTTCAAGGTTTTCACAAGCTCACAAGCAGCAAGGAGGGACCTGGCCCCAGGCAGCAGCGAATCCCCCCCGGAGAACCAAAAATCACCCAGCGCCGACAAATATTTTAATAAAATTGTGAAAAAGAAAGATGGAAGGGAAACGCGGAGAAGGAAGAGAATGGAATTCCTGTCGCACGGTGCCGCCCTGGCATCTAATCAGGGAGCCAGATGAAGGCAGCAATCTGTCTCCTTAAAATATGCATATTTTATTTAATTAATTTTATTTTTTTTTTCCTCCTTTCGGTGCTGCAGAACCGTGTTGGAAGGCTCTCGTTAAGAGGCTGCGCCAGGATCGTCCCTCTGCAATCACGAGGGACGGAACGAGCGATTCCATCGTTAGCGGGGATTAATTGCCGGGAGCCAGAGCGCTCCTCAGCATCCGCCGTGGGATTCGGGATGGGCCGGAGGACCGGGAGGATGAAACCAGGATTTGGTTCTGAGTTTAAAATCCTGCTGCAGCTGCACTGGGGGAGGTCCGGCTCAGGGTTGGCACAGAATGGGCACTGCACGTGGATTGTGGGGCAAGGGAACATCGGGAGATTGTGGGATCACAGGCAGGAGGGCTTTCAGCCCACCGGGAGATTGTGGGATCACAGGCAGGAGATCCTTCCAGCCCACCGGGAGATTGTGGGATCACAGGCAGGAGATCCTTCCAGCCCACCGGGAGATTGTGGGATCACAGGCAGGAGATCCTTCCAGCCCACTGGGAGATTGTGGGACTACAGGCAGGAGATCCTTCCAGCCCACCGGGAGATTGTGGGATCACAGGCACAAGGCCCTTCCAGCCCATCAGGAGATTGTGGGATCACAGGCAGGAGATCCTTCCAGCCCATCGGGAGATTGTGGGATCACAGGCAGGAGGGCTTTCAGCCCACCGGGAGATTGTGGGATCACAGGCAGGAGATCCTTCCAGCCCACCAGGAGATTGTGGGATCACAGGCAGGAGATCCTTCCAGCCCACCGGGAGATTGTGGGATCACAGGCAGGAGGGCTTCCAACCCACCTGGAGATTGTGGGATCACAGGCACGAGGTCTCTCCAGCCCACCGGGAGATTGTGGGATCACAGGCACAAGGCCCTTCCAGCCCATCGGGAGATTGTGGGATCACAGGCACGAGGTCCCCCCAGCCCACCGGGAGATTGTGGGATCACAGGCACGAGGTCCCCCCAGCCCTCCGGGAGATTGTGGGATCACAGGCACGAGGTCCCCCCAGCCCTCCGGGAGATTGTGGGATCACAGGCATGAGGTCCCTCCAGCCCTCCGGGAGATTGTGGGATCACAGGCAGGAGATCCTTCCAGCCCACCTGGAGATTGTGGGATCACAGGCAGGAGGGCTTCCAGCCCACTGGGAGATTGTGGGATCACAGGCACGAGGTCCCCCCAGCCCTCCAGGAGATTGTGGGATCACAGGCACGAGGTCCCTCCAGCCCACCCCAAACGGTTCTTTGGGTTGTCTTCTCCAGCAGGCTCTTGCTCAGCTTCCACACTGGACCGTTCCTCGCCTTCCACATGGGATCAGTCCCATGGGACTTCCATGTGGGATTGTTCCTGACCTTCCACATAAAATCCCTCCCCACCTTCCACACGGGATTGCTCCTCACTCTCCACACTGGAGCTTTCCTCACGTTCCACACGGGATTGCTCCTCACCCTCCACACTGGACCGTTCCTCGCCTTCCACATGGGATCAGTCCCATGGGACTTCCATGTGGGATTGTTCCTCACCACATGGGATTGTTCCTGACCTTCCACACGGGATTGCTCCTCACTCTCCACACTGGAGCTTTCCTCACGTTCCACACGGGATTGCTCCTCACTCTCCACACGGGACCATTCCTCATCTTCCACATGGGATCAGACCCATGGGACTTCCATATGGGATTGTTCCTCACTTTCCACATAAAATCCCTCCCCACCTTCCACACGGGATTGCTCCTCACCCTCCACACTGGACTGTTCCTCACCTTCCACATGGGATTGCTCCTCCTCTTCCCCACTGAACCTTTCCTCACTTTCCACACTGAGCTCCTCACCTCACACACCAGACCCTTTCTCACCTCACACATTCGACTTTTTTTTCCCTTTTCAAACCAGAGTCTTCCTCACCTTCCACACCAGGTCCTTCTTCACCTTCCACACAGGATCAGTCCCCATCTTCCACATGGGATTGCTCCTCATCTTCCACATCAGACCCTTCCTCAACTTCCATGCAGGATCAGTTCCCACCTTCCCCACAGGATCATTCCTCACCTTCCACATGGGATTGTTCCTCCTCTTCTCCACTGAACCTTTCCTCACCTTCCACGCTGAAGTCCTCCTCACCTCACACACCAGACTCTTTCCCCTTTCAAACCACTTTTTCTCACCTTCCACATGGGATTGTCCCTCATCTTCCACACCAGACGCTTCCTCACCTTCTACACGAGACCCTTCCTCACCTCCCACATAGTAATTCCACACTGGACCACTCCTCATCATCCACACTGGATCATTCCTCACCTTCCACACTGGATCATTCCTCACCTTCCTCACTGGATCATTCCTAAACTTCCACAAAGGATCGTTCCTCACCTTCCACATTGGAGCACTCCTCACCTTCCTCACTGGATCGTTCCTCACCTTCCACACTGGATCATTCCTAAACTTCCACAAGGGATCATTCCTCATCTTCCACACTGGATCATTCCCCACCTTCCATGCTGAACTGCTCCTCACCTTCCACACCAGACTCTTCCTCACCGAATCATTCCTCATTTCCTTGCTGAACTGCTCCTCATCTTCCACACTGGGGACAATTCCCCTCCTTCCACAATGACCATTCCCAACCTTCCACAACAGATCGTTCCTCACTTTCCACATCCGATCATTCTTCACCTTCTGCACCAGATTCTTCCTTACCCTCCAAAAGGGACCATTCCCAGCCTTCCACGCCAGACCCTTCCTCACCTTCTAGAATGATCATTCCCAACCTTCCACACCAGATTATTGCTCATCTTCCACATCAGACCCTTCCTCGCCTTCCAGAATGATCATTCCCCTCCTTCCACATCAGATTATTCCCAACCTTCCACACCAGACCCTTCCTCGCCTTCCAGAATGATGATTCCAAATATTCCATACCAGATTATTCCCAACCTTCTGCACCAGACCCTTCCTCACCTGCCAGAATGATCATTCCCAGCCTTCCACACCAGAATATTCCCAACCTTCCACACCAACCCTTCCTCGCCTTCCAGAATGATCATTCCCAACCTTCCACACCAGACCCTTCCTCGCCCTCCAGAATGATCATTCCCAACCTTCCACATCAGATTATTCCCAACCTTCCACACCAGACCCTTCCTCGCCTTCCAGAATGATGATTCCAAACATTCCATACCAGATTATTCCCAACCTTCTGCACCAGACCCTTCCTCACCTGCCAGAATGATCATTCCCAGCCTTCCATACCAGAATATTCCCAACCTTCCACACCAGACCCTTCCTCGCCTTCCAGAATGATCATTCCCAACCTTCCTCACCAGACCCTTCCTCACCTTCTACACCAGACCCTTCCTCACCTGTCTGAATGATCATTCCCAGCCTTCCACACCAGAATATTCCCAACCTTCCACACCAGACCCTTCCTCACCTTCCAGAATGATGATTCCAAACATTCCACACCAGATTATTCCCAACCTTCCACACCAAACCCTTCCTCGCCTTCCAGAATGATCATTCCCAACCTTCCCCACCAGACCCTTCCTCGCCTTCCAGAATGATCATTCCCAACCTTCCGCACCAGACTCTTCCTCACCTTCCAGAATGATCATTCCCAACGTTCCACATCAGATTATTCCCAACCTTCCACACCAGACCCTTCCTCGCCTTCCAGAATGACCATTCCCAACCTTCCAAACTGGACCGACCCTTCCTCACTCTCCCATCCAACCCTTTCCCACAGACTCCAAAAATACCTCACGGAGCAATCCATGGCAGGGCAGGACAACGCTGCCCACCAACACTCCAGAGGAAAACAGGGAATTAAATCATCCTCAGATTCCGTGCAGGAATTCCGGGTTAAATTCCTCCCATTTGAGGCTCGAATCAACTCCACACCAACCTACACCGGATTTTGTTCCCGGCCACACCAAAATTCCTCCTCCTGCTCCACACTGTTTGTTTTGGCTTCCCAGCCAGCCCATTGGATTGCATTCGCATCGCCATCGGAAAGAAACGCGCCTTATCCATAATAAAACTTGGACACAAGGAGCTGAATGACCCGGCCACTCTGACCCCCTCATTCCCTCAAAACACCTCTCCAACTCTAAGTTCTTCCACGGAAGGATTGTGTTGTGCTTTCCCTCGAGGAAAAAGGGATGGATATCCATGGATGGGAGTCAATTTTCCAACAGCCGCGGAAACGGATACTCAGCAAAGATTTGCAATGGGATCTTTAAGGCCTCTTCCAACCCAAACCATTTCATGATTTCATGGATTGCAGCTGAACCCTCCAATCCCCACTTTGAAGGCTCCTCATCCAGCAGGGACAGCGCCTCAAACCACCCATGAAACTCCCAAGCTCTTCCCGAGGATTCCCACCCAAGATCAGCGGAAGATTTTATAATTTCCTCTCCGATTTCACGCAACGCTTTTGCTCCAGCAGAAGGAGGATCACGGGATATCCTTGGCCCAGCTCCTGTTTCCCCCACGTTTTCCTCGAATCCCACACCCTGAATTTTCCCTCCAGCCTCTCGTTCACGACTCGCAGCGGCCGAAAACCTCCGCGCTAAAATTGCCGGGAATTAATGAAGGTTTGTTTTGTTTTTTGGGTTTTTTTCCCCCGTGGATCAACAGCTACCAGTAGTCTCCCAGCATGAGGGTTAATTCCCACCGGGATACAGCGGAGCTAGATCAACAATCCAGCACCTGAAAGACGCAGCGAGGTACCAGCGGCACAAAGGAGATGCAAATAAATTTGCAAATCCGAGCATCAAAGACTCCACGAGATCCCGGAGTATTGAAAACATCTTTTCCCTGCGAGATACCGAAGGAACGGCAGCGGGAGCGATGGGAGTGGGAGGACAGCAGAATTGGGGGGGGGGGGGGGGAAAGACAAAAAAGTGTGACTGCAGCAGGAGCTCGACAGTTGGAGAAATTCCAAAGGAACGGCAGAGCTTGGGCACGAGGAAAACGGTTGGAGCCGGGTGGGGGTTGGGATCTGCTCCCAGGGAACAAGAACGAGAGGAAACGGCCTCAAGCTGTGCCGGGGGAGGTTTAGGTTGGATTTTGGGAATATTCAGGCTGTCCAACCCTGCTCCAGAGGCGGATGCCCAAACCCTGGTGGGATTTAACATCCCTGTGGATGTGGCGCTTTGGGGACGCGGCCAGCGGCGGCCTTGGCAGTGCCAAAGGAAAGGTTGGACTCCTCGAACGTGGAAATCTTTCCCAACCTCAACAATTCCGTCATTCTAAGAGAGATATTCGGGCAGCTGATATACGAGACAATTCCAGCAGGGAACGACCAGAAAACAACGGGAGGAGGAGGAGGAAACTCAAAGGTTGATCCCAAGGGAAGAGGACAAAGGTCCTGGCACAGAAAAATGAGGAGCAGCTCCATGAAACACCTGTGGATGGAGTTTGCACATCCCTGCAGCTCCACCGAACTCCAGGAGCTCCGTGAAAAGCAAGCAGCCAGAAGGGATATTTTTGCGCTTCTGCAGCTTTCCCGACAGAATTCCGAGTCTCTCCTCGCGGGGATGAAGGAGTTTCTGCCGGAGCCGTGAAGGAGGAAGCGGAAGGTGTGAAAAAAACACGAGCGAGGAGAAATGGAGCAGAAGGAAAACGTGAGGAACAAAGGCAGGAGGGGGTAAATTTTCCAGCAAATCCCACAAGGCTTCTCAATAAATTTCTCAGACCTTCCAGGCCTGTTAAAAAGTCCGGGATAGCCTGGAAAATCTTGTTTTAGCAGCCATGAATCCCATAGGCAGGAGAAGAACCAAGGGGTGAGCAGAACGCTCCGGTTGAAGGCTTGGAAGGGGAAAGATGAGGAGAAGGAAAAGAAACCCCTCCCAAAGTCCCCCCAAAATAAGGAAGAACGAGGTCCTCAGGGAGATGGAGCCCAGGAACGATGAGGAGTTGGAAGGAAATGGAATAATTGGTTGGGATTTTTAATGTCCTGCTGGAGCACGGCTCAGTCAACTGCCTCCAGAAACAGATTTCATGGAATGGCTTGGGCGGGAAAGGGATCCTCAGGATCATCCAGTCTCACCCCCTGCCAAGGGCAGGGACACCTCCCACTATCCCAGGTTGCTCCAACTTGGCTTCGGACACTTCTAGGGATGGGGCGGCCATGGATTCTCTGGGAATTCCATTCCAGCCCCTCACCACCCTCACAGCCAAGAATTCCTTCCCAATATCCCACCCATCCCTGCCCTCTGGCCATTCCCTGTGTCCTCCCCTCCATCCCTTATCCAAATTCCCTCTCCAGCTCTCCTGGAGCCCCTTTAGGCGCTGGAAGGGGCTCTGTGGTCTCCTTGGAACTTTTTCTTCTCCAGGCTGGACATTCCCAGCTCTCCCAGCCTCTTCCCAGCCTCTGGAGCATCTCCTGGATTTGCCCCAATGGATCCAAGTCTGTCTTAAACAAACAGCAAAGGAAAGGAGGAAGAGCGGGCGACACGATAAATAAGATTTTGTCTCATCCCGTTAAAATCAGGTGCCCTGGAAGCCGTCACGGAGCTGTCAGGATGATTAATCCTTATTTTTCCACCACCGGAGCAGGGAATGATTTGCTGGGCTGGCAAGTGGGAAAACCAAGGGAAGAGGAGCCGGGTGCGTGTGGGAGAGAAGCGCTCCGGAGGCAGCTGGGATGAGGAGCTGACTCAAAACTTTGGGATCTGTGGTTGGAGCCGCAGACGGGGAGCTGAAAACGTAGGAGAAACTGTTGTGGGATAATCAGGCTGTAAAACAAGGGAATACCTGCGGCACCAGTCGAGTCAGGAGCTCCGCTTTGCATAAGGAATATTTAAATACGGATTTTCCCAGTCTTCAGGGCTCAGAGCAGGGTTTTAAACCAGTTTGGGGAGGTTTAAGCGCCGGGAACTCAAGTTCTCCCAAGGAAGAATATCCTGGAACAGAAGTCAGGGTGGTCTTGGGTGCTCATGAGGAGGATCCGTAAAGTAAAATATTTTTAGGAATTCTGACAGTGCTGGGACTACTCTACAGCAAAAAGCCCATTTCCATCACCCACGCTCCATCCAAAACAGGGAATCATTCCCTGCTTTAAGGACAATAACTTGATTTTAAGAGTAAAAATGATTCCTTCCTCACATTCCCAGGCTTTTCCAACTCCCAGCGCCCCAAAACAAAGGGTGAGAATCATGGAAAGATTCTCGAAATCACGGAATAACCTGAGCTATTCCACAAGGATTGTTGAGTCCTGCACGGGACAGCCCCCAAAATCCCACCGTATCCTAGAGAGCCATTTCCAAAGGTTTCTCAGATCAGGACTCCAAACTCCACCACTCTGGAGAACAAAACAGAAACTACCACGGAACGGGAAGAGTTCCATCCAGCCCACCCATCACCCAACATCTTGGAAGCACTGGAGCTGTGGACTGTGAAAAACAGGGAATTATCGTCGGGGAAACGTTTCATTTTCTTTATTGTCATTTCTGGGATGACAACGCTGGGAATTGTTTACCTGTCAATTTTTGGCAAGTAATAACAAGGGCTTGTAGCAATTAGGATCCGTTTTCGTTATGCAGGAAGAACAAATGACCCGAATCCCGACTCCCACACCCTCTCCCAAAGGGTGAGGTGACCGAACCCTCCTCCTGAACCCGCTTCCCTTTGAATTCCAGCCTCCCCAGCCCTTTGTGAGAGTTCACAGCAGCCTCCTTTCCCAATAATAGGTGCCTGGAACAAAGCAGCTGGAAGGTTTGATTATCCCAGCCGTGCCTTCCACCAGCAAATCAGGCTCCCGGCCTCGTGGGAGGGCAAAAAAAAATTCCCCTTCTTATCCGTGTCACCCTCGCGACAGAGCTGCCGAGGGAAAATAGGGCAGAGGAAACGCAGGGAACCCTTGGAAAGGCCGCAGGAAAAGCAGGTAACCAGGTTAAAGGGATGCTACGTCATGGAATTTTTTACGGGTGACAGGGGAATTTGGCGGATTTGACGCGATTCCCGAGGGTTCCAGCTGGATGCGGCTGAGTCGCGGTGGGGGCTTTTCATGGAGAAGCTCCTCACCTGGAAAGGTTCAAAGAGACCAAAATGTTTCCCATGGTTAAACGAAGTTGGCGCTCCCGGAGAAGCCGCTCAAACCAGCAGGTCCTGCATGCCCAAAGCCTTTAATCCCGCTAATTCCGCCCTCAAAGAACTTTGGGAGCTCTTCCCGAAACGACAAAGCCGAGCAGCGAGGCCGGGAGATAAGGCGGGAATCAGCCGGGCCTGCAATTTGCCGGCTGATTAAATCCCTGGAGCGGCAGGAAAATTAGGGAAATCATCCCCCCAGACGCTTGAAGGAACCGCCGGCGGCCTCCCGGGATAAACGATCTCATCCCAGCGTTTGGGGGACGGCAGTGGTTGTTTGGGCATGGATGAGACGTTGTTGGAGCCTGCTCAGCCTGTCTGGAGCAGGGACGGGTTTCAGGTGGAGCAGGAGACTCTTCCGAGCGAGTTGGCCAGGAACATTTCCCAACACAAACCGCCCGAAAAGCCGTTTGTCCCAAAGTCCGAACCGCCTTGGGATGTTTTTCCAAGCGTGCTGAACCTCTGTGGAGAAGGTCCGTGGACGGCTGGACCTTGGCCACATGACAGCCACCAGCCCCGAGTTGCTGGGAGAGGGAGCTGGTCTCGTTATCCGGCAGAATTCTCCTTCCCAAGTGGCACCAGCAGGAAAAGAATCCGGAATGGTTTGGGTTGGAAAGGACCTTCAAGAGCATCCAGTTCCAACTCCCTGCCTTGGACAACGTCCACTATCCCAGGTTGCTCCAAGCCCCGTCCAGCCTGGCCTTGGACAGTTCCAGGGATCCACGGGCAGCCACAGCTCCTCTGGGAATTCCATCCCAGCCCCTCACCACCCTCCCGGGGCAGAATTCCTTCCCAATAACCCGTCCATCCCTGCCCTCTGGCAGTGGGAAGCCATTCCCTGTGTCCTGTCCCTCCATCCCTTGTCCCAAGTCCCTCCCCAGCTTTCCTGGAGCCCCTTTAGTCCCTGGAAGGAGCTCTGAGGTCTCCCTGGATCCTTCCCTTCTCCAGGCTGGACATTCCCAGCTGTCCCAACCTGGCTCCAACACAATCCAATGTTTTGAGGGGAAGGAAAACCAATCCCAACCCTGGAGGCCTTTCCAACTGAGACCCTTTGAACCCAAACATTTGAGCAGAAACTCATGGAGAACCGCCCGGTATCCCTGCTCAGAAACCAAGGGGAAGATTCCTGGATGACGTGGCATTCCAAGCTCACAGAGACAGATCCCGGGAATCCGACCTCACCTCCAACCCCGAGAAAAAAAACAAACAACCCTCTTTCAGCTGCCTGGGCAATGAATTTCCAGGGAGGAATAGGAATTGCCAGACGTTGCCCCGCTCCGAGGGCGTTTCCGAACCCCGAGCGACGCCTTCGTTGGGTTCTTCACCCAACGGTGCCCACCCGGCTCAATTCCGCTTGTCCGCACACGGATTCCTCGGAGCGACGTCGGAGCCGGAGGGAATCTCATCCGCCAATCTCAAAGGCGGTGACCCGTGCACTTGGAAGCTACAGTTGAAAAGCGCGGCTTAAAAAGGAGGGAGGATGATGAGGAGAGCAGGAAAATCCCCCAAACATCGAGATTTGGGGGTTTGGGTGGGTTTTTTTTTAGCGCGTTTATGATTTACTCTCCTCAGGCTGACAAATTCCACTCGCACCCAGGCGAGGGTGAGATGGAAATTTAGGATAAAAAAGCTCTGGCTTGAGGTGGGGAAGGAGGAGACATCTCCTAAATCGGGGTCCCAACGAGATCCGCCCGCTCCTCCTTTTTTTCTCCTTCGAAACACGACAGAATAAATCCCTGCCGGCTTTAAAGAGCGACCAAATTAACCGTGAGCAGCCAAAGCCACTCTGCCATCACCGGCTGCACTCAGAAATCTTTTTATAAAACCCTTTCCTCCCTCCTCGCACCAATTGAAAGCAACAAATCAATACTGAGAGAGAGCTCCAAACCCCAAATCTTATTCCGGCTGCATCGGGAATGCTCTTGGAGCGCTGCTCGTGAAGGGTTGAATATTTTCAATTATTCTTCCTCCTCCTCCAGCTGACGGAAAAGTTCCTGAGTCAGACGTGGGGAATCTGCTCAGAATATTTTCGCCCTTCGGAGGAGTTTAAGGCTTTTTTTAATGGGATAAAAGGAAATTTGTCAAGGGGAAGCGAACCTAAAACAGGGAGAGGAATAAGTGCAACACACAGAGCAGGTTGGAAGAGTTCCTGTTTAAGTCGAGGAATAAGGGAGAAAGGACGTTCCTTGGAAATGTGTTTTGGTGGATCAAAGGGTTGGAAGCTCAACTGGAGCTTCTCCCTCTGATTTAGAAGGAGACATCCCACACCCTTTGTCATTCCTATTTCTGCGTCCTTGGAATTTTTAACCGGACTTCATCTGATCTCCTGCGTCAGACGGATCCTGCCTCAAATGGTGTTAAGGCCTCGTTATCGTTCCCAGACAAAAATATTCCTGAGTCTCTCTGTGCCAAGCCCCCTCCGGGAGGAATTTTCCCAAAATCCAGCCTAATCCTCCCCTGGCATGGTTTGAGTTTCCTCTTGTCCTGCCCCTTGTTCCCTGGGAGCAGATTCCAACCCCCAGCCGGCTCCAGCGCCCCGTCAGCATCTTCCCGAAATGTTTTCCTCGTGCCCAAGTTGTACTTGGAATTTCTCCAGGTGTAGAGTTCCTGATACAGACACATTTTTTTGTCCAATTTCCCCCCCCCCTCCATTCTCCTGCCCTCCCGCTGCCATTCCTTCGGTATCTTGCAGGGAAAAGTTGGGATAAAAAACATTTCCAGGCAAATTGTCGCAAGTACAAAGGTTCGTTCATGGAGAAGGATCTCCCCCAAAAAATCTGTTTGGGGGCATCCTCAGACCATCTCCGTGAGATCACATCCTGCCTGTTCCTTTATCCCTCAGACATTTGGGATGAACCTCTCCCAATCCCGAGCTTTCCTGTGGAATTCTTGGTTCCATGAAGGAGTCGAAGCGCGAGGTACAAGATCCTCAAATAATGGAAATTTTTTTTTTTTTTTTGTGACTTGACCCTTGCCCCAAGGTTTTTCCTGTTCCCGCTCCAGCTGTAAATTTTCCTGATTAAAAAAAAGGGATTTTTACGCATTTATCTGACTACAGAAAATGTCACCCTCTATTCCAGATGCTCCAAACAAGACTCTTCCTTAAAAAACCCTGTCTGGCCTGCTCTAATTCCCACAATTTCAGGCAAAACCATGAACTCATTTATTCCTGCCCTTCCTACCCCAAATACCTCGAAGGCTTCCCTAATTCCACGACTTTCCAGGAACGGCAATTCCTAAAAAAACCCACAGAGGCGACCACCAAATCTCCCTTTATTCCCCGGGATTTAAGTTTGGCTGGAATATTTTCCCATTCTCCACAAACAGGGATTTAGGAACTCGGCCGCCACTTGGGAACTGAATTACTGCCTGTGTTTTCCTCACAAAATTCCCTGTTTTTCCCCCCGTGCCTGCACTTCATTCCCCATCACAATCAAAGAGCCTCCATGCACGCAACTTCCACGCGTAGCCCGGAGCACCCTCGGCCCCCTTCACATCCAGTTTTCTTCTCACGAGTTTCTGTCCCTTTGGATTAATTCCACAGTTATTGGGATTTTTCCCACCCCCACCACGTTTCTGCTCCAAGGTCGGAGCTGGGTGAGGGTCGGGATTTTCTCCTGAGGGAACGAGGGATGGGACAAGAGCAAGCGGACCCAGGAGACATTTAGGTGGGATATTTTTGGGAGAATTCCTCCTGGAAACGGCTGTCCAGGAGGGATCCCAAATCCCTGTGGAGGTGGCACTTGGGGACGCGGTCGGTGGTGGCCTTGGAGGTGCTGGGGCTCAACCTTAAAGCTCCTTCCCATCCTAAACAATTCCATGATCCTACTTTTCACCTACCCAAGTAATTTATCCCTCATTCCCCTCTTACCCTTCCCTTCCCTTCCCTTCCCTTCCCTTCCCTTCCCTTCCCTTCCCTTCCCTTCCCTTCCCTTCCCTTCCCTTCCCAATCCCTGTTTTTTGACAGAGCTTTCCGGGTTTTTGTACACCCCTTGGAAATTTGTGCCTTTCCAAAATTCCATGGGGCGTTGAGTTCTTCCATTTAAGTGCACACAGTCGTGGAATGGGTTGGTTTGGGAGGGATTGGATCAAAGCCCATTCAGTCCCAACCACCTTCCCCTATCCCAGGTTGTTCCAAGCTCCATCCAGCCTGGCCTTGGACACTTCCAGGGATCCTGAGGCAGCCACAGCTTCTCTGGGAATTCCATCCCAGCCCCTCAAAGTGAAGAATTCCTTCCCAATATCCCGTCTAACCCTGTGTCCTGTCCCTCCATCCCTTTATCCCAAGTCCCTCTCCCGCACTCCTGGAGCCCCCTTAGGCACTGGAAGAAGCTCCAAGATCTCCTCAAAGCATTCCCGGAGGCGAAATGATTTCCGCCAGCCAGGAAAATCTGACATGGATCAGGAAAAGAGCAGGGAGACGCTTGGATCAGGGAATGTGGGTGGAGGGAGATCCGTGAGTCACCCATTATCTTCAACTGCTTCCACAGGCAGGTTTGTACCCTCTGGAAATTCCCTTTTCCAGGTTCTCCGGGACAAAACCAACCGCAGGAAAATGGTTCACGGCACTGAAATATCCAACAGGCCGCCCCAGGCTCTCAGCTTCCCAAATTTAGGAGTCTCCCGTGTTCCATCGGAGGGAAAGGGAACCAAGAATGGAATCGGAATTCCCGGCTTCGTAGCGGGATTTGACACAAGGAGGGGACAACTCTTAAGCTCAGCCTGTTTATCCCTAAAAAAAACTCCTCCAGGATTAGACACCCCCAGCTGCTCCCGGTGTTCCAGACCTTTCCCCAAATCCGTTCCCATCCCTGGACACGCTCCAGCCCCTCCAGGTCCTTCTTGTCACGAAGGGACCAAAACCCATCCCGGGATTTGAGGTCCCTCGGCACGGCGGGAATGTCACTTCCCTGATCCAGGTATTCCCACAAAATTATACACCCACCCACCCCCCCCCCAAAATTTTCCACTTTTTCCACAGTTAAAAGCCTCCAGGGGAGATATTCGCACATGCCAGGAGCATCCCGATTTTTCTACGATCCCTACTGCCCAAAGGACAGCCACCTCAGAATTCCAAAGGCCGCAGACCCCCTCCGAGGGCTGATAAGGCACTTAATGAGCTGATAAGGCACTTAATGAGCTGATAAGGAACACATGGAATGAAGCAAATCCGACCTGTGGCTTAAAAGTCCAGATCGGGATTTTCCTACGTGGAAAAGCATCGGGATTGTGCTGCCAAACCTGCTCCTCCTGCACATCCAGCTCGGCTTTTCCCAAGGGTTTTCGTTAATTTGGAGCTTCCCAAAAAAAACCACGTTGGGGGACTCCGGAGATGATAAATCAAGACCTGTTTTCCTCCCTGTGCTATTCCCATGGGTTTTCCCACAAAAAAAAAATCTTTCCCAACCTCGTTCTGTGCTCCGAGCATTACGATGAGGGTGGTGAGGGGCTGGGATGGAATTCCCAGGAAAGCTGTGGCTGCTCCATCCCTGGAAGTGTCCAAGGACAGCTCGGACAGGGCTTGGAGCAACCTGGGATAGTGGGAGGTGTCCCTGCCCATGGAAGGGGGTTGGGAATTATTTTTAAGGTCCCTTTCCAACCCAACCCATTCTTTGACCTTATTCCCACTCCCATCCTGATAAAAATCCCTTTCCCGTGCCCCTCCCAGCCGAGGGGAAAAAAAAAAAAAAAGGGGGAATTGTTCAGGTGAGCTGGAGTGTGACAGAACAGGAATTATTCCAGACTGATTTATCGGGGTATGGAGAGTTCCGGGCACAGGATTTTCCTCAATTAAAGTAAAAAAAAAAAACCCAAAAAACCTCAGGGACTTCCTGATAAAACAGAAAATTCCCAGACACAAAATGTGGATCACTGTGGGATTTTTTATGGGTTTTTTGGGGGGGGAGCAGCATCCACTTCCAAACAGAAAATTCCCAACATGGAACAGTATGGATTCCTCAAGGTGACATTCAGGAGATGGGGGAGAAGAAAAAGGCTCCTAAAAGGATGGATTCGTTTGGAATTTCCTCCTTGCCGGCAGCTCCGACAGATCCGACGGCGTCTCCCAGAAATGGCGCAGAAGGTGGGAATAGGGAAGGGAGCGGTCTCAGATCCTTGGGAGAAGCAGTGATTGCAATGAAAATCAATTTAATGTGGAATTAATGGAAAATAAAGAGGCTTTTCTGTGTTTTTGCTGCCCGGCTGCTCCATTTAATCCAGACGCACTTAATTAGGGACACACCAATCCCAAGGGAAGCTGCTCTCGTCCCGGCGCCGTCCCCACAGGAATCAGCAATCCAAGACCTCCAACCCAGCAGGATTCCTGATCCATTTAGACTGGATTTAAGGAAGGAATTCATTACAGCGAGGGTGGTGAGGGGTTGGAATGCAATTCCCACAGAATTCCATGGCTGCCCCATCCCTGGAAGTGCCCAGGGCCAGGGCTGGAGAGGGTTTGGAGCAACCTGGGATAGGGGAAGGTGTCCCTGCCCTTGGCAGGAGTTGGAATGAGACCATTTTTAATCCAACCCATTCCACGATTCCATGATTAAGAATTCCTGACCCGTGGACAATTCCGAGCCCAGCAGTCTCAGCCAGCAACCTCCAACCCCAATCCCACTATTTTTTCTGGGAATGGAAGAAAATCCCCACCCACCTCACCCAGAGCCCACTGAAGCGGTCAGAGATCCGTGAGCACAAATCCCTCAGCTCCTCTTCTTCCAAAAGGAATTTTCCCCCTTTTCCTAATTTTATTTCTTCCCCTTTTCCTAGTTATTCCCGAATATTCCTGACGACATTAAATCTTCCTGAGGATTTTTGTCCTGTTATTCTTTTTATTTTTTTCCAAGCAGCCCAGCTGGGAAAGGCTCCATGGGATTCCTCCTCTCCCTGTCTTTGAGAGGATCCATGGATGCTCCCGTTGGATTAAAGGGAGCAAAGAACCTTGGGAAGCATCCAGAAATCCAGGTCCAAAAATGGATCCAGAAAACCCTTTAGAGGCAGCTTAATTCCCAGTAAAATTGAGGATGCACCCATGGATCCACCAAATCCTCGTGTCCGTGCTTGAGGAAGCTTGGGGCCCGTCCCGGAACGTGAGGAATTTAAAAACGGACTCCAAAAATATTCCTGGAATATGGAAAAGAAGGAATATGGGCTCTTCAAGGAGCAGCATTTTCCCTTCCCAGCCCACCTGGAACTCGGAATCCAGGGACAGCTTCACTTGGAGCCTTTGAAAGGATTTAGAGTCCAAAGAGATCCCAAAAAAAAAGCTGGGAAAAGGTTTTGGAAAAAGGCATGGAATGACAGGATAACAGGGAATGGAGGAAAGAGGGCAGGGTTGCGTGGGATATTGGGAAGAAACTCCTCTCTGGGAACGTGGTGAGGAATTCCCAGAGAAGCTGTGGCTGCACATGGATCCTTGGAAGTGTCCAAGGCCAGGCTGGAGCAACCTGGGATAGCGGAAATGATCCCTTCCCATGGAAAGGGGGTGGAATTTGGTGACCTTCACATCCTCATCCAACCAAATTCCACGATTCCATGATTTGAGCGGTCCCGACATGCCGGACCGACGGCGGGCTGAAATTCCAAACCGACCGGAATTCCCACCTTATCCCAAGGCACCCCATTGTCCATCCTCCTCTTCCAGAAAGGGAAACCACCCCGTTTCCATCCCATAATTGCACTTTTCCCTGCTTTTCCACGAACTCTCCCAGCCGGGCGTGAAGCTCGGGAGGAAGATCAATAATTTAAAAAAAAAAAAAAATAAACCAACGTAATTCCGTGGCGGCGTTTCCCAAATTAACGCTTTCCAACGGTTTTCCCGAACACGCAGACTTCGCTGGGAATCATTTCCATTCCGGCAGGGAGCAGAGAAGGGAAGATCAATTAAAAACAAACAAACAAACAAAAAAAACCGCAATGAGGCAGAGAGGGAAACGTCAGCACCTTGGGAAGAGGCGGCCCAGAATCCGCCGGAATCCGGCCCCGGCGCGAACGGATTGCGCACGTGGGTTTTCCGTAGGGAAAACGCCAGAAGGAAGGAGCCATGCCCCAATCCGGGGATTTTTCCCTGTGCTTTTTGGTGGCGAAGAATAAAGGGACAGAGTGGGTGGAGGCAGCCATGGCCCGGGAGATGAAATCCCAGGAAAACGGGAAGAGGGTTGGGGGTGTTCACCTGGAGATGGGAAGGAAACTTTGGAGACATTTCCAGGGACTAAAGGGGCTCCAGGAGAGCTGGAGAGGGAATTGGGACAAGGGATGGAGGGACAGGACGCAAGGAATGGCTTCCCACTGCCAGAGGGCAGGGATGGATGGGATATTGGGAAGGAATTCCGTCCCGAGAGGGCTGGGATGGAATTCCCAGAGAAGCTGTGGCTGCCCCTGGATCCCTGGAAGCATCCAAGGCCAGGGTTTGGACAGGGCTTGGAGCACCCTGGGATCTTGGAAGGTGCCCCTGCCACGGGTGGTCATAAAGGTCTCTTCCCACCCAAACCATCCCAAGAGCTCTGCTCCATCCCAGAATCCCAAACTTCCCAGCTCCATTCCAGCCAGGAACAAAACCTCCCAGGATCCCACTGCCAGGAAAAATCCAACAAACAAACCCTTCTCCCTCTGAGAATCCATCCCAGGCCTCATTGCTCCAAGTTTTACAAGACCTTCCTCAACAATCAGAAATTTTATTGTTTTCCCCTGTGGGAATGGCGGTTCCTGGTCTTGGAATGACACCACTGGGTCACACCGCTGCCTCTTCCCACTCCTTCCCGTTTATTATTGGGAAGACTTGGAAAAAAACGGGAATAAGAGGAGATGGGGATATCCAGCCTCCCAAAAGTCAGAGTGATGCTTTTAACTCCCTGAAAAAAAATGGGATTGGTGGGTTTATCCCCCTAAAAATGAGGATGGCGGAGCTGGATGTGGGAATGTTTAACGGGCAGGAGCAGGAGGAAGGAAATAACCCAAATCCCTGGATCCGTGAAGATCAAGGAAAGAGCGAGGGACGAAGCACTTGAGACAGGAGGTGCTTCAGGAGCTGGAAAACAACAAAAAAACCCCGGGATTTGGGGATGCTGGGGAGCAATTTCAGGGATAACGACGAATTCCCAAGGGCACTGGAAGGTCTGGAGCTCTCCACTTCTTCCCCTCAGCACCTGGAGCACATTTATCCATCAAACACTTCTTGGCGGCTGGAATTAAAAATAGCCAGCCTGGAAGAGTTGGAAAGTTGGGGGGAAAAAAAAAAAATTCCAGCCGGAATGTTTATTTTTGGGAAGAGCCAGAGGAGGAAGAGGAAAGGTCAGGGTTCAATGCGTTATTTAGAGCATGTAAGGAAATAATCACTGGAGCAAAAATGCGGGAGGCAGAGCAAGGAATGATAATTTGAAGGATTTATTTTTTTTTTTGTCGCTGGAACAACTTGGGATCATCTTAACCAAATCTTAATCATCGAAACGAAATTCCCACTGGTTTTTTTATCATCCGGAGCAAACATTCCTGGGTAAAAAATTCCACAGAACAGCGACGGCAGCCACAGCACGGCCCCCAAAAATTCCCAGATACGATGATTTGGGATCCTTCCCCTAAATCCAGGCCCCTCCACGGCTCTGTTCCACCATCAGGGAATGCGTGGTTTTATGGGATTTGACATCGATTTGACTCTGGAATCCGCCTGAATTCCCAGCTGTATTTTGTGGTTTGGATTTGGGATTTTTATATTTTTTTTAAGGGTTTTTGGGTCATTATTTGGTTGGGTTTTTTGTGGCGTCTGTTCCCAAATTCCCGGAGGTGGGACTCAAAAAATCCCTAATTCCTCAGGAAAGGAACGACGGCACCGCAAAGCTTTGGTTCCCTGGGAATGGTTGGAGGAGTTCCCAAAAGCCTGGAACTTCGGGATCGAGGCCTAAGTAGGTCACCATCAAATCCAGGTAAAGAACTATGGATTCATCCAAATTTTCTGGAAAATGGAGAGGGGGGAAAAAAAGCTTTAAAGGAGCACAAAGTTGAAGGAATTCCTTCCCTGGAGCTCTGCCTGAGAACATCAGGATTATCCATGGGAAAGGACCCGCGGGATGCGTCAAGGATTCTCCAACTTCCCACTAAAGAAGGGATTTGGTGGCCCACGGGACAGGATTTTCATGGAACGGATTCCAGGCGTTCCCAGGGAGTGTGATGTCCAGCCAGCCAGACAAACAACGTTCCCATACTTTTCCAGGAGCCTGGAATTCCAGGAAACGCCCCTTTTTAAAAACGACTGCGGATCATTTGGGATGATCCAGCGATGTCAAGGCCCGGAAACCCTACAAAGGTTGGACAATCCATAAAAACCACTTGGGGTTGGATCCGGGGTAAGAAACAGCTCCTTATCCCAACAAAACAGCGGCACTGACGAACAAAATCCCAAAAAAATCGGGGTAAAACTGAACCGACCGATTTTCACGGATATCAGGGAAACCCATCGTGAAACACAACCTGAGCCAGGATTGGGAAAACCTTCAGGAGCCTCCCTTTCCTTCCAAAATTTTAGGGTTGAACTCCATGATTTTAAGGGTCTTTCTCCAGCCTCCAACCATTCCATAAATCCCTGACCCCTCTTTGCTCCCACGAGCACAAGCAGCCAACCCCACGGCACAGTGGGACGTTCCCAAAAAATCCCTTTGAAGCCATCTCCAGCCCCTCTGGAAAAAGAGCAGCCTGAGGACATCTGGCTCACAGACAGCCCAGACCTTGGATTGTCTGGATTTGCAGCAGGAAAAATCCAGGAACGGCGGATTTGGGTGGGAAAAGCAAAGACTTCCCAGGAAAACGAGGGCCTCCCCCACAGGCCTTTCCTCCCAAAGGAAGCACTGAAATGCTCTTTTCCAGTGGGATTAATGCTGGGATTATCCTGAAAATCCACCCCTGGTTCGGGTGGGATGGGTTGTGACACCACCGGTGGCACAAAATTCCAATTTTTGGAGTTAAATTCTCCCAAATTTAGGCTTTTTAGGCCTAGAATTCCTCCCGGTGCAGCGAGCCCAAGGTCCCGCACTCCAGCTCCAGGCCAGGTTGGATGGGGCTTGGAGAAAACTGGGAAAAGTGGGATTCGGTGGGATTTAAGGCCTCTTCCAACCCAAACCATTCCGGGATTCTGTAATTCAGGATATTCCATGAAAATCCCTTCGGGGGAAGGGGAACGCCGCTGGATGCCTCGAGCTCTCCCTCTTCCACCCATCCGGAGGGATGGGGAAGGAACAAAACCCTCAATCCCCCCGAAATCCACACGGGATAACACTCGGAGAACTCCAAAATCCAGCAAAAACCCACACAAACAATCCGAGATCCCCACATTCCTAGACAAATCCGTATCCACAACCGAACCCCGCCGCTCTCCCCTCTCCCACAAAACCGTCGGTTTTCCGCTCTGGCAGCGCCAAACCCGGCTCCCCACATTTTGCAATCCCGCTGGTTTTTTTGGGATCGACGAACATCCATCCGGGAAAAAAGACATCCCACGGGGGAAGGAGCCCAACCAACCCCGATCCCTGGACGCGGAGGCGCCAAGGGAAGCACCACATCCCAATCCCGGCCCTTCCCGAGCCACCTGCTGCTCGCAGTGCCCTGACAGCTCCCTCCAAACATCCCGAATCCGTCCATTTTCTATGGAAAACGTGGGTTTTTTGTTGTTTTTTTTTCCCCACCACCCTTTAATCCCACCCAGCTGCGTGTGCCAGGTGAAGCTCCGGAGCCGGCGGAGCAGCTGCGGATTTCTCCGTAGAGGTCACTCAAGGGGTCGATTCAAGTGGGAATAAATAGGAGGATGAAGAAACCACTCGGAAAATTACTCGATAAATGAGGGAATAAATAAACGACGGAGAGGGGGGAAAAATAGATAAGGGAATAAATAAATAAGGGAATAAATAAATAAGGATCTAAATAAATAACTCCACTCCCATCCTGCAGTTTTCGCAGCCGGAGGGGGAACGCGGGGAATGGGGGAAGCGGTGGAGGGAAGAGGGGGGAAAAATAAAAATAAATTTAAAAATAAAATAAAATAAAATAAAATAAAATAAAATAAAATCCCGAACCGGCAGCTCCGTCGTCCGCGTGAAATAAATACATCCCGAACAACTCTGCCCCTCCACCTTTCCCAAAAAAAACCCCCAGCGGATTTGGTCCTCCGGATCCCCGCCCCGAATTCCGGCGCTGCGCATCCCGCTGCAGCCCCCCCCCCCCCACTCCATCCCACCCGGCTCCATCCCTGCCCGCTCCCCTTTCCCGGCGCATCCCCGCATCCACACCCACTCCCACGCCTCCCCGGGAGCTGCTCCCCCCCCGCTCGCCCTGCCACACCTTACACCTCCATGAAAACACCTCCCGCATCCCATGGGATCCATCCCGGGCATCGGCGACCTTCCCCTCCATCCCCCCGGCCCGATCCCGAGCGGAGCATCCGAAGGGAGAGGGATGGGGTTGGATCCTGCCCTTCCAAAGGGTGGGATTTAACACATCACCCCCCCACACACAAATCCATCCTGCGGAGGGTGGGATCCGGCACCTCCAAACCCCTTCCGTGGGGAGCGGGATGGGATCCAGCACCTCCAAACCCCTCCAAGAAGGGAAGCGGGGTGGGCTTTGATCCCTCTGGCCGGGAGCGGGATGGGATCCAGCACCTCCATGAGGAGCAGGGTGGGATCCAGCACCTCCATGAGGAGCAGGGTGGGATCCAGCACCTCCATGAGGAGCAGGGTGGGATCCAGCCCTTCCAAACCCCTCTCAGGAGGGGCAGGGTGGGATCCAGCACCTCCATGAGGAGCAGGATGGGATCCAGCCCTTCCAACACCCCCCAAAAAAGGGGGAGCAGGGTGGGATTTAACCCTTCCGGAGGCAGCAGGATGGGATCCAGCACCTCCATGATACCCCTCAAGGAGAACAGGGTGGGATCCAGCCGCTCCATAGGGGAGTGGGATGGGATCCAGCCCTTCCAACCCCCCCAAAAAAGGGAGGCAGGGTGGGATTTAACCCCTGCAGAGGGAGCAGGGTGGGATCCAGCTCTTCCAAACCCCTCCAAAAAGGGAAACAGGGTGGGATTTAACCCATTCAGAGGGAGCAGGGTGGGATCCGGCCCTTCCAACCCCCTCCAGAAGGGAAGCAGGTTGGGATTTGACCCCTCCAGAGGGAGCAGGGTAGGATCCAGCCCTTCCAAACCCCTCCAAAAAGGGAAGCAGGGTGGGATTTAACCCCTTCAGAGGGAGCAGGGTGGGATCCGGCCCTTCCAAACCCCCCCAGAAGGGAAGCAGGTTGGGATTAGACCCCTCCAGAGGGAGCAGGGTAGGATCCAGCCCTTCCAAACCCCCCCAAAAAGGGAAGCAGGGTGGGATTTGACCCCTCGATAAGGAACAGGGTGGGATACAGCCCCTCCAGAGGGAGCAGGATGGGATCCAGCTCTTCCAAACCCCCCTAAAAAGGGAAGCAGGGTGGGATTTAACTCTTCCAAAGGGAGCAGGATGGGATCCAGCCCCTCCAAACCCCTCTCAGGAGGGGCAGGGTGGGATCCAGCCCTTCCATAATCCAGGGGACAGGGATCCAGTCCAAACCACGGGGAGCAGGGCGGGATCCAGCCGCTCCAGGGGTAAACCAGGTGGGATCCAGCCCCTCCATAACCCCTTCCAAAGGGAGCGGGGTGGGACCCAACTCCCCTCTCCCAATTCTCCCCGAAATCCAGGGTGGGGTTGAGCTCCGTCCCCCTTTTTTCCCCATCCCCTTCCTGCAGCCACGGGGAAGCAGGTGGGCGAATCCAACCCCCCCATCCCCCCCCCCCCCCCACCGCCATGCACCAAAATCTGGGAGAGGGGCTTGGAATTCTCCAGCCGAACCAACACCTGGATGCAGCGCAGGTGGGGACGCCTCCACCCCCCGCGATCAAAGCGGAGCCCCCAAAACGGATCCAGAGGAGGAAGGACCCCTCCCCTTCCCAAAAACACGCTGAGACCCCCCCAAAGTGGTGAAGACCCCCCAAGGGCACCTCCAAGAGGGGGGTCACCCCCATAAGCGCCATGTGGAGAGGAGGGGGATGCAAGAAGGGGTCCCTAAAAGGGTTTTTTTGGGGGGGGTTGGACCTAGAGGCGCAGCCCCCACCCCCCCCAACCAGCCCACCTTCCCCCTCCCCTTTCCCCGCCGCGATGCCGCTTCTCACCTCTCCGCCATGATCCCCGGCGGCTCTACCGCTCGCCGCCGCCGGTGCCGGTCCCGGTTCGGGCTCCCATGGCCTCCCCCCCCGTCCCCACCCCGTGACCGACCCCGAGCCCCCCCCTCGCTGCCGGCCCCTCCTCGCTCCGTGCCCGCCGCGGCCGCTCCCGGCGCGCTCTGAGCGCGGCGGCCCCGCCGCGTCCCCGTCACCAGCGACAACGGCGGCGCGGCCAATGGGGGCAGCGCTGGGGGGCGGGGCCTCGCCCCGGGACACGCCCCCTCCTGCGGCAAAGCCACGCCCGTATTCAAATGAGCCCCACCCCGCGGGGGATGATGGGAGGGGTAGGAGGATGGTTTTGGGGGCAGGGGTGAGGCTCGCGTGTTCTGGGAAATACGGTAGCGCTGCTCTCTTTGAGGGGGGAGCGGAGGGCGGTGCGCGTGCGCACTGGGAATTACGGTGATGGCGGAGAGGTGCGGGGCACGCTTGTAATTACGGTGGTTTCATGGTGCGCCTGCGCACTCGGAAGTACGGTAGTTTGGTGACGCGCGTTTGGAATTACGGTAGCTATGTTCCGATGCGCACTCGGAAATGCGGTGGCGATGTTGGATGCGCATTAGGAAGTACGGTGGTTGTGTTGTGGTGCGCACTTTGAAATACGGCAGCTGTGGCGCGCAAACTCAGTTGTGATTCCAGTATTATTTGTGATGCCCTTTTGTAATTACGGTAATTTTGCGCATGCGCGTCTGAGCAACACCGTAGTTGTGGTATTATGTGCGGTTGAAATTACGGCAGTTGTGGTGCGCATGCACGCTGGGAGATACGGTATGTGCGCGATACACGCTTGGAAATACGGTAGTCACGCGCGCAGGCGCGTTTAGAAACGGTAGTCATTACGCGCATGCGTATGGGGAAATACGATACCTCGAATTACGGCACTTGAGACGGGATGCGGATTTGTAATTACGGTAGCTCTGCTTGTATACGCATTGGAATTACGGTAGTAGTGGTGCGCATGCGCATTTGGAACTACGGTATTGTGGTGCGGCGCGCATGCGCGTTTGTAAATACGGTACTTGCGGAGGCTCATTTGGACCTACGATTCCGGTGTGCGCTTGCGGTCTTGGAAACACGAGAATTATAGAATGCACGTTGTACATTACGGTACCTAAGGTGCGCGTGCGCACCTCGAGGTACGGTAATTGTGTGATGCGCAACCAGAATTACTGTAGTTGTCATGCGCGTGCGCATCTGGAGTTACGGTAACATGCGCATTAAGAATCCGTTACTCTCAGTGCGCATGCGAGCCTGGAAATTACCGTACGGGTGCAATGCGCGCGTTAAAAGCCGGTATTTACTTTGCACATGCGCGTTTGAAATAACGGCAGTGGCACTGCGCATGCGCGCTGGGAATTACGGTACCGGCGTGATGCGCATTTGGTGGGGAGGAAAAAATTACGGTACCCGTGGCGCGCACACACATTTGTAACTACGGTAATCCCGTATTTCCCGAGGCGCACGGTAATGGGAGCTGCTGTGGGCGCTCTGTGCGTGTTGTGTGTGCACGCCAAACACACACGTGGGGGTCCCCCAGCCAAACCCACACGTGGGGGTCCCCCAGCACCCCAAAACACCCCGCTGCACCCTGTGGGACCTGTGCCCCGCGCCCCCACTGTCCCCCCGTGTCCTCACACCCCCCATCCACATCCATGTTCCCATTCCCAACCTGGTGTCTTTGGGATGGGGACCCCAAACTGGGAGGCTCCGACCCCTCTGTGTCCCCCCAGCGCTGCCCAGCCTGGGGGTCCCCTCTGAAATTTGTCGGCTCCAAACTTTCCCCTCGATCCCTTCCTGCTGCTCCATCAGATTTTCCCTCACCGTGATGCCCGTCAACACCCCCCGCCCCAAACCCCAAACACCCCGAGGAACGAAGCCCAAATTATTTTTTGGGAGGATAAAGGACGGCTTCTGGCCACGGGGACAACCGAGTCGAGGACACCGCGAGAAGCTGGGAGCAGCTTCCACCCCGTGGCCAAAACCTCGGGAATTCAGCCTGTCAGGAGGGGGACAAGTCCGGTCACGGTGCGAAACCAACCGCAAAACCCTTTTATTCCCTTTCCAGCCTCAGCATAATCCCTGACTTGCAATTTTTCCAGGAATTTGGCCGGCTGTCTCGGCAGGATCGGCGGCTCCGCCGTGCCCGGGGCTCCGGGTGATGCTCACATCTTGTGTTCTTCCACGGCTGCGAGAGCTTCCTCACGTCCAACCCGTGGGGGGATTTGGGGATTTTTGGGTTTTTTTGGGAACAGGAGGACACAAAACCCGTCGGGTTTTCTCCTCCGAGCTCCTTCGGGACGTGCGTGGAGCAGGATCGAGGCTGGGAAAGGGTGAGTCGGTGAAATTTTGGCGTTTTCCTGTTTTCCTGGCCTTTTTCTCCTGCTCCTGTTGCTCTTTAGATTTCGTTTTGGAAACGTTTAGTTTTAGGACTGGTTTGGGGACTTTTTAAAAATTTTTTGTTGTTGTTGGTTGTGGGTTTGTGGGGGTTTTGGTTTTTTTTTTTTCAATTTAACCTGATTTATGCAGAATAAAAGAGCACCTTTGGTCCTTTTCTCTTAAGCATCCTGATCCGACAAAGACCATTCCATCACCGAATCACGGAATGGTTTGGGTTGGAAGGGAATTTCATCGAGCTCCCACTATCCCAGCTTGCTCCCAGCCCCATCCAGCCTGGCCTTGGACACTTCCAGGGGGGAATCAGGATGTCTCTGAGGGGTGTGATGTGGCGCTCGGGGGCTTGGTCGAGGTCCCTTAAAACCCAAAACCATTCCATGATTCTCTTCCTGGACACAGCCTCCCTTTGTCCTACCTGGAGCTTTTCAGGGAAGCTCCAAGCAAATTTCTCTGACTTTTAAACCTCGATTAAATGTGAGATGCCAACAACTCAAGCCCGTGAATTCCCGCTGTCTCCGTCGCTATGGAGACGTGAGACTGTTGTCTTTTAATATTTTTAAGTTATATAAAGGCTTGGAACAACTCTGAAACACACACCCCCCTCCCCCCCCCAACAATTAAAGAAGAAGTGGGAAAAAAATAAATCCACTTTTCCATCATGGAGATTATGGAAATGGAAGACCTTGAAGGTCTCTCCCACCCCAAAAAATTCCTGTTTGCTGCCCACGCTGGGAATAAAATCCAATCCCATTTATTCCGCTGCGTCTCCACAGCCCAAACCTTTGAGTGCTGATGCTTTAATCCCGTCGTTGTTCCCTCTCCATTCCCCCCTGGCCTGTTGCAAATCCAACTTTAGGGAATGAAGCTGGAGAACAAGACTCGTTCGGGAATGATTTTTTTTCTGTGCCGGTGAATTTGCTCTCCTGCTGTTCACACAACCCTGAGCAGTTTCTAAATTCATGTAAAATCTTCCTTTCTGTTTGCCTGGCTTCTCCGAAAGGTGTCTGTGTCCAGCTGGGAAATTGGGAAACGTTGTCGTTGCCCCAGCTGGGAGCGGGAGCCGCAGGAATTCAGCCGCCAAGTCACAAAGGCCTCTTGAGTAACACCGGATTCGGGGAGTGGAAAATACAATTCCAGTCCCCGAGAGCCGGTACGTGAGTCCTCTCCTGGTTCTTGAGCAACCTTCCCAGGGAATAACAAAACCTGGGAGGAGAGGAGGGCGCGGAGCGTCCTGGTGTGCAGAGGCCAGGGAAAAACCCGGATAATTCCCTTTAAGGGGTCCAGGTGAACGGGCTGCGCTCCTAAATCCTTATGGAGTGGTTTGGGTTGGGAAGGGACCCTGAAATCCACCCGGTTCCATCCCCTGATGATCCCGATCCCTTTGTCCGGGCTGCTTTTCTCCAGAAAGGTGAATTCCGTGTCCGTGGGGTTTGGTCCAGGCAGAGCCGTCACTCCGGAGGCTTTTCCAGGCTCCCTCCCCGGGGTCGGATGCAGCCCCCCAGGAGCAACGGGATGCCGACAGTGGGATCCTGGAGGGAAGGGATGTGGCCGATGGAATTGCTTCCTTTGTTTCCCGTGAGAAGTTTGATTTGCCTGAAATCTTTGGAGAAGAGCCTGGAGTGACAGGGCAAGGGGAATGGCTTTACATTTACAGGGGGAATTTGGGATATCGGGAAGGTGCTGAGGGGTTGGAATTCCCAGAGATGCTGTGGCTGCCCCATCCCTGGAAATGTCCAAGGCCAGGTTGGACTGGGCTTGGAGCAACCTGGGATGGTGGAAGCTGTCCCTGCCCAGAATGTTGGAATTAACGATCCTGAATGTCCCTTCCCACCCAAACCATTCCAGAATTCCATGACCCGGGTGCTCTGGATTGCCCCAAACCTTCCATGAGGCTGGGGACAGGGAGGGCAGGAGGTGACGACACCCAAAATTGGCTGCCCGAGTTCCCTGTGGATGGTGAATAATGACACGGAATTGGTGCCGCGAGGGGTCTGTGGTGCCCAGACGATCTGATTTGAAGAATTTCGGAGTTTGTTCTTGTTATAAACATTTTTAGCTGCATTTTTCCTTTGGATCATCGTCCCTCCCCCTTTCTCACAATTTTTGTTTCGTGTTTCTTTGCCGTTCCCTACCTGGCTTTTTCTTAAAATTGAAATTTTTTTATTTTTTTTTCACTTTCCCCTCTATTTTTGCGCCTTCATTGCTTAATCTTAATAATTTCTTTAGGTGGAGTTTTCTGACTAGGTGTTTTCTCATCTAATTTTTGGCAGCCTTTCTCCCCCAGGAGGCCTTTGCTGGGTGGTTTGGTTTTGGCATTTGCTCTGATTTATTCTGGTGGGGATTTATGGATTTACTTAAAGCAGCAGGTTTTTATTTTGGGGTTTTTTTGGGGGGGGGAGTTTTTTAGTCGTTTCGTTTGTTTGTTTGTTGGTTTTTTTTTAATCTTCAGGGGGTTGTTTTTCCTTCCCCATCTGCTTACGGGAGGTCTGTTGATGGATTTATCAATTGCAGCTGGTTTTGGGAGCGGGGGGGGATGATAATTATAATAATAATAATAATAATAATAATAATAATAATAATACGTGGAAAATCAGGGGCCCTGAATTCCACAGGACATGGAAAAGGTGAACAGCGCTTTCACCTCCAGACCGAAGTGTCACGAAATTGTTTAGGTTGATTAAAATCTTGCTGTCAAAGCTGGTTTGATACAAATCACGTTTTATTCCATTTTATCCACATAAAATTTGATGGAAAGGTTCACTCTGCTAATTAAAATCGCATCACAGAATGATGATGGTTGGGAAACACCTCCAAGATCGTCAGTTTGCTGTGTGGATGAGACATAAAGGGGAAATATCAAATTAGAATTAAATTAGAATTATTTATGGTGATAAGGGAGCTTTGAGAAAGCTTAGTGGCATTTTATCATGGGTTTATAATTGGTTTATCGTTGTCTTATCAGTGGTTTATTGTTCTTATCAACCAAGTGGTTAATTAGGATTGGCCACAGTTAGAAGAGGGACTGAGCCGTGGGTGGCAAAATCGGTTCTGTATTTACCCTAAGGAGCTGGAATCTCGGAATCAGCTTCCCACCCCAACAAATTCCAAAGGGGTGTAGAATTGTGGAATTGCTGAAAAGTCGGAAAAGCCCTCAGAGACGGACTCCTGCTCTTCCCCCAGCAGTGCCAAAGCCACTCTTGGCCACGTCCCCGAGCGCCACATCCACGTGGATGTTGATCTCGCTCAGGGATGAGGACTCCGCCCTCGGGCCTGGGCTGGAAAACCCTTTCCAGGAAGGGGTTTTCCCTGATATCCGACTAAATCTCCGCTGGCACAACAATTTCTTCTTGTCCCTTGTTCCCTGGGAACAAAACCCAGCTCCCACCCGGCTCCACTCTCCTGCCAGAAGCTCCTCCCGAGCCTCCTTTGGTCCAGGCTGAGAGCCCCCTCAGCTCCACTCTTTGTAGGGTCCCAAGATGATTCCCTCAACTCCTCCATCATTTTTTCCCAGTCTCTGGTTGTCTAATCGCTGAAGCTTCCAACGCAAATATTTCCAGCACCACGGGGAGCGGTTTTCAGACAAACCCAGCCTGGCCTCGAAGGCTTTCCGGGGGTGGAAGTAAGGACACGGGATGGTTTCTGCAGACATTCCTTTGCCTGGGAATGTGATGGTGCTGATGCCTTGAGAAGGCAGACCTGGCACAGAGCTAAAAGAATAAAGCAGGTATTTATTAAAAGGCCTTTAAGGATGCACCTTAAGAACAAGAGCCGGGCCAAGGGGACCTAAAGTGGTCACAAAATGAATGGCCAGTCACGAGGTCTCACACTTTTATAAGTTCTGGTCCATTTGCATGTTGGGGGTGAATTGTCTGATTACAGATTCGGGTTGTGAAGTTCTAGTTATCCTCCTCATTCTCTCCCCTCAGCTCTCTGTCGTTTGTTCTTTTTTTTGGGCCTGAAAATTGTAACGGTTGTCCTTGGTCTCAAGCTGGAAAAGGATTTGTTTTTTTTCTACCTGCCCTGTGAGAAGAGCTGACACTTCACATGAGGCTCAGACCTACAAACCCAGGCAGCGCAGAATCTGAAAAGCACAAACCCTCAAACTTAAGGCATCAGTCCGTGAGGAGAAGGGACCAGAGCCCGTTTGGTCGGAGCCTGACGGGTTTTGGGATGGGAACACTAAAGTTGGTGCTGAACCCGCAGAAGGGAATAACACAATTTTCCCGCTTCGTTTCTCTCCTCTTCCTTTCTCCCCTGCCTCCAGCATTCCTTTCTGCATCTCCTTACGGATCGTGGGCGGTGCTGGGGAAGGAGGTTGGGTCGAGACTGTTGTGACAGCAGCAGATTTCAGCAGAGCCCCATGTGGATGAGCACAGCTGTAGCCAAGGCATGGTTTGGGCAAGGGAAGGGTTTGTGCCATGTGCTGGAAGGAAAAATGACACCAGCAGTTGTTTGGGCTGAAATATTTCCAGGAATAAGCCTTGGCACCTAGGAAGGTCATGTCTCCGTTGGGATGAGGAGTTTGGCCAGGCTGGAAAGAGGGTGAACACCAAACCCAAAACCTGCTGGAGCAGACGGACAATTGACACCTGGTTTCAGGCCATAAGGGGCTGGAACAGCCTTGGGAGAAGGAAGAAAAAGGACTCAGCTGAGGCTATGATGCAGAAAAACTTTATTGAGGCACTAAAAAAGTAAAAAGGAGGAGAATTGATTAAAATGGAGCTGGTCTGAGGCGCAGTAGGACAACCATCGGCACAGATCCTTCGATTGCAATAGGTTTGAGCCAGAGCATCAAGGAATTCTTGCCCCAGAGGGGAGGAAGAGCCTGATGGTGTCTGGCTGGGGAGAAGGGGTTTGTCCAGAGAGGGCTGGACAGAGCCAGAGGGGCGATGCAGAGCAGGGAGTGGGACGACAGGGAAATGGGTGATGTTTGCAGACAGCCCGGGCTGGATCCTTGGCTGCTGCCTCGATTGGAGCCCTGAGAGCAGGAGCTGGAAGTGCTGAGCCCGTTTGAGAGCCTGGGCCCAGAGAGGCGTCCTCAATGCCTGAGATGTGTTCCAGGGAGTGGGTGGTTGGTGTCAGCAGTGGTGCTGAGAGCCCTCAGCAGTTGTAGCCGCCCCTTCTGCCGTAGCAGCCCAGGCCTCCCAGGCCATAGCCAAATCCACGGCCATAGCCAAGGCCGTAGCCAAATCCACCAAATCCACCCGAGATGGGCTGTCCCTGGACACTGAGTTCAGTGCCCACAGCAGCCGAGGAGGTGGATCCGACGGCGGTGTTCTGGGGGAAGGAGGTCATGATGGGTCCTGGCAGGGTCACCAGCACAGGGGAAGGCTGGATAACAACACGGGAATCCTGGCATTGCAGGGCACAGGGCTCGTTGCAGCTGTTGGCCAGCGGGGTGGGTCCGCAGGGACGGCAGATGTTGGAGCAGGCCATGGGTATGGTGTGGAGGGTCCTGGAAGAGAGGGGGGTGAGGCAGAGCAGGGATCTAGGGAGTGCAAGGGGTGGTAATGAAAGAGGGTGAGGGAGTGTGGAGGCTGTTGTGGGTCTGTGGGGAGGTGTGAGGGCTGCTGAGGCTGGGGCTGAGCATGCTGAAATAGGGGAGCCAGGGGTGCAGGAGCAGGAGGGTCAGGGGATTGAGACTCACCTGGTTGTTGGCAGGAGCAGGAGGAGAAGGTGTGAGGAGAAGTGTGTGAAGGAGAGAGGCTCTGGGCCGGCTTTTATGCTGTTTGTGGAGGGGTGGTTCAGCCTTGTCCCATGGCCTTGGGGCATTTTTTAGGAAGCAGCTCCTTCGTGACCTGTGAGTCATGAGATGGGGTGTGCTTCCCCTCCCACAATTCTGCAGTCTCGTATCCTGCTCTTTATTCTGTGTCCTGCTGACCTTGGCAGCACTTCAATAATTTGGTATTTGGGTGAGTGTGATTGTTCAATGTGTTTCAGGGAGGGCTTAATAAACAAGCAGAGCCCTGAAGATCTGCGATATCACCACTCAGATCAATTTGTGGCACTTGTGTGCTGTGGTTTGTGGGTGCCTTGTGAAGGTTGGACTCTGTTCAGTGCCACTGGATGTCCATCAGTCCTTGTTTTGCACCCAGGAACGCTGAGGGAGCTGTTGATGACCGGGGGAAACCACTCTGGAAAAACTTGGAAAGGTCTCAGTGCCTGGGAGATCTTTGTGATGGATGAAAGAGAGCTCCTGGCTTTGTGTCGTGAACGGCATCGAGGGAGGATCTGGAAAACAAAATCATGGTCGGGCTGAACTTGTTCCAATGTTTTGGTCTATTTGTATTTCTCAAACTTACATGACAACGTTCTCTGTCAGTTGAAGTGTGTTCCTTGACCTGGTTGAGAATTCCATGTAAACAAACAACAAACCAGTGCCCGATCCCTTTTTGCCGGGGCCGTGACCTCCATTTCCTTATTCCGCATTCAAGCCATGAGGTTTCATAACTTACGCTCTACAAATTTTCGTATTTTGCTCCTCTGAGCAAAACCCAATAATTACTAATGGTCAGTCAGAGCGATCCTCTTCCCTCCTGTCTCACGGCTCTGGCGTGTCTTTGTGAATTCTGTGATTCCACCTCCTTCTCTTGAGGCCACGCCCATCCGACCTCCGTGGCAGCTTTTAATTCTTTTAATTGCCGATAACAGCGACCGAGTTCTGCTGTGGATGGTTGGTGTCAGGGCAGGCTGAAGACCTGGGAGAGCTGGGGTGTCATCGTTTAGGTCATCCCGTGGCCCTCGTGGTTTGTGGGTGCATTGTAAAGAGTCGCCCCCAGCGTCTCTCAGCGCCGCTGGGCTGCTCTGAGCTCCGCAGCTCTTCCGAGAATCTGGTGTTGCCCATTCCACCACATCCCCTCCTCCTTCGCCTTTCCCCAAATGGGAAAACTCCGACATGGAACCTTGTCTTTCACGGTGGTCGTGCTCTTTGGGTTTCTCGATGCCTCTCTTGATTTTAAGGTTTTGATATCCAGAGAATTTTGGGCCCTGACTTGTGCTGAGGTGTGAGGTCACTTCTCTGGGCCATACGTGGTTGTCAGAATGAGGGTTGGGCAGTTGCACAGTGTTCTTGGAGGTGAGCATTCCATCATCCTCAAAAAAAAACCCCAGGCAAGTCTGGGTTGTGTCAGAGCCCGGAATGATGGAGACTGGGAAGGGTCTGAAAGGCTGGGTCCAGAGGTTTGTGGTCAGTGCCCCAAATTCCAGATGTCAGCAAGTGCCCGGCGCTGTAGGCCAGGAATTGGATCCTTTTGGCCAACACTGGAAACCTGAGTGGTCCTGGACATCTGCTGGAGCTCAACAAGGACAGGTGCCAAGTCTTGGAGGAGGGGAGTCATTCCCAGATGGGATAAAATGTCTGAGTGTCGGTTGGGACAATTGTTTTCTTCTCCAAAAAAAGCCTTGGTGGTTGTGGTTGAGAAGAAATGGAGCAGGAGGTGCCCCCCCTGTACCATGGTGGGAACAGGGACCCCAAGTGTCCAGGGCAGGATCTGGAAAATTGTTATGCCCGAGCAGGGAGAGGTGACTCTTGCTGTGTGTTCAGCACTGGTGACATCGCATGTGAGGGGTTGTGGGCAGTCCTGGCCCCCCCACAGTGTGAAAATGAAGTCGATTTGGTGAATCCAGACCATTTCAGGGACAGCAAATATTCCCAAGGAGGATCGTTCCCAAAGGAGAGGCCGAGAGAGCTGGGAATCCCAGGGGACAAGGCTGGGCAGGGGGGTGACATCAGAGTGTGTCACGATCCGCTCGTACAAGCGAGGGTCGTGATGGTTCGTTTACTGATCTCAGAGTGCAAAACACAACACAGAGGGGATTTCAGCATTAAAACAAATGCACCTTTTATTGATTGACCATAGCAAATGCGATAGAGGGATTAAGAGTGAGAGAAAGAGATAGAGAAAGAGATAGAGGAAAAGGGGGGGATATAGCTACCAAACGTGGAGACGAAGTCCTCGTGGTCCGGTCGATGGGTCTGCCTGTCACGTCGGCGAGAGTCTCTCAAAATCTCTGGTTAACTCAGGGGTTTTTATTATAGTCCTCAATCATGGGGGGAGCAGGTAAATGTATTGAAGCCACCGAGGGGGAGCAGGTAGTCCATGTTCTTAGCAGTAAGCGAGAGCCATTGTCTTCTTGGTCCAACGATCACGCCTGCAGGGAAACATCTCGCTTTGGTTGAGTCAGCCCACACCCCCCGTACTAGGCTTGTAGGGGCATCGTGTCTCAGTCCTTGAGAGGGGCTTCGTATAGAGGTCTCAATCTCAGTCCTTGGAAGAGGACTTTGATCTCCGTCTGTCACTGTGGTTGTGAAGCAGATGAGGGTTTTTCCGTGGAGGACCCCCAAAGTTACCCCAGAAAGTTCCCTTGGCCAAGAGGTGGGGAAATTCATAGGCTATTGTCGTGAAGCAGGGAGCGTGAAGCAGGTGCAATCTTCAGGTACAGAACTACCATTACACTGCTCAAAGCCAGTGTACTGTGGTGTGGTGACACAGGAAAATGCACCTATGGATGATTGGCAAGCATCCACCTCGAGCAGGCCAGAACTGCAGTGGGGTCCTCGGGGTCCTTATGACGATCGTGAGGCGAATGAGGGGAACTTCAGACAGACTCTTGCAGTGTGCAAACCTCTGCTGGTGGGGAATGAAGCCAAGGGAGCCTGGCTGTTGTCAGCAGCGCACACCTGGAGGACAAGAGGCCTTGGGCACAAGGGAAAAGGGATGGAACTCCGTGGGGAAAGAAAGCAAGGATTTTTCAGCATGTGGTTGGACCAAGAGGGGAAGAGGTTGTGGAGATTGTGCTGTGAGATCAAAACGTGGACTGTCCATGGTGCTAGGAACTCTGCTGCTGAGGGTCTGGCTTGAGCAGAAGGGAACGAAACCCTTGTACTCTAGAACTCCGGCCCACGTGGAAGGGTTTGTGACTGTTCAGAGGGCTTGAGAGTGCTGTTGGGAAAATAATTTTTCAGGTGTGTGCAGGCAGAGAGAGACTTTGCCAGAGCCATGACCAGGAGAGCATTAATGTGTGACAAGCTATGGTAGAGCAGGTGTTTGACTTGTAAAATATTTTGGAAGATTCCTGCTCTTCTCTGCTTCCTGTGCAGGTCTTGTTTGTAACTCCTGGTGACAAATTCCCTAGGAAAAGCAGTTGTTTCCCTTTTTCTTTCACCAGTGTCCTGTTGAGCCCTCGCACTGTGCTGGGTGAGGACGTGAAAGCACAGGAATTCAAAAACAGAGAGAAGGCATCTGAGGCTTTAATGCAGAAAAACTTTATTGAGGCAAAAGAATGAAGAGAAAGGAGAATGAAATAGAAGAGAAGCACTGTGAAATGTAGGCAGGGTGACCATCAGCCGAGGTGCTTTGCGTGCAGGAGCTGTTGCCAGAACGCCAAGCTGGTGGTGTCAGGGTTGGTGCTGAGGGCCCTCAACAGTTGTAGCCGCCCCTTCTGCCGTAGCAGCCCAGGCCTCCCAGGCCACAGCCAAATCCACGGCCATAGCCAAGGCCGTAGCCAAAGCCAAATCCACCCGAGATGGGCTGTCCCTGGACACTGAGTTCAGTGCCCACAGCAGCCGAGGAGGTGGATCCGACGGCGGTGTTCTGGGGGAAGGAGGTCATGATGGGTCCTGGCAGGGTCACCAGCACAGGGGCAGGGTCGATGATGACACGGGAATCCTGGCATTGCAGGGCACAGGGCTCGTTGCAGCTGTTGGCCAGCGGGGTGGGTCCGCAGGGACGGCAGATGTTGGAGCAGGCCATGGGTGAGGTGTGGAGGGTCCTGGAAGAGATGGGGGTGAGACAGAGCTAAGGGGGTGAGGGGTGCAAGTGGCAAGGTGTGCAAAGGGTGAGGAGGTGTGGAGGCTGTTGTGGGGCTGTGAGGAGGTGTGAGGGCTGCTGAGGCTGGAGCTGAGCGTGCTGGAAGAGAGGGACCAGGGGTTCAGGAGTAGGAAGTCAGGGGTTTGAGGCTCACCTTGTTGTTGGCAGGAGCAGGAGAAGGCTTGAGGAGAAGTGTGTGAGGGAGAGAGGCTCTGGACCCTCTTTTATGCAGGTCATGGAGGGGCGGGACAGCCTTGTCCCATGGCCTTGAGGCATTTTTTAGACAGCAGCTTTTTCCTGGCCCAGCCTAGCATGAGATCACAAAGTGGGAAGTGTTTTCCTTCATGCAATTCTGCAATTCCATGTCCTGCGCTTGAGGCAGTGTCCAGCTGACCTTGGCGGCAGCTTTCATGCGTTGGTATTTGGGAGGATTTCATTGTCAGATGTGTGTCAGGGAGGAATGAATAAACAACCTGAAGATTTGCAATGTCATCAGTGAGGTCATTTTGTGGCACTCGTGTGCTGTGGCTTGTGGGTGCCTTTGTGAAGTCTGGGACTCTGCTCAGTGCCACTGGATGTCCATGAGTTGCATCCAGGAATGCTGAGGGAGCTGATGATGTCCTGGGGAGGTCACTGCACGATAACTTGGTAAAATCCCAGTGCCTGCCTGGGAATGTTTCCTGATGGATGAAGTGGAGCTCCTGGCCTTGTGTCTTGAACGGGATCAAGGGAGAGGATCTGGGAAACACGGGGCTGTTCAGGCTGAACTCGTTACAGTGCTATGGACCATTTGGATTTCCTAAATTCACACAACAACTGCATCTGTCATTTAAAATGTATTTCTTGACCTCATGCAGAAATCTAAGAAATAAACAACAAACAGGGCCCATCCCTTTGTTCCCAGCCTGGTCCGTGACCTCAATTCATTCATTCCGCATTCAGTCCGTAAGGTTTCATCATTTATATCCTTCGAGCCTTAGTCTTACGTTCCTCTTAGCAAATAACCAATAATTACTAACGGATGGTCAACAACCTCCTCTTTCCTTCTCTGCCATTATTCCGGCATTTCTTTGTGGAATTCTGAGGTGCCCCGTCCTTCTCTTGAGGCTGTGTGCCTCTCCCCTTGGCTGCAGCCTTTCAGGGTGCGTTTTAGGGACCAGGTTCTGCCGTTGTGGGGGCGGGATGGAGACTTGACCAAAGCTTTGGAGGACCGAGGTGTCGTTACTGAGGCCACCCTGCGGCGCTGCCTCGCCCTGGTGTGTGGGCGAGTTGTGAAGCGTTGCCCCCAGCCTCCCTCAGCCCTGACAAGCTGCTCTGGGCTTTGCAGCTGTTCCAAGTATCCCCTGTTGGGATTCCACCCCGTTCCCTCTCTCCACGCAATTTTCCCAGCTGTCAAAGCCTGACTGGAGGCATCGCCTTTAGCATTGGTAGTGCTCTGAGGGTGTCTCAGTGCCCCTCTTGTCTGTAGGTGTTGCAGTCCAGGGCCCGTGGAAAATCCCTCCAGCTGCCCTGAGGGGTCTGAGACCCTGGCCGGGACCCCAGGAAAGCATTGCCTGTGGCCTGAGTCCATGGGAAAAACTTCCAACACCGAGAGATGAGTTAAAAGCAACAAAGATTTGAAATAAATAGTAGTTTTGTTTGTCACAAGGTGAAAATTTATAGTTTTGGGTTTTTAGTATGGAGATAGATGAGAGCAAGATGGAGGATTTTGGGTGGTGCCTCTTCTTCTTCTTTCTTCTTCTCCTTCTTCTACTCCATTTTCTGCTGTGGCAGTGGCACAGAGACATTGGCAGAATGGGTTTGATGCAGAAATTGCGTGTTTAGAATAGGTAGTGATTATTGGCACAAAACTGTAACTACAGTACATTTTAAGAGTTAATTGGACTAGAAACCTTTAAAAGACCTTGGAATTCTCTGGCTGGTGTTCTTGCCAGCTGTATTTTCCAGCACAATAAGCTAGGTGTTGGCGACGTGCTGAGCTTGAGAAAAGAAACTGAATAAACATCTTTAAAGACTCAAGCGGAGATTTCCGTACATCTTTTAACCCTGGTACAGGACTTTGTGTGTGAGAAGAAAACTCTCACATGTAAGGATTTGATGTTCAGGGTCCTTTGGATCTTTACTTGGGATGAGGGTTGAGGAGAGAGATTGCTTCTCTGGGCAATGTCTGATTGTCAGAAAGAGGATGTGGAAGCGGCCCAGGGCTTTTGGAGGTGAGTACTGCACCATCCTCAACAACCCAGGCAATTCCAGGTGTCCAATTTGGTGACCTGAGAAGGATCGGAATGGCAGGGCCCAGGGGGTTGTGTTCTGGATTGTCCTGAAAACGGGGGGAAGCTGAGAGAGCTGGACACAGCTCTTTCAGACGGGAGGTGAGAATGCAAATGGGACATGTTCTCAACGTGCCACGGAATGACCTCGCATGACACCGGTGCTCTCCTCAGCTTTGGCTGAATCTTCTACGTGCCCTGACACACTCCATCAACAACCCCACTCTGGTCTCTAATTCTGGCAATTAAGGGGTGCGGCCAAGGTCAGAGGGACACTGCCTCAAGGGAGGGATGTGAAAATGCAGAGCTTGCACGAAGGAAAACTCTCCCCACCTCAGGACTTACCAGGCTGGACCAGCCAAGGGCTGCTGCCTGTAATTGCCCCAAGGCCATGGGACAAGGCTGTCCCACCCTTCCACACCAGTATAAAAGCCAGCCCAGGGCCTCTCTCCCTCACACACTTCTCCTCAAGCCGTCTCCTCCTGCTTCTACAGACACCCAGGTGAGCCTCAATTCCCTGACCCTTCTGCTCTTTCACCCCCGGTCCCTGTCTTCCAGCACACTCAGCCGCAGCCTCAGCAGTCCTCACACCTCCTCACAGCCCCGCAACAGCCTCCACACTCCCTCACCCTCCTGCATCATCATCCCTCATACCCAGCACCCCCTCAGCCCTGCCTCACCCCCTCTCTTCCAGGACCCTCCACACCACACCCATGGCCTGCTACGACCTCTGCCGTCCCTGTGGACCCACCCCGCTGGCCAACAGCTGCAACGAGCCCTGTGCCCTGCAATGCCAGGATTCCCGTGTTGTTATCCAGCCTTCCCCTGTGCTGGTGACCCTGCCAGGACCCATCATGACCTCCTTCCCCCAGAACACCGCCGTTGGATCCACCTCCTCGGCTGCTGTGGGCACTGAACTCAGTGTCCAGGGACAGCCCATCTCGGGTGGATTTGGTGGCTTTGGCTACGGCCTTGGCTATGGCCGTGGATTTGGCTGTGGCCTGGGAGGCCTGGGCTGCTATGGCAGAAGGGGCGGCTACAACTGCTGAGGTCCCTCAGCACCACTGCTGACACCAACCACCCGCTCCCTGGAACACATCTCAGGCATTGAGGATGCCTCTCTGGTCCAAGGCTCTCAAACGGGCTCAGCACTTCCCTCTCCTGCTCTCAGGGCTCCAATCAAGACAGCAGCCGAGGATCCAGCCCAGGCTGCCTGCAAACATGGCCCATCTGCCTCCTCCTCTTCTCCTCCGCCCTGCTCTGCATCGCCCCTCTGGCTCTGTCCAGTCCCATCACCTGCAGATTCCTCTCCCAAGCCAGAGACCATTGGGCCCCTCTGCTGGGCTGCTCCATTTGTGGTACAGGGAGCCCTTGATTCTCTGGCCAAGCCTGCTGCAATCAAAGGACCTTTGCTGATGCTCACCCCACTTCCACCTCAGACCAGCTCCCTGCCAATGGCTGCTCAGGATCTCTCCTTGTTCTTTTGCCTCAATAAAATTCTCTTGCTTTGCAACCTGAGATGTCTCCTTCAGCTTCTTTCTCACAAACTTGTGCCAGCCACACCTGGCACAAACCCATGTGTCCACAAGCCATTTGTGGAGGGTGAAAATTGCACCAACACCTCTCTCGGAATTGCTTCTGCAGCTCCACTCCCCACCAGGACACACTGGCACGCTTTGTGTGCATCACAGAGAGGAACCTCAGCTGTTAATCACAGGCCTGGACACACCAATGCAGCTCTATCCTCGATTCTGGCACAAGCCCCTCATGGCCGCTGTGTTCATGATGGCTGGACATCAGCTGCTCCAGCCCCTCATCATCTTCCAGGCACAATTTCAGATCCTCCCCAGCTGTTTCATGTCTCCCTTATTTTCATGTCCCAGAGCTGAACACACAACTCCAGTCTACCCCGACCAGAGCAGAGGGGCAGAATCCCCCCCTCACCTTCTGCCCATGATTTGGGCAGAGCCCAGGACACGGGGAGTTTCTGGTCAGCTCCTTCACGTGGTGGGGCATGTCCAGTTCTTCATCCACCAACACCCCAAGCCTTTCTCCTCCGGGCTGCTCTCAATCCGCTCATGGTTCACTCTACAGCCATGATTGGCATTGCTCCAAACCACATGCAGGACCTTGCACTTGGCCTTGTTCAGCTCCATCAGACTGACAGGATCCCACATCCCCAACCTGTTCCAGCCCCTCGGAATGCCATCCCTTCCCTCCGCACAACCACCCACACTGCCTGTGAGCTCGGGGTGCTCCCTGGTTTTGCTGCTCACCCCACTAAATCCCAGAACTCAGATTTCTGACAATGATAAACAATTATAAATATCCCAAAGTGAGTCTCCAGTGGACACCACGCATCCCCCGTTCCCAACATGGGAACAGGCAGCCATTGTCCACTGCTCTTTGAGTGAGACCATCCCGCCCGTTCCTTATCCACCAAATTGTCCAACCAACACCCACATCTCTCCAGCTCAGAGACAAGGATGTTGTCTGGCACAGGAACAAAGGATGTGCAGAAGTCCAGGCACAGGATACTGGCACCTCTTCCCTCTTCCACCAGTGTTGGGATGAGTACCAACCCATCAAAGCTGCTGCCAAGGTTCAATGGGCACAGAGTCGAGAGCGGGATGTGGAATTGCAGAGCTGTGGGAAGCGGAGCATTCCCAACCTCATCACTCACCAGGCTGTGCCAGGCAAGAGCAGCAAGCCTGAAAAATGCCCCAATGTCATGGGCAGTGGCTGTCGCACACCTTCAGCCCCCGATCATCCATGAGGCCGTGCTCTGGTTATCCTCCCCCAGAGCTTTGTCTCATTCCCAGTAACCCCGAGATTAACAGAGTCCTCCAACATCATCAGAGCAGAGCAGAGATGCAGCATCTGCTGCACCTGCATTGGAGCAATCCCAAACATGCAGGAAAAAGGCTGGGTGAGGAGGGGATTGAGCGTGAGGAGGAGCACTTGGGGTGGTGGTGGATGAAGTTTTGGACATGCCCTGCCATGTGAATGCCACAAACAGAAACCCCGCGGTGTTCTGGGCTCATCCCCTCAGTGTGAGCATCAGGTGAGGGGCGAATTCTGCTGCTCTGCTCCCCTCTGGTGAGACTGGAGATGTGTGTTCAGCCCTGGGACATGAAAACATGGAAGACATGGACCTGCTCCACCAGAGCTGGAGATCACCTTAGAAAACAATGATGGCCAGGAGCAAGAGGTGTCCAGAAAAATGAAACACAGCACCCCTGAGGGGCAAGTGCCAGAGGCAAGGAGAGACCTGCATTAGTCCATCCTGGTTTGTGTTTCAACAGCTGAAGGGTTTGAGTGATAATGGTACTGGGAGAGCAAAGTGTGGCAGTGAGTAGAGGAACGGCAGAAATCAAACCTGAGAGAGGTCTTGGCACAGTTTATCCCCCACCCCAGTGGGTGAACCCTGGCTTAGTGCTGAGTGAGATGGGAAGAAGCTTGGGAGAAGAAAGAAGGAGTCACCTGATGTTGTGATGCAAGAAAACTTTATTGAGTTAGAAAAGTAAAAACTCAGGAGCAGCCAGTGGAAGGGAGCTGGTCTGAGGTGCAGGGAGGGAGACCATCAGCTGAGGCCCCTTCCTTTGAGCAGGTTTGGCCAGAGCATCAAGGTCTTCCTGTTCTGCAATGGGAGCAGCCCAGCAGAGGTGCCCAATGGTGTCTGCCTCGGGAGAAGCAGAGGGGACTGGACAGAGCCAGAGGGGAGATGCAGAGCACGGAGGAGGAGAACAGCAGGAATGGAGGCAGACCATGTTTGCAGGCAGCCCAGGCTGGATCTTTGGCTGCTGCCTTGATTGGAGCCCTGAGAGCAGGAACTGGAAGTGCTGAGCCCATTTGAGAGCCTTGGCCCAGAGAGGCGTCCTCAATGCCTGAGATGTGTTCCAGGGAGTGGGTGGTTGGTGTCAGCAGTGGTGCTGAGATCCCTCAGCAGTTGTAGCCGCCCCTCCTGCCGTAGCAGCTCAGGCCTCCCAGGCCACAGCCAAATCCACGGCCATAGCCAAGGCCGTAGCCAAAGCCAAATCCACCCGAGATGGGCTGTCCCTGGGCACTGAGTTCAGTGCCCACAGCAGCCGAGGAGGTGGATCCGACGGCGGTGTTCTGGGGGAAGGAGGTCATGATGGGTCCTGGCAGGGTCACCAGCACAGGGGAAGGCTGGATAACAACACGGGAATCCTGGCATTGCAGGGCACAGGGCTCGTTGCAGCTGTTGGCCAGCGGGGTGGGTCCGCAGGGACGGCAGAGGTCGTAGCAGGCCATGGGTGTGGTGTGAAGGGTCCTGGAAGAGAGGGGGTGAGGCAGGGCTGAGGGGGTGCTGGGTGTGAGGGATGATGATGCAGGAGGGTGAGGGAGTGTGGAGGCTGTTGCGGGGCTGTGAGGAGGTGTGAGGACTGCTGAGGCTGCGGCTGAGTGTGCTGGAAGACAGGGACCGGGGGTGAAAGAGCAGAAGGCTCAGGGAATTGAGGCTCACCTGGTTGTCAGCAGGAGCAGGAGGAGACGGCTTGAGGAGAAGTGTGTGAGGCAGAGAGGCACCTGGGCTGGCTTTTATACTGGTTGTGGAAGGGTGGGACAGCCTTGTCCCATGGCCTTGGGGCAATTACAGGCAGCAGCCCTTGGCTGGTCCAGCCTGGTAAGTCCTGAGGTGGGGAGTGTTTTCCTTCATGCAAGTTCTGCATTTTCACATCCCTCCCTTGAGGCAGTGTCCCTCTGACCTTGGCCGCACCCCTTAATTGCCAGAATTAGAGACCAGAGTGGGGTTGTTGATGGAGTGTGTCAGGGCACGTAGAAGATTCAGCCAAAGCTGAGGAGAGCACCGGTGTCATGCGAGGTCATTCCGTGGCACGTTGAGAACATGTCCCATTTGCATTCTCACCTCCCGTCTGAAAGAACTGTGTCCAGCTCTCTCAGCTTCCCCCCGTTTTCAGGACAATCCAGAACACAACCCCCTGGGCCCTGCCATTCAGATCCTTCTCAGGTCACCAAATTGGACACCTGGAATTGCCTGGGTTGTTGAGGATGGTGCAGTACTCACCTCCAAAAGCCCTGGGCCGCTTCCACATCCTCTTTCTGACAATCAGACATTGCCCAGAGAAGCAATCTCTCTCCTCAACCCTCATCCCATGTAAAGATCCAAAGGACCCTGAACATCAAATCCTTACATGTGAGAGTTTTCTTCTCACACACAAAGTCCTGTACCAGGGTTAAAAGATGTACGCAACTTTCCGCTTGAGTCTTTAAAGATGTTTATTCAGTTTCTTTTCTCAAGCTCAGCACGTCGCCAACACCTAGCTTATTGTGCTGGAAAATACAGCTGGCAAGAACACCGGCCAGAGAATTCCAAGGTCTTTTAAAAGTTTCTAGCCCAATTAACTCTTAAAATGTACTATAGTTACAGTTTTGTGCCAATAATCACTGCCTATTCTAAACACGCCATTTCTGCATCAAACCCATTCTACCAATGTCTCTGTGCCACTGCCACAGCAGCAAATGGAGTAGAAGAAGAAGAAGAGGAAGAAGAAGAAAGAAGAAGAAGAAGAAGAAGAAGAAAGAAGAGGAAGAAGAGGCACCACCCAAAATCCTCCATCTTGCTCTCATCTATCTCCATACTAAAAACCCAAAACTATAACTTTTCACCTTGTGACAAACAAAACTACTATTTATTTCAAATCTTTGTTGCTTTTAACTCATCTCTAGGTGTTGGAAGTTTTTCCCATGGACTCAGGCCACAGGCAATGCTTTCCTGGGGTCCCGGCCAGGGTCTCAGACCCCTCAGGGCAGCTGGAGGGATTTTCCACGTGCCCTGGACTGCAACACCTACAGACAAGAGGGGCACTGAGACACCCTCAGAGCACTACCAATGCTAAAGGCAATGCCTCCAGTCAGGCTTTGACAGCTGGGAAAATTGCGTGGAGAGAGGGAACGGGGTGGAATCCCAACCGGGGATACTTGGAACAGCTGCAAAGCCCAGAGCAGCTTGTCAGGGCTGAGGGAGGCTGGGGGCAACGCTTCACAACTCGCCCACACACCAGGGCGAGGCAGCGCCGCAGGGTGGCCTCAGTAACGACACCTCGGTCCTCCAAAGCTTTGGTCAAGTCTCCATCCCGCCCCCACAACGGCAGAATCTGGTCCCTAAAACGCACCCTGAAAGGCTGCAGCCAAGGGGAGAGGCACACAGCCTCAAGAGAAGGACAGGGCACCTCAGAATTCCACAAAGAAATGCCGGAATAATGGCAGAGAAGGAAAGAGGAGGTTGTTGACCATCCGTTAGTAATTATTGGTTATTTGCTAAGAGGAACGTAAGACTAAGGCTCGAAGGGTATAAATGATGAAACCTTACGGATTGAACGCGGAATGAATGAATTGAGGTCACGGACCAGGCTGGGAACAAAGGGATGGGCCCTGTTTGTTGTTTATTTCTTAGATTTCTGCATGAGGTCAAGAAATACATTTTAAATGACAGATGCAGTTGTTGTGTGAATTTAGGAAATCCAAATGGTCCATAGCACTGTAACGAGTTCAGCCTGAACAGCCCCGTGTTTCCCAGATCCTCTCCCTTGATCCCGTTCAAGACACAAGGCCAGGAGCTCCACTTCATCCATCAGGAAACATTCCCAGGCAGGCACTGGGATTTTACCAAGTTATCGTGCAGTGACCTCCCCAGGACATCATCAGCTCCCTCAGCATTCCTGGATGCAACTCATGGACATCCAGTGGCACTGAGCAGAGTCCCAGACTTCACAAAGGCACCCACAAGCCACAGCACACGAGTGCCACAAAATGACCTCACTGATGACATTGCAAATCTTCAGGTTGTTTATTCATTCCTCCCTGACACACATCTGACAATGAAATCCTCCCAAATACCAACGCGTGAAAGCTGCCGCCAAGGTCAGCTGGACACTGCCTCAAGCGCAGACATGGAGTTGCAGAATTGCATGAAGGAAAACACTTCCCACTTTGTGATCTCATGCTAGGCTGGGCCAGGAAAAAGCTGCTGTCTAAAAAATGCCCCAAGGCCATGGGACAAGGCTGTCCCGCCCCTCCATGACCTGCATAAAAGCTGACGCAGAGCCTCTCTCCCTCACACACTTCTCCTCAAGCCTTCTCCTGCTCCTGCCAACAACAAGGTGAGCCTCAAACCCCTGACCTCCTACTCCTGAACCCCTGGTCCCTCTCTTCCAGCACGCTCAGCTCCAGCCTCAGCAGCCCTCACACCTCCCCATAACACGACCCACAACACCAGCCGCACTCTCTTGTCCTTCTCACCCTCTGCAGTTGGCACCCCTCACCCCCTCAGCCCTGCCCTGCCTCACCCCCTCTCTTCCAGGACCCTCCACACCACACCCATGGCCTGCTACGACCTCTGCCGTCCCTGCGGACCCACCCCGCTGGCCAACAGCTGCAACGAGCCCTGTGCCCTGCAATGCCAGGATTCCCGTGTTGTTATCCAGCCTTCCCCTGTGCTGGTGACCCTGCCAGGACCCATCATGACCTCCTTCCCCCAGAACACCGCCGTCGGATCCACCTCCTCGGCTGCTGTGGGCACTGAACTCAGTGTCCAGGGACAGCCCATCTCGGGTGGATTTGGTGGCTTTGGCTACGGCCTTGGCTATGGCCGTGGATTTGGCTATGGCCTGGGAGGCCTGGGCTGCTACGGCAGAAGGGTCGGCTACAACTGCTGAGGGCCATCAGCACCACTGCTGACCCCAACCACCCACTCCCTGGAACACATCTCAGGCATTGAGGACGCCTCTCTGGTCCAAGACTCTCAAACGGGCTCAGCACTTCCAGCTCCTGCTCTCAGGGCTCCAATCAAGGCAGCAGCCAAAGATCCAGCCCAGGCTGCCTGCAAACATGGTCCATCTCCATTCCTGCTGTTCTGCTCCTCCGTGCTCTGCATCTCCCCTCTGGCTCTGTCCAGTCCCCTCTGCTTCTCCCGAGGCAGACACCGTTGGGCACCTCTGCTGGGCTGCTCCCATTGCAGAACAGGAAGACCTTGATGCTCTGGCCAAACCTGCTCAAAGGAAGGGGCCTCAGCTGATGGTCTCCCTCCCTGCACCTCAGACCAGCTCCCTTCCACTGGCTGCTCCTGAGTTTTTACTTTTCTAACTCAATAAAGTTTTCTTGCATCACAACATCAGGTGACTCCTTCTTTCTTCTCCCAAGCTTCTTCCCATCTCACTCAGCACTAAGCCAGGGTTCACCCACTGGGGTGGGGGATAAACTGTGCCAAGACCTCTCTCAGGTTTGATTTCTGCCGTTCCTCTACTCACTGCCACACTTTGCTCTCCCAGTACCATTATCACTCAAACCCTTCAGCTGTTGAAACACAAACCAGGATGGACTAATGCAGGTCTCTCCTTGCCTCTGGCACTTGCCCCTCAGGGGTGCTGTGTTTCATTTTTCTGGACACCTCTTGCTCCTGGCCATCATTGTTTTCTAAGGTGATCTCCAGCTCTGGTGGAGCAGGTCCATGTCTTCCATGTTTTCATGTCCCAGAGCTGAACACACATCTCCAGTCTCACCAGAGGGGAGCAGAGCAGCAGAATTCCCCCCTCACCTGATGCTCACACTGTGGGGATGAGCCAAGAACACCGCGGGGTTTCTGTTTGGGGCATTCACATGGCAGGGCATGTCCAAAACTTCATCCACCACCACCCCAAGTGCTCCTCCTCACGCTCAATCCCCTCCTCACCCAGCCTTTTTCCTGCATGTTTGGGATTGCTCCAATGCAGGTGCAGCAGATGCTGCATCTCTGCTCTGCTCTGCTGATGTTGGAGGACTCTGTTAATCTCGGGGTTACTGGGAATGAGACAAAGCTCTGGGGGAGGATAACCAGAGCACGGCCTCAAGGATGATCGGGGGACGAAGGTGTGGGACAGCCACTGCCCATGACATTGGGGCATTTTCAGGCTTGCTGCTCTTGCCTGGCACAGCCTGGTGAGTGATGAGGTTGGGAATGCTCCGCTTCCCACAGCTCTGCAATTCCACATCCCGCTCTCGACTCTGTGCCCATCGAACCTTGGCAGCAGCTTTGATGGGTTGGTACTCATCCCAACACTGGTGGAAGAGGGAAGAGGTGCCAGTATCCTGTGCCTGGACTTCTGCACATCCTTTGTTCCTGTGCCAGACAACATCCTTGTCTCTGAGCTGGAGAGATGTGGGTGTTGGTTGGACAATTTGGTGGATAAGGAACGGGCGGGATGGCCTCACTCAAAGAGCAGTGGACAATGGCTGCCTGTCCCCATGTTGGGAACGGGGGATGTGTGGTGTCCACTGGAGACTCACTTTGGGATATTTATAATTGTTTATCATTGTCAGAAATCTGAGTTCTGGGATTTAGTGGGGTGAGCAGCAAAACCAGGGAGCACCCCGAGCTCACAGGCGGTGTGGGTGGTTGTGCGGAGGGAAGGGATGGCATTCCGAGGGGCTGGAACAGGTTGGGGATGTGGGATCCTGTCAGTCTGATGGAGCTGAACAAGGCCAAGTGCAAGGTCCTGCATGTGGTTTGGAGCAATGCCAATCATGGCTGTAGAGTGAACCATGAGTGGATTGAGAGCAGCCCGGAGGAGAAAGGCTTGGGGTGTTGGTGGATGAAGAACTGGACATGCCCCACCACGTGAAGGAGCTGACCAGAAACTCCCCGTGTCCTGGGCTCTGCCCAAATCATGGGCAGAAGGTGAGCGGGGGATTCTGCCCCTCTGCTCTGGTCGGGGTAGACTGGAGTTGTGTGTTCAGCTCTGGGACATGAAAATAAGGGAGACATGAAACAGCTGGGGAGGATCTGAAATGGTGCCTGGAAGATGATGAGGGGCTGGAGCAACTGATGTCCAGCCATAATGAACACAGCGGCCATGAGGGGCTTGTGCCAGAATCGAGGATAGAGCTGCATTGGTGTGTCCAGGCCTGTGATTAACAGCTGAGGTTCCTCTCTGTGATGCACACAAAGCGTGCCAGTGTGTCCTGGTGGGGAGTGGAGCTGCAGAAGCAATTCCGAGAGAGGTGTTGGCGCAATTTTCACCCTCCACAAATGGCTTGTGGACACATGGGTTTGTGCCAGGTGTGGCTGGCACAGGTTTGTGAGAAAGAAGCTGAAGGAGACATCTCAGGTTGCAAAGCAAAATAATTTTATTGAGGCAAAAGAACAAGGAGAGATCCTGAGCAGCCATTGGCAGGGAGCTGGTCTGAGGTGGAAGTGGGGTGACCATCAGCAAAGGTCCTTTGATTGCAGCAGGCTTGGCCAGAGAATCAAGGGCTCCCTGTACCACAAATGGAGCAGCCCAGCAGAGGTGCCCAATGGTCTCTGGCTTGGGAGAGGAATCTGCAGGTGATGGGACTGGACAGAGCCAGAGGGGCGATGCAGAGCAGGGCGGAGGAGAAGAGGAGGATGGAGATGGGCCATGTTTGCAGGCAGCCTGGGCTGGATCCTCGGCTGCTGTCTTGATTGGAGCCCTGAGAGCAGGAACTGGAAGTGCTGAGCCCGTTTGAGAGCCTTGGACCAGAGAGGCATCCTCAATGCCTGAGATGTGTTCCAGGGAGTGGGTGGTTGGTGTCTGCGGTGGTGCTGAGGGCCCTCAGCAGATGTAGCCGCCCCTTCTGCCATAGCAGCCCAGGCCTCCCAGGCCACAGCCAAATCCACGGCCAAAGCCAAGGCCGTAGCCAAAGCCACCAAATCCACCCGAGATGGGCTGTCCCTGGACACTGAGTTCAGTGCCCACAGCAGCCGAGGAGGTGGATCCGACGGCGGTGTTCTGGGGGAAGGAGGTCATGATGGGTCCTGGCAGGGTCACCAGCACAGGGGAAGGGTCGATGATGACACGGGAATCCTGGCATTGCAGGGCACAGGGCTCGTTGCAGCTGTTGGCCAGCGGGGTGGGTCCGCAGGGACGGCAGAGGTCGTAGCAGGCCATGGGTGTGGTGTGGAGGGTCCTGGAAGAGATGGGGGTGAGGAAGGGCTGGGGTGTAGAGGATTGATGTGCTGTAGGGAGGGTGAGGGAGTGTGGAGGCTGTTGTGGGTCTGTGGGGAGGTGTGAGGGTTGCTGAGCCTGCGGCTGAGTGTGCTGGCTGTGAGGCCCAGGGTGCAGGAGCAAGAGGGCAAGAGGTTTGAGACTCACCTGCTTGTTGACAGGAGCAGGAGTAGTCTTGAGGAGAAGTGTGTGAGGGAGAGAGGCTCTGGTCCGGCTTTTATGCTGGTTGTGGAGTGTTGAGACGGCTTTGTCCCATGGCCTTGGGGCATTTTGTAGGCAGGCCGCAGCTTTTGCTGCCCAAGCCTTGTGAATCATGAGGTTTGGAGTGCTGTCTTTCCTGCGTCTCTTCAACTGCATGTCCTTCCCTTGAGGCTGTTTCCCTTTTTGACCTTGGCGGCACCTCTTAATGGAGAGAATTAGTGACTGTGATCTTGTGGGTGATCTCACCAACATGAGGACATCAGGACATGTATATGATTCATCCAAAGCTTCAGAGGAGTGGGAAGTCATCACTGGAGTCATTCCATGGCATATTGACGATATGTCCTGTGTGCATCCTTGCCTCCTGCCTGGAAGAGCTCCCAGCTCTCTCAGCTTCACTTTTTAAGGATACTCCTGTTCCATCATTTTCATGCTCTCCTCCACTGCTCTTGGTCAGCTGTGTCCATGTCCTTGATCCACTGTGGAGCCCCATCCCTGGTGGGCAAAAGGATGGATGCTGCCCTCAACCTGTCTTTATTTTCTTAATTTTGTCCTGGTAACTGCTGGAGTTTTTTGCAGCAAAGGGTGGATTAATCGAGGTTGAGAAATTTTTCTCCTCATGTCTTGTTCTCCTTATGCTTCACCATTTTTCCTTTCCATGTGTCAGGCACAGCCCACGCTGTGACCCCACAGTGTGACCTTGGTGGGCATGGAATAGCGAAATTCCAAAAACAGGTTCCCCTGCCATGACAGAGTTGAGAAGAGGAGCTCACTGGCCTGCCACTATTAATTACTGGCTTTCGCTACCAGAAACACATAATTAAGATTATCAGATAAAAGTTACGAAGCCTGGTGGCTTGAATGCAGAATGCAGAAACTGACATCAGAAACCAGCTGCAGCAAGAAAAGGATTGGGCGAATATTTTTTATTAGTTTTCTGAATGACGTTTAGAAGTACACTTTAAATGACAGTGCATGTTGTATAAATTTGAGAAATCCAAACAAACTAGAACACTGAAACAAGTTCAGCCTGAAGAGACTCTCATTTTCCAGATCCTCTCCCTTGATCCAGTTCATGACACAAGGCAATGAGCTGTCTTTCATCCAAGCTCAGAGACCTTTGAAAGTTACAGCAGAGTGACCTCACCAGGACATGAGCAGATCCCTCAGCAATCCTGGGTGCAGCACAATGATTGATGGACATCCAGCGGCACAGAAGAGAGTCACAGCCATCACAAGGCACCCACAAACCACAGCACACAAGAGCCACAAACTGACCTCACTGATGATATTGCAAATCTCCAGGGTTGTGGTTGTTTATTCATTCCTCCCTGACACACATCTGACAGTGAAATTCTCCCAAATACCAACCCATGAAAATTGCCACCAAGATCAGATGGGCATGGACTTGAGAGCAGGACATGGAAATGCAGAGTTGCGTGAAAGAAACCACATCCCACCTCATGATCTCTTTCTAGGCTGGGCCAGCCAAGAGCTGCTGCCTACAAAATGCCCCAAGGCCATGGGACAAGGCTGAACCACCCCTCCACAACCTGCATAAAAGCCGGCCAAGAGCCACTCTCCCTCACACACTTCTCTTGACACCTTCTCCTCCTGCTTCTGCTGACAAACAGGTAAGCCTCAATCCCCTGACCCTCCTGCTCCTGCTCTCTTGGCTCCTCACTGCCAGCACGCTCAGCCTCATCCTCAGCAGCCCTCACACCTCCCCACAGACCCACAACAGCCTCCACACTCCCTCACCCTTCTCGCCTTCACCCCTGACACCCCTCACCCCCTCAGCCCTGCCTCAACCCCGTCTCTTCCAGGACCCTCCACACCACACCCATGGCCTGCTACGACCTCTGCCGTCCCTGCGGACCCACCCCGCTGGCCAACAGCTGCAACGAGCCCTGTGCCCTGCAATGCCAGGATTCCCGTGTCATCATCGACCCTTCCCCTGTGCTGGTGACCCTGCCAGGACCCATCATGACCTCCTTCCCCCAGAACACCGCCGTCGGATCCACCTCCTCGGCTGCTGTGGGCACTGAACTCAGTGCCCAGGGACAGCCCATCTCGGGTGGATTTGGCTACGGCCTTGGCTTTGGCCGTGGATTTGGCTATGGCCTGGGAGGCCTGGGCTGCTACGGCAGAAGGGGCGGCTACAACTGCTGAGGGCCCTCAGCACCACTTCTGACACCAACCATCAGCTTGGGGTTCTGGAAAAAGCTCCCCTGCAAGCAAAGTATCTTGGCTGACAGTCACCCTTCTTGCACCTCACAACAGATTATTTCCACTCCTTTCCCCTGACTTTTCATTCTTTTGCACCAATAAAGTTCTCCTGAATCAAATCTGGGATGCCTCCTTATCTTTTTCATTCCAATGGTGCCGCATTCTCACCCACCACATTCTGGAGCTCAACAGACCATTGAGGGATCCTGGAACAGGGCAGCTACACTTTTCCTGGCGTACAACTCAAAACAACTAAGAACAAAGTCTGGAACAGGAAGCACAGTGGGAACGCCACGCAGAACCTGTCACACACCCTGTTAACTGTTAGACCAAACTCTTTGACACACCAGCTCTCTCCTCAGCACAAAAATGGAAAAGCCTCTCCATGCCAGTGCACACTTGACAATCTCTCGTCCTGACCAGGACTCTTGAAGCCTTCCAGCAGAGAGATGAACAACATCCACCGCTTGGGCTGGAGCTCTGCAGTGCAAGTGCTTCAACTGCCCTGCTCGAGCCAGACCAGCAGGAGCAGAATTTACAGCACCATGGACAGTTCTGATCTGCATCTCCCAGGATCAAAACTCCACCACCTCTTCCACTCTGTGGTCCCCCTCACAATTAAAGGTTTTTGTCTCCTTTCCCATGGAGTTCCATCTCTTTTCACTTGTGCCCTTGCTCTCTTCCCCTGCACTCGTGCACTGCTGAGAACAGCTGGGCTCAATTTTCTTTGTTCCCCACCATCAGGGATCTGCACACACTGAGGACACACCCATGTCCAGCCTCGTCCCCTGGGAGTCCAAGCTCTCTCAGACTCTCATTTAGGAATCATCTTTCAGGCTCTTTTTTATCTGGGTGGCCCTGAGCTGGTCTCATGTCACATGGGACCTCACCAGTGCTGAGCAAACACCAACAGCCACCACTCACCACCTCAGCCCAACGCTTTTCCAAATCCTGCTCTGGAACCTTGGGGTCCCCTTTCCCACAAGGTGACAGGGACACCTCCTGCCCCATTTCTTCTCAACCACAACCACAAAGGCTTTTTGGAAAAGAATTGTTCCAACTGATGCCCACCGATTCCTTCCTACCCACGATGATTTTCTCGTTCCTCCCAAGACACAACCCTTGGCAGATGGCCCTGCTGAGCTCCAGCAGATGTCCAGAACCACTCAGGTTTTCAGAGTTGGCCAGAAAGATCCAACTCCTGGGCTGCAGCACTGGGGACTTGCTGCCATCTGGACTTTGGGACACTGACCACAAGCCTCTGGACCCAGCCCTTCAATCCCTTCTCAGGCCACCACACTGGACACAGACACAATCTGGACTTTTCTGCTTGTTGAGGATCATGCAACGCTCACCTCCAACAACCCTGGGCAACATCCAAATCCTCTTTCTGACCTTCACAAGTGGCCTCACCCCTTGGCACTCTGCCCCAGTGACGACCCCCAAGGCCCCCGATATCAAAACCTTAAAGGCAAGAGGGGCACCAAGATGCCCAGAGTCAACAGGACAGGTCACGTGTAGTGTCAGGCTTAGCCAGGTGGAATCAAGGTGGGAAAGTGTGGAATGTGAGGGAACACACCTGTAAATCCCAGAGCAGCCTGACAGGGCTGGGAGGGAATGGGGCTCCTCTTCACAACACACTCAAACCCCACAGCACACCAGTGCCACAGGGTGACCTTGCAGATGACAGCCACAGCTCCCCGAAGTTTTGGTTGTTTATTCAGCCCTCCCTGACACTCACCTTCAGAGCAATCCCTCCCAAATGCCTCTAACCCTCAAACAACAATCACTCAGGTCTAAAAGCTGCCCTCAAGGTGACAAGGACACAGCAGCAAGAGACACAGTGACATCATGACAGAGAGGGAAAGGCGAGCACGCTGATCATCAGGTAGCAATTACTGGGTTTCGCCCACAGGAACACAATATTACGATTTGCAGGATATAAATCATTATGAAGCCTGGTGGCCTGAATGCAGCATAAAGGAATTGATGCCACAGACCGGCCTGGGAACAAAGGGATGGGGCCTCGTTTGTTGTTCATTATTAGATTTCTGAATGAGGTCAAGGAATAGACTTTACATGTGAGAGTATGTTGAAATTCAAATTTGAGAAATCCATGTGGACCACAAAAATGGAACAGGCTCAGCCTGAACAGCCTCTGGTTTACCAGATCTTGTGAGCCCATTAAAGACACGAGGCCAAGAGCCCTCTTTCATCCATCACCAAGAGCTCCCAGGCACTGGGATCTTTCCAAGCCATTCCAGAGTGACCTCCGCAGGACATCATCAGCTCCCTCAGCATTCCTGGGTGCAACACAAGGACTGATGGACATCCAGAGGCAGAGAACAGAGTCCCAGCCTTCACAAGGCTCCCACAAACCACAGCACACAAGTGCCACAAAAGTGCCTCAGTGATGACATTGCAAATCTCCAGGGCTGTGATTGTTTATTCATTCCTCCCTGACACATGTCGGACAATGAAATTCTTCCAAATACCAACCCATGAAAATTGCCACCAAGATTAGATGGACACAGACTTGAGAGCAGGACATGGAATTGCAGAGTTGCATGAAAGAAACCACATCCCACCTCATGATCTCTTTCTAGGCTGAGCCAGCCAAGAGCTGGTGCCTACAAAATGCCCCAAGGCCATGGGACAAGGCTGAACCACCCCTCCACAACCTGCATAAAAGCCGGCCCAGAGCCTCTCTCCCTGACACACTTCTCCTCAAGCCTTCTCCTCCTGCTTCTGCCGACAACCAGGTAAGCCTCAATCCCCTGACCCTCCTGCTCCTGCTCTCTTGGCTCCTCTCTTCCAGCACGCTCAGCCCCAGGCTCAGCAGCCCTCACACCTCCCCACAGACCCACAACAGCCTTCACACTCCCTCGCCCTTCTTGCACTTCACCCCTGACACCCCTCACCCCCTCAGCCCTGCCTCACCCCTCTCTCTTCCAGGACCCTCCACACCACACCCATGGCCTGCTACGACCTCTGCCGTCCCTGCGGACCCACCCCGCTGGCCAACAGCTGCAACGAGCCCTGTGCCCTGCAATGCCAGGATTCCCGTGTCATCATCGACCCTTCCCCTGTGCTGGTGACCCTGCCAGGACCCATCATGACCTCCTTCCCCCAGAACACCGCCGTCGGATCCACCTCCTCGGCTGCTGTGGGCACTGAACTCAGTGTCCAGGGACAGCCCATCTCGGGTGGATTTGGTGGCTTTGGCTACGGCCTTGGCTATGGCCGTGGATTTGGCTATGGCCTGGGAGGCCTGGGCTGCTACGGCAGAAGGGGCGGCTACAACTGCTGAGGGCCATCAGCACCACTGCTGACACCAACCACCCACTCCCTGGAACACATCTCAGGCATTGAGGACGCCTCTCTGGTCCAAGGCTCTCAAACGGGCTCAGCACTTCCAGCTCCTGCTCTCAGGGCTCCAATCAAGACAGCAGCCAAGGGTCCAGCCCGGGCTGTCTGCACACATGGCCCATCTCCGTTTCTGCTCTTCTCCTCCTCCCTGCTCTGCATCGCCCCTCTGGCTCTGTCTATTCCCCTCTGGACAAACCCCTTCTCCCAAACCAGAGACCATCTGGCACCTCTGCTGGCTTCTCCCACCATGGAGTAGGAAGTCCCTGATGCTCTGGCCAAACCACCAAGCAAAGCTCCTCTGCTGATGGTCACCCTGCTCGCACCCAAGACCAGCTGCCTTCTACTGATTGCTCCTGAGTTTTCACTCTTGAATAAAGTTTTCTTTCATCACAACCTTGCATGGCTCTTTTCTTTCTTCTCCCAGGGCTCTTCCAGTCTCACTCAGCCCTAAGGCGAGGTTGTGCAGGAAATTGGTGTGGGTCAAAAAATGCACCAAGGCCTGTCTTAGGGAATATGGCTCCCGTTCCACTTGCCCCAGCACACTTTGGTCTTCCATTGCTCCTCACAAACCCTTCACTGGTTTTAAATCAGGTCTCGTTACACTAGTGCAGGGCTTTTCCTGCTTCTGCCGCAAGCTCCTCATGGTCTCTGTGTTCACTTTTGGCTCCAGCCCTTCATTGTCTCCCTGGCTCATCTCTAGGTCTGCTTGAGCAGGTCCTTGTCCTCCTTCTCATGGATGGCCCAGCCTAGCAAGTCATGAGCTGGGGATTCCTTGCCTTCCCCTACATCCGCAGTGTCATGTCCTGCTTCTGGGATCCTGTTCTTTCGACCTTGGTGGCGGCTTTTAAGTGTGACTTTTAGAGAACATATTCTGGTATTTATGGCTCATGTCAGGGTGGGCTGAAAACATGACCAAGGCTCTGGAGAGGTTCGCTGCAACCACTGGGGTCACCCTGCGGTACTTCTGTGCTGTGGTTTGTGGGTGTGTGGGGAAAAGCCCCCACTCTCTGGCAGCCTTATCAGGCTGTTCTGCATTTTGCAGCTGTTGTACTTTCAATCACATTCCCTCCCTCCATGCTTTTCTCCCAGCTGGCAGTGGCTGAGGTTGGACCATGTTTTTCCCACTGTGCTTTGTGTTTCATGGTGCCTGTCTTGATTTTACAGTTCTGATATCCAGGGAATTTTAGGTCGCTTATTGGGATAAGGACTCAGGTTACTTCTCTGGTCAATGTCTGGTTGTCAGAAAGAAGATTGGGTGATTGGCTTGGGTTGTTGCAGAAGAGCAATGCATGATCCTCAGAAATAACCTGGGCACATCCGGATTGTGTCAGTGCCCAGTGTGGTGGCCTGAGAAGGGTTTGAAGGGCTGGGTCCAGAGGCTTGTGGTCAGTGTCCCAAAGTCCAGATGGCAGCAAGTCCCCAGTGCTGCAGCCCAGGAGTTGGATCCTTCTGGCTAACACTGAAAACCTGAGTTGTTCTGGACATCTGCTGGAGCTCAGCAGGGCCATCTGCCAAGGGCTGTTTCTTGGAAGGAACGAGCAAGTCATCCCAGGTGGGAAGAAATCTGTGCATATCAGTAAGAACAATTGTTTTATAAAAAGCCTTTGGGGTTGTGGTTGACAAGAAATGGAGCAGGAGGTGTCCCTGTGTGGGAAAAGTGATCCCATGTGTCCAGGGAAGAAGTGGGAAAAGTGGTGTGATGTGACAGGGGGAGGTGACTCTTGCTGTCTCCTGAAAGCTGGTGACATCCCTTGTGAGGTGGTTATGAGCAGTCCTGGGCCCCGCAGTGTGAAAATGAAGTCCATTTAATGAATCTACACCATTTCAGAGCTGGAAATGATCTAAGGCAGCTGGGGGAACTTTCCTGGATGAGAATCTGGGAGAGCTTGGACTCCCAGGGAACGAGGTTGGACAGGGGTGTGTCCTCAGTGTGTGCAGATCCCTGATGGTGGGGAACGAAGAAAATTGAGCCCAGCTGTTCTCAGCAGTGCACGAGTGCAGGGGAAGAGAGCAAGGGCACAAGTGAAAAGAGATGGAACTCCATGGGAAAGGAGACAAAAACCTTTAATTGTGAGGGGGTCCACAGAGTGGAAGAGGTGGTGGAGTTTTGATGCTGGGAGAGCCAGATCAGAACTGTCCATGGTGCTGTAAATTCTGCTCCTGTTGGTCTGGCTCGAGCAGGGCAGTTGAAGCATTTGCACTGCAGAGCTCCAGCCCAAGCGGTGGATGTTGTTCATCTCTCTGCTGGAAGGCTTCAAGAGTCCTGGTCAGGACGAGAGATTGTCAAGTGTGCACTGGCATGGAGAGGCTTTTCCATTTTTGTGCTGAGGAGAGAGCTGGTGTGTCAAAGAGTTTGGTCTAACAGTTTACCAGGTGTGCGACAGGTTCTGTGTGGTGTTCCCACTGTGCTTCCTGTTCCAGACTTTGTTCTTAGTTGTTTTGAGTTGTACGCCAGGAAAAGTGTAGCTGCCCTGTTCCAGGATCCCTCAATGGTCTGTTGAGCTCCAGAATGTGGTGGGTGAGAATGCGGCACCATTGGAATGAAAAAGATAAGGAGGCATCCCAGATTTGATTCAGGAGAACTTTATTGGTGCAAAAGAATAAAAAGTCAGGGGAAAGAAGTGGAAATAATCTGTTGTGAGGTGCAAGTAGGGTGACTGTCAGCCAAGATACTTTGCTTGCAAGGGATATTTCCAGAACCCCAAGCTGATGGTTGGTGTCACCAGTGGTGCTGAGGGACCTCAGCAGTTGTAGCCGCCCCTTCTACCGTAGCAGCCCAGGCCTCCCAGGCCATAGCCAAATCCACGGCCAAAGCCAAGGCCGTAGCCAAAGCCAAATCCACCCGAGATGGGCTGTCCCTGGACACTGAGTTCAGTGCCCACAGCAGCCGAGGAGGTGGATCCGACGGCGGTGTTCTGGGGGAAGGAGGTCATGATGGGTCCTGGCAGGGTGACCAGCACAGGGGAAGGGTCGATGATGACACGGGAATCCTGGCATTGCAGGGCACAGGGCTCGTTGCAGCTGTTGGCCAGCGGGGTGGGTCCACAGGGACGGCAGAGGTCATAGCAGGCCATGGGTGTGGTGTGGAGGGTCCTGGAAGAGACGGGGTTGAGGCAGGGCTGAGGGGGTGAGGGGTGTCAGGAGTGAAGTGCGAGAAGAGTGAGGGAGTGTGGAGGCTGTTGTGGGTCTGTGGGGAGGTGTGAGGGCTGCTGAGCCTGGGGCTGAGCGTGCTGGAAGAGAGGGGCTAGGAGAGCAGGAGCAGGAGGGTCAGGGGATTGAGACTCACGTGGTTGTTGGCACGAACAGGAGGAGAAGGTGTCAAGAGAAGTTTGTGAGGGAGAGAGGCTCTGGGCCGGCTTTTATGCAGGTTGTGGAGGGGTGGTTCAGCCTTGTCCTATGGCCTTGGGGCATTTTGTAGGCAGCCCAGCCTGGCAAGAGGCCATGAGTGTTTTCCTTCATGCAACTCTGCAATTCCATGTCCTGCTCTCAAGTCCATGCCCATCTGATCTTGGTGGCAATTTTCATGGGTTGGTATTTGGAAGAATTTCATTGTCCGCCGTGTGTCAGGGAGGAATGAATAAACAATCACAGCCCTGGAGATTTGCAATGTCATCACTGAGGCACTTTTGTGGCACTTGTGTGCTGTGGTTTGTGGGTGCCTTGTGAAGGCTGGGACTCTGTTCTGTGCCGCTGGATGTCCATCAGTCCTTGTGTTGCATCCAGGAATGCTGAGGGAGCTGATGATGTCCTGCGGAGGTCACTCTGGAATGGCTTGGAAAGATCCCAGTGCCTGGGAGCTCTTGGTGATGGATGAAAGAGGGCTCTTGGCCTCGTGTCTTTAATGGGCTCACAAGATCTGGTAAACCAGAGGCTGTTCAGGCTGAACCTGTTCCATTTTTGTGCTCCACATGGATTTCTCAAATTTGAATTTCAACATACTCTCACATGTAAAGTCTATTCCTTGACCTCATTCAGAAATCCAATAATGAACAACAAACGAGGCCCCATCCCTTTGTTCCCAGGCCGGTCTGTGGCGTCAATTCCTTTATGCTGCATTCAGGCCACCAGGCTTCATAATGATTTATATCCTGTAAATCGTAATATTGTATTCCTGTGGGCGAAACCCAGTAATTGCTACCTGATGGTCAGCGTGCTCGCCTTTCCCTCTCTGTCATGATGTCACTGTGTCTCTTGCTGCTGTGTCCTTGTCACCTTGAGGGCAGCTTTTAGGCCTGAGTGATTGTTGTTTGAGGGTTAGAGGCATTTGGGAGGGATTGCTCTGAAGGTGAGTGTCAGGGAGGGCTGAATAAACAACCAAAACTTCGGGGAGCTGTGGCTGTCATCTGCAAGGTCACCCTGTGGCACTGGTGTGCTGTGGGGTTTGAGTGTGTTGTGAAGAGGAGCCTCATTCCCTCCCAGCCCTGTCAGGCTGCTCTGGGATTTACAGGTGTGTTCCCTCACATTCCACGCTTTCCCACCTTGATTCCACCTGGCTAAGCCTGACACTACACGTGACCTGTCCTGTTGACTCTGGGCATCTTGGTGCCCCTCTTGCCTTTAAGGTTTTGATATCTGGGGCCTTGGGGGTCGTCACTGGGGCAGAGTGCCAAGGGGTGAGGCCACTTGTGAAGGTCAGAAAGAGGCTTTGGATGTTGCCCAGGGTTGTTGGAGGTGAGCGTTGCATGATCCTCAACAAGCAGAAAAGTCCAGATTGTGTCTGTGTCCAGTGTGGTGGCCTGAGAAGGGTTTGAAGGGCTGGGTCCAGAGGCTTGTGGTCAGTGTCCCAAAGTCCAGATGGCAGCAAGTCCCCAGTGCTGCAGCACAGGAGTCGGATCCTTCTGGCCAACTCTGAAAACCTGAGTGACCCCAGACATCAGCTGGAGCTCAGCAAGGCCATCTGCCAAGGGTTGTGTCTTGGGAGGAACGAGAAAATCATCGTGGGTAGGAAGGAATCGGTGGGTATCAGTTGGAACAATTCTTTTCCAAAAAGCCTTTGTGGTTGTGGTTGAGAAGAAATGGGGCAGGAGGTGTCCCTGTCACCTTGTGGGAAAGGGGACCCCAAGGTTCCAGAGCAGGATTTGGAAAAGTGTTGGGCGGAGGTGGTGAGTGGTGGCTGTTGGTGTTTGCTCAGCACTGGTGAGGTCCCATGTGACCTGAGAACAGCTCAGGGCCACCCAGATAAAAAAGAGCCTGAAAGATGATTCCTAAATGAGAGTCTGAGAGCTTGGACTCCCAGGGGACGAGGCTGGACATGGGTGTGTCCTCAGTGTGTGCAGATCTCTGATAGTGGGGAACGAAGAAAATTAAACCCAGCTGTTCTCAGCAGTGCACGAGTGCAGGGGAAGAGAGCAAGGGCACAAGTGAAAAGAGATGGAACTCCATGGGCCAAGGAGACAAAAACCTTTAATTGTGAGGGGGACCACAGAGTGGAAGAGGTGGTGGAGTTTTGATCCTGGGAGATCCAGATCTGAACTGTCCATGGTGCTGTAAATTCTGCTCCTGTTGGTCTGGCTCGAGCAGGGCAGTTGAAGCATTTGCACTGCAGAGCTCCAGCCCAAGCGGTGGATGTTGTTCATCTCTCTGCTGGAAGGCTCCGAGAGTCCTGGTCAGGACGAGAGATTGTCAAGTGTGCACTGGCATGGAGAGGCTTTTCCATTTTTGTGCTGATGAGAGAGCTGGTGTGTCAAAGAGTTTGGTCTAACAGTTTACCAGGTGTGTGACAGGTTCTGTGTGGCATTCCCACTGTGCTTCCTGTTCCAGACTTTGTTTTTAGTTTTTTTAACATCTATGAAAGGAAAAGTGTTGCCCAGTGGCATGTTCAGTTCTAGAATGCACTGGGTAAGGATGTGAGACTGTTGGAAGAAATTAAGATAAGGAGGCATCTCAGGATTGACACAGTAAAACTTTATTGGTGCAAAAGAATGAAAAGACAAGAGAAAAAAGGAGAAATAATCTGTTGCGAGGTGCAAGTAGGGTGATCATTAGTTGAAGTGCATGGCTTGCCAGAGCTGCTGCCAGAGCCCCGAGCTGGTGATGTCAGCGGTGGTGCTGAGAGCCCTCAGCAGTTGTAGCCGCCCCTTCTGCCGTAGCAGCCCAGGCCTCCCAGGCCATAGCCAAATCCACGGCCATAGCCAAGGCCGTAGCCAAAGCCACCAAATCCACCCGAGATGGGCTGTCCCTGGACACTGAGTTCAGTGCCCACAGCAGCCGAGGAGGTGGATCCGACGGCGGTGTTCTGGGGGTAGGAGGTCATGATGGGTCCTGGCAGGGTGATCAGCACAGGGGAAGGGTTGATGATGACGCTGGAGTTCTGGCATTGCAGGGCACAGGGCTCGTTGCAGCTGTTGGCCAGCGGGGTGGGTCCGCAGGGACGGCAGAGGTCGTAGCAGGCCATGGGTGTGGTGTGGAGGGTCATGGAAGAGAGGGGGGTGAAGCATGTTATGGGCGTAAGGGTGTGAAGGGATGTGGAGAGGGTCGGGAGTGTGGGTCTGTGGGGAGGTGTGAGGGCTGCTGAGGCTGGGGCTGAGCATGCTGGAAGAGAGGGGCCTGGGTTGCAGATCTGGAGGGTCAGGGGTTTGAGGCTCACCTGGTTGTCAGTGGGAGGAGGAGGAGAAAGTGTGAGGAGGAGTGTGTGAGGCAGAGAGACTCTGGGCTGGCTTTTATGCAGGTTGTGCAGGGGTGGGACAGTCTTGTCCCATGGCCTTTGGGTGTTTTGCAGGCCAAAGCCCTTGGCTGGCCCAGCCCTATGAGTCTCAAGTTGTGGGGTGTTTTCATTTCTACAATTCTGCACTTCCATGTCCTTCACTTGACTCCTTGTCCATCTGACCTTGGCAGCAGGTTTAGCGTGACAGTTGGTATTTGGGAGGATGTGATTGTTCTCTGTGTGTCAGGGAGGGCTGAATAAACCACCACAGCCTGGAGATTTGCAATGTCGTCAGTGAGGTCATTTTGTGGCACATGAGTGCTGTGGTTTGTGGTTGCCTTGTGCAGACTGGGACTCTGTTCTGTGCTACCGGGCAGATGTCCAGCAGTCCTTGTGTTGTACCCAGGAATGATGAGGGAGCTGCTGATGTCCTGGGGAGGTCACTCTGCAATAACTTGGAACAGTCCCGGTGTCTTTGAGAGCTTCCTGATGAATGAAAAGAGAGCTCTTGGCCTTGTGTGTTGAATGGGATCAAGGGAGAGGATCCTGCAAAGTAGAGGCAGTTCAGGCTGAACTTGTTCCGTTTCTCAGGTCCATTTAGATTTCTGCAATCTGCACGACAGCATACGCTGTCATTTAAAGCATATTCCTTGACCTCATTCGTGAATCTCATGAACAAAGAACAAGCCCGTGTTTGCCCAGGCAGGTCTGTGACATCAGTTCTCTTATTCCACATTCAAACCACAAGGTTTCATAATTGAAAACCTCTAAGTCTCAGTATTTTGTTCCTGTTAGCAAAAACTAATTGTTACTGAGGGATGATTGGTGAGTTCCTTTGTAAACTTCTGCAATTCCAAGCCACTTTCTTGAGGTCTTTTCCATCTGACTTTGATGGCAATATTTAAATACAAGCATTAGAGATTAAAGGAAGGTGTTGATGGCCTTGTCAGGCCAAGCTGAAGACGTGACCGAAGCTTTGGAGATGCTGGGTGTCATCAGCGAGGTCCCCCCGGGGCACTCACGTTCTGTGATTTGTGGGTGCATTGTGAGGATGGGCCCCAAACCATCATGGCTCTGTCAGGCTGGTCTGGGCTTTGCAGGAGCACTGCTTGTGAGGCTCTGCTGCTTTCATCACACTGTTTCCATCCCCACCATGTTGTGGTCTCCCCAGGTGTGTTTCTATACGAGACCTCTCCCGTTGTGGATGGGAAAGCAATCCCATGGTTTAGGGAGGATCCCACGCTGCCCTAAGTCTTGTGTTGGTTCATCCGTAGCTGATCTCACCTGGGCCCAGCAAGGTCACATTGCGGGGTCACAGTGCGGGCTCTGCCTGATGCATGGAAAGGAAAAATGGTGAAGGATAAGGAGAAGAAGACAAGTGAGGAGAAGAAATCCTCAACCTTGATTAATCCCCCATTTGGTAATGTAACCTTTGCTGCAAAAATCTCCAGCAGTTACCAAGACAAAATTTAGAAAAGAAATAGAAGTGGGTTGAGGGCGGCGTTCATCCTTTCACCCACCACTGACTCCACAGGGGAACGAGGACATGGTTGAAGAAGAGCAACTCAGACACACCATGACACTGTCAGGACTGGAGCATGCTTAAAAGGAGAAGAAGCTAGGGACCTGGAATTTCATTCAGGCAGGAGACAGGAATGCAAATGGGACATGTTTAATATGCAGTAGTATGACCTCAGTGTTGACTTTCCAGTTCTCCAAATATGTAATTGAATCTCCTGTGCGTCCTGACACACGCTACCAACAAAACATAGGTCACCAATTCTCCCATTCAGAAGGTTCTGCCAAGGTCAGATGAACAGAGCCGCAAGAGCAGGACATGGAAATGCAGAATTGAATGAATGAAAACGCCCTCCAACTCATGACTCAAAGGGCTGGGCCACCCAAGGGCTGCTGCCTACAAAATGCCCCAAGGCCATGGGACAAGGCTGTCCCGCCCCAACAGGACCAGCATAAAAGCCAGCGCAGAACCTTTCTCCCTCACACACTTCTCCTCAGACCTTCTCCTCCTGCTCGTGCTGACAACCAGGTGAGTTTCAAGCCCCTGACCCTCCTGATCCTGCACCCCGGCCCCTCTCTTCCAGCACGCTCAGCCCCAGCCTCAGCAGCCCTCACACCTCCCCAAAGCCCCACAACAGCCTCCACACTCCCTCACCCTGCAGCATCAGCAGCCCTCCCTCCAGCTCACCCATGCTCTGCCTCACCCCCTTCTCTTCCAGGACCCTCCACACCTCACCCATGGCCTGCTACGACCTCTGCCGTCCCTGCGGACCCACCCCGCTGGCCAACAGCTGCAACGAGCCCTGTGCCCTGCAATGCCAGAACTCCAGCGTCGTCATCAACCCTTCCCCTGTGCAGGTGACCCTGCCAGGACCCATCATGACCTCCTTCCCCCAGAACACCGCCGTCGGATCCACCTCCTCGGCTGCTGTGGGCACTGAACTCAGTGTCCAGGGACAGCCCATCTCGGGTGGATTTGGTGGCTTTGGCTACGGCCTTGGCTATGGCCGTGGATTTGGCTGTGGCCTGGGAGGCCTGGGCTGCTACGGCAGAAGGGGCGGCTACATCTGCTGAGGGCTCTCAGCACCACTGCTGACCCCAACCACCCACTCCTTGGAACTCATCTCAGGCATTGAGGATGCCTTTCTGGGCCAAGGCTCTCAAACGGGCTCAACACTTCCAGCTCCTGCGCTCAGGGCTCCAATCAAGGCAGCAGCCGAGGATCCAGCCCAGGCTCTCTGCAAACATGGCCCATCTGCCTCCTTCTCTTCTCCTGCTCCCCGTTCCCTGCTCCCTGCTCTCACCTTCAGCTCTGTGCAGTCCCCTCTGGATAAATCCCTTCTCCCAAGCCAGAGAGCGTCGGGCGCCCTCCTGGGGAGCTCCCACTGTGGGTCAGGAAAGCTCTGATGCCCTGGCCAAACCTACTGCAAGCAAAAGACCTCACCTGATGGTCACCTTGATTGCACCTCAGCCCAGTGCCCTTCCACTGGCTGCTCCTGCTTTTTCACTATGTTGTCTCAATAAAATTTTTCTTGCATCACAGTTTCAGATGTCTCTTTTTTGAACGGACTCATAATCAACTGGGTGTGAAACCTGTTTCCTTTTCACTGCACGAGGGAGACCAGGAATCCAGAGTCCAAGTGTCCTCAGTGGATGTTTAGGGAGGATATTAAGGAAGCTTCCTTCATGGAGAGGGTAAGGATTCCTTTCACTGACTGCACAGTGTAATGGTGGAGTCATCATCCCTGCAGGGATTTAATATCCCTGTAGATGTGTCACCTGGAGACATGGGTTGGTGGTGGCCTTGCTGGTGCTGAGGGAATGATTCCACTCTGCATTGAAAATTGAGATCTTTTGCAACAAAAACATTTCTAAGATGCGATGGTTTAGTGGAGGATTTTGCAGTCCTGCATTAAGAGTTGTGCTCCATGTTAGGAGGCATTTGTAGCTGGAATGGAAATGGACTCCATGTGTGTTGGTGACATCTGTGCAAGGGAGCAGAGACCAATAGGGAATGGCAGCAGTTGTGGGGTGAGCCGGGCCTTTGGGGTCTTGAGTGGTGTCAGGTGTTGAGGGGTGAGGCCCCTTCTCTTGGAGGATTTCCCTTGAGGAAATGGTGCTTGAGCTCTGTGTCTGCTCTGTGCCAGTGACTCAGCCTGGGCATGAGGAGAGAGCTGTGGCTGCTGCTGAACTCCACCCCAGCCTCTGCGAAGCCTTTGAGGCTCTTTCCCATCCCACGCTCCCAGAGCAGCTGAGCAAGTCCAGGTTGCCTGAGAGGGCAGTGAGCAGCCTGAGAGTGGCTGCGGGGCTGTGCCCAGAGGCTGGGGATCAGTATCAGTGGCCCAAAGTGCAAATGGAAACAAGTCTCAAGGGAAGTAGATGAAGAGTTGGATTGAGGAGGCCACCCCCTGTTGCACATCCTCAACAATGATGTGGGCAGTGGGACTGCTGCCCGCTCAGCAAGTTGGCAGGTGATGGAGTGGCTGAGGTGCCGGGTGGTTGTGCCATCAGTCAGAGGGAGCTGGAGAATGAGGGTTAAAGGAATCTCCTGAAGCTCAAGGGAAACATGAAGCTCTGCATCTGCTCAGGAATGGCAGTGAGCTCCAGCTCATGCTGTGGGCTGAGGCTGCCGAAGCAGCTTTTCATAGCATGAGCCTGTGGTGCTGGTGGAGAACAAGGGGACAACAAAGTCTCAGCCATTTCCTTCCTTGAAAAAGCATCACCATAGTCCAAGGTAGATTTCAGACAGTTCTTGCCATGAAGTCAGGAGAAGTGGCCATTTCTCTCTTCAGAACACTGGTGGGGTCCCATGTGGGGTGGTGTGGGCAGTTCTGGCTGTCCAGAGGAAGGAGCACAAGAACTTAGTGAAACAAGGCCAGATCAGGGTGACCAAGATCCTGAAAGGACAGGAGAATCATTCCTAGAGGGCAGAGAGAGCTGGGACTGCAGGAGACCAAGCTGGACAGGGAAATGTCATCAGTATCCACAGATCCCTGATGGCAGGAAATGAAGCTGAGGTATCTCGGCTGTTCTCTGCAGTGCACACACGTGAAGGAAAAGGGGGAAGGGCAGAAGAGAAAACAGATGGAATTCCATAGGAAAAAAGGCAAGAATTTTGGAGAGTGAGGGTGGCCAGAGAGTGGAAAAGCTGGAGGAGTCTCTTTGCTGGGAGAACCGGAACTGATCTGGCCATGGTCCTGGAAATGCTGCGCTTGCTGATTGTGCTTGAGCAGAGGGAAATGAAGCACTTGTATTCCAGAGCTTGTGCCCAAGTGGATGATGTTGTTCCTTCTGTTTGCTGGGTGGGTTCAGGATTCCTGAACTCTCAGGAAGAGAGTTTTCAGGCCTGTGCTGGCACAGAGAGACTCTGCCAGAGCCCTGAGCAGGAGAGCAGGGATGTGTCCAAACCTTTGGGGAAGTGGGATGTAGGTTTGTGTCATGTTCTGGAAGGTGTGCCTTCCTCCCCTGCTTCCCTGTCTTGGTTGTTTCTGGTGGTGACATCTTTCCTAAGAGAGGTGTTCTTTTCCATCCACACCAAGGCTTGTCTGACATTTCGATGGGTGAGGATGTGAAACCATTGGAACTCAAAAAGATGAGGAGGCATCTCAGAGTTTGACACAGGAAAACTTTATTGAGGGAAAAAAAAAAATGAAGATGAGAAGAAAGAGCTAGAAGGAATCCAGTGTGAGATGAAAGTAGGGCGACCACCAGCAGAGGTGCTTTGCTTGGAGGAGCTGTTGCCAGAGCCCCAAGCTCATGGGTGGTGTCAGCAGTGGTGCTGAGGGACCTCAGTAGTTGTAGCCGCCCCTTCTGCCGTAGCAGCCCAGGCCTCCCAGGCCATAGCCAAATCCACGGCCATAGCCAAGGCCAAAGCCAAATCCACCCGAGATGGGCTGTCCCTGGACACTGAGTTCAGTGCCCACAGCAGCCGAGGAGGTGGATCCGACGGCGGTGTTCTGGGGGAAGGAGGTCATGATAGGTCCTGGCAGGGTGACCAGCACAGGGGAAGGGTCGATGATGACGCTGGAGTTCTGGCATTGCAGGGCACAGGGCTCGTTGCAGCTGTTGGCCAGCGGGGTGGGTCCGCAGGGACGGCAGAGGTCGTAGCAGGCCATGGGTGTGGTGTGGAGGGTCCTGGAAGAGAGGGGGGTGAAGCATGTTAGGGGCGTAAGGGTGTGAAGGGATGTGGAGAGGGTTGGGAGTGTGGGTCTGTGGGGAGGTGTGAGGGCTGCTGAGGCTGGGGCTGAGCGTGCTGGAAGAGAGGAGCCTGGGTTGCAGGATCTGGAGGGTCAGGGGTTTGAGGCTCACCTGGTTGTCAGCGGGAGGAGGAGGAGAAGGTGTGAGGAGAAGTGTGTGAGGCAGAGAGACTCTGGGCTGGCTTTTATGCAGGTTGTGCAGGGGTGGGACAGTCTTGTCCCATGGCCTTTGGGTGTTTTGCAGGCCAAAGCCCTTGGCTGGCCCAGCCCTATGAGTCTCAAGTTGTGGGGTGTTTTCATTTCTACAATTCTGCACTTCCATATCCTTCACTTGACTCCTTGTCCATCTGACCTTGGCAGAAGGTTCAGCGTGACAGTTGGTATTTGGGAGGATGTGATTGTTCTCTGTGTGTCAGGGAGGGATGAATAAACCACCACAGCCTGGAGATTTGCAATGTCATCAGTGAGGTCATTTTGTGGCACATGAGTGCTGTGGTTTGTGGGTGCCTTGTGCAGACTGGGACTCTGTTCTGTGCTACTGGGCAGATGTCCATCAGTCCTTGTGTTGTACGCAGGAATGCTGAGGGAGCTGCTGATGTCCTGGTGAGGTCACTCTGCAATAACTTGGAACAGTCCCGGTGCCTTTGAGAGCTTCCTGATGAATGAAAAGAGAGCTCTTGGCCTTGTGTGTTGAATGGGATCAAGTGAGAGGATCCTGCAAAGTAGAGGCAGCTCAGGCTGAACTTGTTCCGTTTCTCAGGTCCATTTAGATTTCTGCAATCTGCACGACAGCATACGCTGTCATTTAAAGCATATTCCTTGACCTCATTCATGAATCTCATGAACAAAGAACAAGCCTGTGTTTGCCCAGGCTGGTCTGTGACATCTGTTCGCTTATTCCGCATTCAAACCACAAGGTTTCATAATTGAAAACCTCTAAGTCTCAGTATTTTGTTCCTGTTAGCAAAAACTAATTGTTACTGAGGGATGATTGGTGAGTTCCTTTGTAAACTTCTGCAATTCCAAGCCACTTTCTTGAGGTCTTTTCCATCTGACTTTGATGGCAATATTTAAATACAAGCATTAGAGATTAAAGGAAGGTGTTGATGGCCTTGTCAGGCCAAGCTGAAGACGTGACCGAAGCTTTGGAGATGCTGGGTGTCATCAGCGAGGTCCCCCCGGGGCACTCACGTTCTGTGATTTGTGGGTGCATTGTGAGGATGGGCCCCAAACCATCATGGCTCTGTCAGGCTGGTCTGGGCTTTGCAGGAGCACTGCTTGTGAGGCTCTGCTGCTTTCATCACACTGTTTCCATCCCCACCATGTTGTGGTCTCCCCAGGTGTGTTCCTATACGAGACCTTTCCCGTTGTGGATGGGAAAGCAATCCCATTGTTTAGGGAGGATCCCACGCTGCCCTAAGTCTTGTGTTGGTTCATCCATAGCTGATCTCACCTGGGCCCAGCAAGGTCACATTGCAGGGTCACAGTGCGGGCTCTGCCTGATGCGTGGAAAGGAAAAATGGTGAAGGATAAGGAGAAGAAGACAAGTGAGGAGAACAAATCCTCAACCTTGATTAATCCCCCATTTGGCCATGTAACCTTTGCTGCAAAAATCTCCAGCAGTTACCAAGACAAAATTTAGAAAAGAAAGAGAAGTGGGTTGAGGGCGGCGTTCATCCTTTCACCCACCACTGGCTCCACAGGGGAACGAGGACATGGTTGAAGAAGAGCAACTCAGACACACCATGACACTGTCAGGACTGGAGCATGCTTAAAAGGAGAAGAAGCTAGGGACCTGGAATTTCATTCAGGCAGGAGACAGGAATGCAAATGGGACATGTTTAATATGCACTAGTATGACCTCAGTGTTGACTTTCCAGTTCCCCAAATATGTAATTGAATCTTCTGTGCGTCCTGACACATGCTACCAACAAGACATAGGTCACCAATTCTCCCATTCAGAAGGTTCTACCAAGGTCAGATGAACACAGCCTCAAGAGCAGGACATGGAAATGCAGAATTGAATGAATGAAAACGCCCTCCAACTCATGACTCAAAGGGCTGGGCCACCCAAGGGCTGCTGCCTACAAAATGCCCCAAGGCCATGGGACAAGGCTGTCCCGCCCCAACAGGACCAGCATAAAAGCCAGCGCAGAACCTCTCTCCCTCACACACTTCTCCTCAGACCTTCTCCTCCTGCTCCTGCTGACAACCAGGTGAGTTTCAAGCCCCTGACCCTCCTGATCCTGCACCCCGGCCCCTCTCTTCCAGCATGCTCAGCCCCATCCTCAGCAGCCCTCACACCTCCCCAAAGCCCCACAACAGCCTCCACACTCCCTCACCCTCCAGCATCACCACCCCTCCCTCCAGCTCACCCATGCTCTGCCTCACCCCCGTCTCTTCCAGGACCCTCCACACCACACCCATGGCCTGCTACGACCTCTGCCGTCCCTGCGGACCCACCCCGCTGGCCAACAGCTGCAACGAGCCCTGTGCCCTGCAATGCCAGAACTCCAGCGTGGTCATCAACCCTTCCCCTGTGCTGGTGACCCTGCCAGGACCCATCATGACCTCCTTCCCCCAGAACACCGCCGTCGGATCCACCTCCTCGGCTGCTGTGGGCACTGAACTCAGTGCCCAGGGACAGCCCATCTCGGGTGGATTTGGCTTTGGCTACGGCCTTGGCTATGGCCGTGGATTTGGCTATGGCCTGGGAGGCCTGGGCTGCTACGGCAGAAGGGGCGGCTACAACTGCTGAGGGCTCTCAGCACCACTGCTGACACCAACCACCCACTCCCTGGAACACATCTCAGGCATTGAGGACGCCTCTCTGGTCCAAGGCTCTCAAACGGGCTCAACACTTCCAGCTCCTGCGCTCAGGACTCCAATCAAGACAGCAGCCAAGGACCAGCCCAGGCTGTCTGCAAACATGGCCCATCTGCCTCCTTCTCTTCTCCTGCTCCCCGTTCCCTGCTCCCTGCTCTCACCTTCAGCTCTGTGCAGTCCCCTCTGGATTAATCCCTTCTCCCAAGCTAGAGAGCGTCGGGCGCCCTCCTGGGGAGCTCCCACTGTGGGTCAGGAAAGCTCTGATGCCCTGGCCAAACCTACTGCAAGCAAAAGACCTCACCTGATGGTCACATTGATTGCACCTCAGCCCAGTTCCCTTCCACTGGCTGCTCCTGCTTTTTCACTATTTTGTCTCAATAAAATCTTTCTTGCATCACAGTTTCAGATGTCTTTTTTTTGAACGGACTCATAATCAACTGGGTGTGAAACCTGTTTCCTTTTCACTGCACGAGGGAGATCAGGAATCCAGAGTCCAAGTGTCCTCAGTGGATGTTTAGGGAGGATATTAAGGAAGCTTCCTTCATGGAGAGGGTAAGGATTCCTTTCACTGACTGCACAGTGTAATGGTGGAGTCATCATCCCTGCAGGGATTTAATATCCCTGTAGATGTGTCACCTGGAGACATGGGTTGGTGGTGGCCTTGCTGGTGCTGAGGGAATGGTTCCACTCTGCATTGAAAATTGAGATCTTTTGCAACAAAAACATTTCTAAGATGTGATGGTTTAGTGGAGGATTTTGCAGTCCTGCATTAAGAGTGGTGCTCCATGTTAGGAGGCATTTGTAGCTGGAATGGAAATGGACTCCATGTGTGTTGGTGACATCTGTGCAAGGGAGCAGAGACCAATAGGGAGCGGCAGCAGTTGTGGGGTGAGCCGGGCCTTTGGGGTCTTGAGAGGTGTCAGGTGTTGAGGGGTGAGGCCCCTTCTCTTGGAGGATTTCCCTTGAGGAAATGGTGCTTGAGCTCTGTGTCTGCTCTGTGCCAGTGACTCAGCCTGGGCATGAGGAGAGAGCTGTGGCTGCTGCTGAACTCCACCCCAGCCTCTGCAAAGCCTTTGAGGCTCTTTCCCATCCCACGCTCCCAGAGCAGCTGAGCAAGTCCAGGTTGCCTGAGAGGGCAGTGAGCAGCCTGAGAGTGGCTGCAGGGCTGTGCCCAGAGGCTGGGGATCAGTATCAGTGGCCCAAAGTGCAAATGGAAACAAGTCTCAAGGGAAGGAGATGAAGAGTTGGATCGAGGAGGCCACCCCCTGTTGCACATCCTCAACAATGATGTGGGCAGTGGGACTGCTGCCCGCTCAGCAAGTTGGCAGGTGATGGAGTGGCTGAGGCGCCGGGTGGTTGTGCCATCAGTCAGAGGGAGCTGGAGAATGAGGGTTAAAGGAATCTCCTGAAGCTGAAGGGAAACATGAAGCTCTGCATCTGCTCAGGAATGGCAGTGAGCTCCAGCTCATGCTGTGGGCTGAGGCTGCCGAAGCAGCTTTTCATAGCATGAGCCTGTGGTGCTGATGGAGAACAAGGGGACAACAAAGTGTCAGCCATTTCCTTCCTTGAAAAAGCATCACCATAGTCCAAGATAGATTTCAGACAGTTCTTGCCATGAAGTCAGGAGAAGTGGCCACTTCTCTCTTCAGAACACTTGTGGGGTCCCATGTGGGGTGGTGTGGGCAGTTCTGTCTGTCCAGAGGAAGGAGCACAAGAACTTAGTGAAACAAGGCCAGATCAGGGTGACCAAGATCCTGAAAGGACAGGAGAATCATTCCTAGAGGGCAGAGAGAGCTGGGACTGCAGGAGACAAAGCTGGACAGGGAAATGTCATCAGTGTCCTCAGATCCCTGATGGCAGGAAATGAAGCTGAGGTATCTCGGCTGTTCTCTGCAGTGCACACACGTGAAGGAAAAGGGGGAAGGGCAGAAGAGAAAACAGATGGAATTCCATAGAAAAAAAGGCAAGAATTTTGGAGAGTGAGGGTGGTCAGAGGGTGGAAAAGCTGGAGGAGTCTCTTTGCTGGGAGAACGGGAACTGATCTGGCCATGGTCCTGGAAATGCTGCGCTTGCTGACTGTGCTTGAGCAGAGGGAAATGAAGCACTTGTGTTCCAGAGCTTGTGCCCAAGTGGATGATGTTGTTCCTTCTGTTTGCTGGGTGGGTTCAGGATTCCTGAACTCTCAGGAAGAGAGTTTTCAGGCCTGTGCTGGCACAGAGAGACGCTGCCAGAGCCCTGAGCAGGAGAGCAGGGATGTGTCCAAACCTTTGGGGAAGTGGGATGTAGGTTTGTGTCATGTTCTGGAAGGTGTGCCCTCCTCCCCTGCTTCCCTGTCTTGGTTGTTTCTGGTGGTGACATCTTTCCTAAGAGAGGTGTTCTTTTCCATCCACAACCAATGGCTTCTCTGACATTTCGATGGGTGAGGATGTGAAACCATTGGAGCTCAAAAAGATGAGGAGGCATCTCAGAGTCTGACACAGGAAAACTTTATTGAGGGAAAAAAAATGAAGAGGGGAGAATGAACAAGAAGGAGTCCAGTGTGAGATGAAACAAGGGCGACCACCAGCAGAGGTGCTTTGCTTGGAGGAGCTGTTGCCAGAGCCCCAAGCTCATGGGTGGTGTCAGCAGTGGTGCTGAGGGACCTCAGCAGATGTAGCCGCCCCTTCTGCCGTAGCAGCCCAGGCCTCCCAGGCCATAGCCAAATCCACGGCCATAGCCAAGGCCGTAGCCAAAGCCACCAAATCCACCCGAGATGGGCTGTCCCTGGGTACTGAGTTCAGTGCCCACAGCAGCCGAGGAGGTGGATCCGACGGCGGTGTTCTGGGGGAAGGAGGTCATGATGGGTCCTGGCAGGGTCACCAGCACAGGGGAAGGGTTGATGATGACACGGGAATCCTGGCATTGCAGGGCACAGGGCTCGTTGCAGCTGTTGGCCAGCGGGGTGGGTCCGCAGGGACGGCAGAGGTCGTAGCAGGCCATGGGTGTGCTGTGGAGGGTCCTGGAAGAGACGGGGGGTGAAGCATGTTAGGGGCGTAAGGGTGTGAAGGGATGTGGAGAGGGTCGGGAGTGTGGGTCTGTGGGGAGGTGTGAGGGCTGCTGATGCTGGGGCTGAGCGTGCTGGAAGAGAGGGGCCTGGGTTGCAGGACCTGGAGGGTCAGGGGTTTGAGGATCACCTGGTTGTCAGCAGGAGGAGGAGGAGAAGGTGTGAGGAGGAGTGTGTGAGGCAGAGAGACTCTGGGCTGGCTTTTATGCAGGTTGTGCAGGGGTGGGACAGTCTTGTCCCATGGCCTTTGGGTGTTTTGCAGGCCGAAGCCCTTGGCTGGCCCAGCCCTCTGAGTCATGAGTTGTGGAGTGTTTTTATTTCTACAATTCTGCACTTCCATGTCCTTCTCTTGACTCCTTGTCCATCTGACCTTGGCAGCAGGTTTAGCGTGACAGTTGGTATTTGGGAGGATATGATTGTTCTCTGTGTGTCAGGGAGGGCTGAATAAACCACCACAGCCTGGAGATTTGCAATGTCATCAGTGAGGTCATTTTGTGGCACATGAGTGCTGTGGTTTGTGGGTGCCTTGTGCAGACTGGGACTCTGTTCTGTGCTACTGGGCAGATGTCCATCAGTCCTTGTGTTGTACCCAGGAATGCTGAGGGAGCTGCTGATGTCCTGGGGAGGTCACTCTGCAATAACTTGGAACAGTCCCGGTGCCTTTGAGAGCTTCCTGATGAATGAAAAGAGAGCTCTTGGCCTTGTGTGTTGAATGGGATCAAGTGAGATGATCCTGCAAAGTAGAGGCAGTTCACGCTGAACTTGTTCCGTTTCTCAGGTCCATTTAGATTTCTGCAATCTGCACGACAGCATACGCTGTCATTTAAAGCATATTCCTTGACCTCATTCATGAATCTCATGAACAAAGAACAAGCCTGTGTTTGCCCAGGCTGGTCTGTGACATCAGTTCTCTTATTCCACATTCAAACCACAAGGTTTCATAATTGAAAACCTCTAAGTCTCAGTATTTTGTTCCTGTTAGCAAAAACTAATTGTTACTGAGGGATGATTGGTGAGTTCCTTTGTAAACTTCTGCAATTCCAAGCCACTTTCTTGAGGTCTTTTCCATCTGACTTTGATGGCAATATTTAAATAGAAGCATTAGAGATTAAAGGAAGGTGTTGATGGCCTTGTCAGGCCAAGCTGAAGACGTGACCGAAGCTTTGGAGATGCTGGGTGTCATCAGCCAGGTCCCCCCGGGGCACTCACGTTCTGTGATTTGTGGGTGCATTGTGAGGATGGGCCCCAAACCATCATGGCTCTGTCAGGCTGGTCTGGGCTTTGCAGGAGCACTGCTTGTGAGGCTCTGCTGCTTTCATCACACTGTTTCCATCCCCACCATGTTGTGGTCTCCCCAGGTGTGTTTCTATACGAGACCTTTCCCGTTGTGGATGGGAAAGCAATCCCATGGTTTAGGGAGGATCCCACGCTGCCCTAAGTCTTGTGTTGGTTCATCCATAGCTGATCTCACCTGGGCCCAGCAAGGTCACATTGCAGGGTCACAGTGCGGGCTCTGCCTGATGCATGGAAAGGAAAAACGGTGAAGGATAAGGAGAAGAAGACAAGTGAGGAGAACAAATCCTCAACCTTGATTAATCCCCCATTTGGCCATGTAACCTTTGCTGCAAAAATCTCCAGCAGTTACCAAGACAAAATTTAGAAAAGAAAGAGAAGTGGGTTGAGGGCGGCGTTCATCCTTTCACCCACCACTGGCTCCACAGGGGAACGAGGACATGGTTGAAGAAGAGCAACTCAGACACACCATGACACTGTCAGGACTGGAGCATGCTTAAAAGGAGAAGAAGCTAGGGACCTGGAATTTCATTCAGGCAGGAGACAGGAATGCAAATGGGACATGTTTAATATGCAGTAGTATGACCTCAGTGTTGACTTTCCAGTTCTCCAAATATGTAATTGAATCTCCTGTGCGTCCTGACACACGCTACCAACAAGACATAGGTCACCAATTCTCCCATTCAGAAGGTTCTGCCAAGGTCAGATGAACACAGCCGCAAGAGCAGGACATGGAAATGCAGAACTGAATGAATGAAAACGCCCTCCAACTCATGACTCAAAGGGCTGGGCCACCCAAGGGCTGCTGCCTACAAAATGCCCCAAGGCCATGGGACAAGGCTGTCCCGCCCCAACAGGACCAGCATAAAAGCCAGCGCAGAACCTTTCTCCCTCACACACTTCTCCTCACACCTTCTCCTCCTGCTCCTGCTGACAACCAGGTGAGTTTCAAGCCCCTGACCCTCCTGATCCTGCACCCCGGCCCCTCTCTTCCAGCACGCTCAGCCCCAGCCTCAGCAGCCCTCACACCTCCCCAAAGCCCCACAACAGCCTCCACACTCCCTCACCCTCCAGCATCACCACCCCTCCCTCCAGCTCACCCATGCTCTGCCTCACCCCCTTCTCTTCCAGGACCCTCCACACCTCACCCATGGCCTGCTACGACCTCTGCCGTCCCTGCGGACCCACCCCGCTGGCCAACAGCTGCAACGAGCCCTGTGCCCTGCAATGCCAGAACTCCAGCGTGGTCATCAACCCTTCCCCTGTGCAGGTGACCCTGCCAGGACCCATCATGACCTCCTTCCCCCAGAATACCGCCGTCGGATCCACCTCCTCGGCTGCTGTGGGCACTGAACTCAGTGTCCAGGGACAGCCCATCTCGGGTGGATTTGGTGGCTTTGGCTACGGCCTTGGCTATGGCCGTGGATTTGGCTATGGCCTGGGAGGCCTGGGCTGCTACGGCAGAAGGGGCGGCTACAACTGCTGAGGGCCCTCAGCACCACTGCTGACACCAACCACCCACTCCCTGGAACACATCTCAGGCATTGAGGACGCCTCTCTGGGCCAAGGCTCTCAAACGGGCTCAACACTTCCAGCTCCTGCTCTCAGGACTCCAATCAAGACAGCAGCCAAGGATCCAGCCCAGGCTGCCTGCAAACATGGCCCATCTGCCTCCTTCTCTTCTCCTGCTCCCTGTTCCCTGCTCCCTGCTCTCACCTTCAGCTCTGTGCAGTCCCCTCCGAATTCATCCCTTCTCCCAAGCCAGAGAGCGTCGGGCGCCCTCCTGGGGAGCTCCCACTGTGGGTCAGGAAAGCTCTGATGCCCTGTCCAAACCTACTGCAAGCAAAAGACCTCACCTGATGGTCACCTTGATTGCACCTCAGCCCAGTGCCCTTCCACTGGCTGCTCCTGATTTTTCACTATTTTGTCTCAATAAAATTTTTCTTGCATCACAGTTTCAGATGTCTCTTTTTTGAACGGACTCATAATCAACTGGGTGTGAAACCTGTTTGCTTTTCACTGCACGAGGGAGATCAGGAATCCAGAGTCCAAGTGTCCTCAGTGGATGTTTAGGGAGGATATTAAGGAAGCTTCCTTCATGGAGAGGGTAAGGATTCCTTTCACTGACTGCACAGTGTAATGGTGGAGTCATCATCCCTGCAGGGATTTAATATCCCTGTAGATGTGTCACCTGGAGACATGGGTTGGTGGTGGCCTTGCTGGTGCTGAGGGAATGGTTCCACTCTGCATTGAAAATTGAGATCTTTTGCAACAAAAACATTTCTAAGATGCGATGGTTTAGTGGAGGATTTTGAAGTCCTGCATTAAGAGTGGTGCTCCATGTTAGGAGGCATTTGTAGCTGGAATGGAAATGGACTCCATGTGTGTTGGTGACATCTGTGCAAGGGAGCAGAGACCAATAGGGAGCGGCAGCAGTTGTGGGGTGAGCCGGGCCTTTGGGGTCTTGAGTGGTGTCAGGTGTTGAGGGGTGAGGCCCCTTCTCTTGGAGGATTTCCCGTGAGGAAATGGTGCTTGAGCTCTGTGTCTGCTCTGTGCCAGTGACTCAGCCCGGCATGAGGAGAGAGCTGTGGCTGCTGCTGAACTCCACCCCAGCCTCTGCAAAGCCTTTGAGGCTCTTTCCCATCCCACGCTCCCAGAGCAGCTGAGCAAGTCCAGGTTGCCTGAGAGGGCAGTGAGCAGGCTGAGAGTGCCTGCAGGGCTGTGCCCAGAGGCTGGGGATCAGTATCAGTGGCCCAAAGTGCAAATGGAAACAAGTCTCAAGGGAAGTAGATGAAGAGTTGGATTGAGGAGGCCACCCCCTGTTGCACATCCTCAGCAATGATGTGGGCAGTGGGACTGCTGCCCGCTCAGCAAGTTGGCAGGTGATGGAGTGGCTGAGGCGCCGGGTGGTTGTGCCATCAGTCAGAGGGAGCTGGAGAATGAGGGTTAAAGGAATCTCCTGAAGCTGAAGGGAAACATGAAGCTCTGCATCTGCTCAGGAATGGCAGTGAGCTCCAGCTCATGCTGTGGGCTGAGGCTGCCGAAGCAGCTTTTCATAGCATGAGCCTGTGGTGCTGGTGGAGAACAAGGGGACAACAAAGTCTCAGCCATTTCCTTCCTTGAAAAAGCATCACCATAGTCCAAGATAGATTTCAGACAGTTCTTGCCATGAAGTCAGGAGAAGTGGCCATTTGTCTCTTCAGAACACTGGTGGGGTCCCATGTGGGGTGGTGTGGGCAGTTCTGGCTGTCCAGAGGAAGGAGCACAAGAACTTAGTGAAACAAGGCCAGATCAGGGTGACCAAGATCCTGAAAGGACAGGAGAATCATTCCTAGAGGGCAGAGAGAGCTGGGACTGCAGGAGACCAAGCTGGACAGGGAAATGTCATCAGTATCCACAGATCCCTGATGGCAGGAAATGAAGCTGAGGTATCTTGGCTGTTCTCTGCAGTGCACACACGTGAAGGAAAAGGGGGAAGGGCAGAAGAGAAAACAGATGGAATTCCATAGGAAAAAAGGCAAGAATTTTGGAGAGTGAGGGTGGCCAGAGAGTGGAAAAACTGGAGGAGTCTCTTTGCTGGGAGAACCGGAACTGATCTGGCCATGGTCCTGGAAATGCTGCGCTTGCTGATTGTGCTTGAGCAGAGGGAAATGAAGCACTTGTATTCCAGAGCTTGTGCCCAAGTGGATGATGTTGTTCCTTCTGTTTGCTGGGTGGGTTCAGGATTCCTGAACTCTCAGGAAGAGAGTTTTCCGGCCTACGCTGGCACAGAGAGACTCTGCCAGAGCCCTGAGCAGGAGAGCAGGGATGTGTCCAAACCTTTGGGGAAGTGGGATGTAGGTTTGTGTCATGTTCTGGAAAGTGTGCCCTCCTCCCCTGCTTCCCTGTCTTGGTTGTTTCTGGTGGTGACATCTTTCCTAAGAGAGGTGTTCTTTTCCATCCACACCAAGGCTTGTCTGGCATTTCGATGGGTGAGGATGTGAAACCATTGGAACTCAAAAAGATGAGGAGGCATCTCAGAGTTTGACACAGGAAAACTTTATTGAGGGAAAAAAATGAATATGAGAAGAAAGAGCGAGAAGGAATCCAGTGTGAGATGAAAGCTGGGCGACCACCAGCAGAGGTGCTTTGCATGGAGGAGCTGTTGCCAGAGCCCCAAGCTCATGGGTGGTGTCAGCAGTGGTGCTGAGGGACCTCAGCAGTTGTAGCCACCCCTCCTGCTGTAGCAGCCCAGGCCTCCCAGGCCGTAGCCAAATCCACGGCCATAGCCAAGGCCAAAGCCAAATCCACCTGAGATGGGCTGTCCCTGGACACTGAGTTCAGTGCCCACAGCAGCCGAGGAGGTGGATCCGACGGCGGTGTTCTGGGGGAAGGAGGTCATGATGGGTCCTGGCAGGGTCACCAGCACAGGGGAAGGGTTGATGATGACACGGGAATCCTGGCATTGCAGGGCACAGGGCTCGTTGCAGCTGTTGGCCAGCGGGGTGGGTCCGCAGGGACGGCAGAGGTCATAGCAGGCCATGGGTGAGGTGTGGAGGGTCCTGGAAGAGACGGGGGTGAGGGGTACAAGGAGTGAAGTGTCAAAAGGGAGAGGGAGTGTGGAGGCTGTTGTGGGTCTGTGAGGAGGTGTGAGGGCTGCTGAGGCTGGGGCTGAGCATGCTGGAAGAGACGGACCAGGGGAGCAAGACGAAGAAAGTCAGGGGTTTTAAACTCACCTTGCTGTCGGCAGGAGTAGTAGGAGAAAGCTTGAAGAGAAGTGTGTGAGGGAGAGAGGCTCTGGGCTGACTTTTATTCTGGTCCTGGAGGGGTGGTTCAGCCTTGTCCCTTGGCCCTGGGGCATTTTTTCAGCAGCAGCTCTTGGCTGGCCCAGCCCTGTGAGTCATGAGGAGGGGAATGTTTTCCTTCATGCAATTCTGCAATCGTATGTCCTTCTGGTGACGCTGTGTCCATCTGACCTTGGCAGCAGCTTTAATGATTTAATATTTGGGTGGATTTGATTGTTCAATGTGTGTCAGGGATGGGTGAATGGACAACACGAGCCCAGCAGACGTGCAAGGACACCAGTGAGGACGTTTTTTAGCTCTCATGTGCTGTGGTTTGTGGGTGCCTTGTGATGACTTTGACTCTTTTCTTGCCACTACATGTCCATCAGTCCTGGTGTTGTACCCAGGAATGCTGAGGGAGCTGCTGATGTCCTGGGGAGGTCACTCTGTAATAACTTGGCAAGGTCCTTGTGCCTTTGAGCGCTTCCTTATGGATGAAGGAGGGCTCTTGGCTTTGTATCTTGAATGGGATAAAGAGAGGGGACATTTAAAATGAGAGACCATTCAGGCTGAACTTGTTCCAGTGCTACAGGCCATTTGTATTTCTCAAATTTACATGGCAATGTACTCTGCCATTTAAACTGCATTCCTTGATTTTGTTCAGAAATCCAATAAAGGAACAACAAACTAGGCTTGATCTTTTTTTTTCTCCGGCTATGACATCTCTTCACGTATTCCGCATTCAAGCCACAAAGTTTAATAACTCATGTCCTGTAATTGTGTTTCTGTAAGCAAATAACCAGTAATTACTAATGGGCAATCAGTGAGCTCCAGTGTCATTCCCTGACATGATGGGTGCATGTTCTTGTACAATTGTGCAATTCCATATCCTGCTCCTAAGGCCTTGCCCATCAACTTTTAATTGTGAATACTAAGAGGTCAAGTTTTTCTGTTGATGATTCATATCAGGGAGGGCTGAAGACGTGACCCAAGCTTTGGAGAGCTGGGGTGTCCTCGCTGTGGTCACCTCATGGCCCTCGTGTGCTGTGGTTTGTAGGTACCTTCTGAAAAATTGCCCCCAAATTTCTCACAGTTCTGATAGGCCGGTCTGGGCTTTGCAGCTCTGCCAAGGAGGAGGTGTTGCACCTTCCACGGCCTTCCACCCCTCCATGCATTGATCCCAGTTGGCAAAGCCTGACACCAGACCGCACCTTTCTGTTTGGACATGGTCCATGGGTGCTCGGGTCACACCCTTGCCTCAAAAGTTTTGATATTTTGGGTCTTTGCTTGGGCTGAGTGCAAAGGGGTGAGGCCTCTTATGATTGTCTGAATGAGGATTCGGAATTTGCCCAGGGTTGTTGCAGGTGAGCATTGCACTATGATCAAAAATAACCCAGGCAAGTCCAGGTGGTGTCACTGCCCAGTGTAGAGGACTGAGAAGGATCTGAAGGGCTGGGTCCTGAGGCTTGTGGTCAGTATCCCAAAGTCCAGAATGCAACAAGTGCCCAGTGCTGTAGCCAGGGATCCATTGGGTCAGCACTGAAAACTTGATGGGTTCTGGATATCTGCTGGAGCTCATCAAGGGGATCTGACAGGTGCTGTTTCTTGGGAGGAGTCATCCCAGATAGGAAAAAAAAAAATCTGGGTGACCTTTGGAACAATTGTTTTCTTCTCTGAAAAAGCCTTTTTGAATCTGGGTTCGAAGGATTGGGGCAGGAAGTGTCCCTGCATCCATGTGGGAAAAGGGACCCCAAGTGGCCAGATCAGGGTTGGGGAGATGTGCTGTGATGAGGCAGGGGGAGGGAGCAGTGGTGAGGTCCCGTGTGAGGTGTTGTGGGCAGCCTTGGACTCTCCAGTGTGAAAGTGAAGTCAATTTAGTGAATCAAGACCAGTTCAGGACCACCAAGATTCCAAAGGGGCTGGCGAATCATTCCTAGAGGAGAAACTGAGAGAGCTGGGACTCCCAGGGGACGAGGCTGGGCAGGGGAGTGTCATCAGTGAGCACAAATCTCTGATGGCAGAGAAGGAATGTGAGGAAGCCTGGCAGTTCTCAGCAGTACACATGTGCAGGATGAGAGGGCAAGACCAAAGGGAAAACAGATGGAATGCAATGGCTAAAGAACATGAGAATCTTTCGTTGTGAGGGTGGCCATAGAGGGGAAGAGGTGTTGGGCTGTCAGTCCCGGGAGAGGCAGCATTGAGCTGTCCGTGGTTCTGGGAACCCTGCTGTTGTTTGAGCAGGGGAGTTAAAGAAAATGCACTCCAGATTTCCTGCCTAAATGGACGATTTTGTGACTCTTTTAGCTGAAGGGGTTCAAGAGCCCTGGTGGGGAAGAGAGTTCACCAAGTTCGTGCTGACATGGAGTGACTTCACCAGAGCTGCACTCAGGAGAGGATGGATGTGTCCAAGGCTTTGGTGTATCGGGTGATGGGTTTGTGTCATGTTCCGGAAGGAGTCCCCTCCTGTGCTTCCTAGGCCAGACTTTCTTATTAGTTGTTTTGACATATTTGTGAGGGAAGGTGTTGTTGCACATACCCCAGTGGTCTGCTGAGGTGTGCAATGTGCTTGGTGAGGATGTGATACCGCTGGAAATACAAATGAACAGGAGACATCTCAGTCTTTGTTGCAGGAAAATTTTATTGAGTCAAAAGAATGAAGAAATATCATTGAGTCAAAAGGGGAAGAAGACATCCAGTATGAGATGCAAGTAGGGCGAGCACCAGCCGAGGTGTTTTGCTTGCAGGAGCTCTTGCCAGAGCCCCGAGCAGGTGGTGTCAGCAGTGATGCTGAGGGCCCTCAGCAGTTGTAGCCACCCCTTCTGCCGTAGCAGCCCAGGCCTCCCAGGCCATAGCCAAATCCACGGCCATAGCCAAGGCCGTAGCCAAAGCCAAATCCACCCGAGATGGGCTGTCCCTGGACACTGAGTTCAGTGCCCACAGCAGCCGAGGAGGTGGAACCGACGGCGGTGTTCTGGGGGAAGGAGGTCATGATGGGTCCTGGCAGGGTCACCAGCACAGGGGAAGGGTTGATGATGACACGGGAATCCTGGCATTGCAGGGCACAGGGCTCGTTGCAGCTGTTGGCCAGCGGGGTGGGTCCGCAGGGACGGCAGAGGTCGTAGCAGGCCATGGGTGTGGTGTGGAGGGTCCTGAAAGAGAGGGGGGTGAGGCAGAGCAGGGATCTAGGGAGTGCAAGGGGTGGTAATGAAAGAGGGTGAGGGAGTGTGGAGGCTGTTGTGGGTCTGTGGGGAGGTGTGAGGGCTGCTGAGGCTGGGGCTGAGCGTGCTGGAAGAGAGGGACCATGGGTTGCAGGATCAGGAGGGTCAGGGGATTGAGGCTCACCTTGTTGTCAGCAGAAGCAGGAGGAGAAGGCTTGATGAGAAGTGTGTGAGGGACAGAGGCTCTGGGCTGGCTTTTATGCAGATTGTGGAGGGGCAGGACAGCCTTGTCCCATGGTCTTGGGGTATTTTGGATGCAGCAGCTCTTGGCTGGCCCACCCTTGTGAGTCCTGAGGTGGAGAATGTTTTTCTTCCTGCAAATCTGCAATTCTGTGTCCTTCCGTTAAGGCTGTGTCCATGTGCCCTTAGCAGAACATCTTAATTGCAAGAATTGGTGACCATTATCTTGTTCATTTTGGTGTGTGTCAGGACATCTCAAAGACTCAGCTGAACCTTTGGAGAGTTGGGGTGTTGTCAGCGAGGTCATACCATGGCATGTTGACATCATCTCCCATTTGCATTCTTGTCTCCTGCCTGGAAGAACTCCCATTTTTTTCATCTTGTCCTCATTTTGAGGACACCCCAGTCCTGTCAGTGCCATGGTGTCCCTGCCATGCCCTTGGTCAAATATGTCCACGCCCTTGTCCAACTAGTGAGCCCTACCAGTGGTGGGGATGAGGACAGCCAACTTCCTCAACCTTTCTAAAGCTCAGGAACGTGAGTTTCAGGGGTGGAATAATCAATGGATGGGCAATTGTGCTCCTCATGTGTTGTGTTCTCCTTATCCTGCACACTTTTCCTTTCCATTGGTCAGTCACAGCCCGGCACTGTGACCCTACAGTGTGACCTTGTTCATCCCAGAGATGGGAGCTGTAGATGAACCAACACAAGACTTTGTGGGAGAACAGGTGGCCATCCTAAATCACAGGGATCACTTCCCCATATCCAGCAGGAAAGGCTAGGAATACAGACAGGCTCTGAATGTTGGCAGCATGGTGGGGGTGGAGAGAACATCCTGGAAAGGACAGTTCCTCATAGGCAGTGCTCCTGCAAAGCCAGACAGTCCTGACAGGGCTGTGATGGTTCGGGGCCCCACTTCACAGTGCACCCCAAAATCATGACACACCAGTGGCATGGGGTGACCTCACTGATGACACCCCATCTCTCCAAGGCTTTGGACATGTCTTCAGCCCTCCATGACACACACACCATCAACACCTGCCTTTAACCTCTAAGACACTTAAAATCTGCTGCCAAGGTCAGATTGGACATGGCCTGAAAAGAAGGACATGGAGCTACAGAATTCCACAAAGGAATGCCCGCAGCATAACAGAGGAGGGAAGAGAACTACGCCTGACCAACCATTAGTAATTAATGGGTTTCACTAGCAGGAACAAATTATATCAGGATACAAAAGGATATCAGATATGAAACCTCATGGCTTGAATGAGGAATAAAGGCATGGAAATCACAGACCAGCCTGGGAAAAAAGGGATCAGGCTGGGTTGGGTCTTCATTTAATGGATTTCTTAATGAGGTCAAGAAATACGCTTTAAATGACAGAGTACAATGTCGTATAAGGATGAAAAATCCAAACAGACCACGACACCAGAACAAGTTCAACCAGACCAGTCTCTACTTTTCCAGATGCTCTCTCCTGATATAATTCAAGACACAAGGCAATGAGCTCTCTTTCATCCATAGGAACACTCCTATGCATTAAAACATTTCCAAGTTATTGCAGAGTGCTCTCCTCGGGACATCAGCAGCTCCCTCAGCATTCCTGGGTGCAACACGAGGACTGATGGACATCCAGTGGCCCAGAAGAGGAGCCCAGTCTTCACAAGGTGCCCACAAACCACAGCACACGAGTGCCACAAAATGACCTCGCTGATGACATTGCAAATCCCCAGGGCTGTGGTGGTTTATTCATTCCTCCCTGGCATGCATCTGACAATGAAATTCTCCCAAATACCACATCTCAGTTTAAAGCTGCTGCCAAGGTCAGATGGACAAGGACTCAAAAGCCAGTCATGACACTGCAGAACTCCGTGAAGGAAAATACTCCCCAAACAATGATTCACAAGGCTGGGCCAGCCAAGAGCTGCTGCCTAGAAAATACCCCAAGGCAATGGGACAAGGCTGTCCCACCCCTCCACGACCAGCATAAAAGCCAGCTCAGAGCCTCTCTCCCTCAGACACTCGTCCTGAATTCTTCTCCTTCTCTTGTGCCCACAAGGTGAGCCTCAAGCCCCTGATCCTCCTGCTCCTGCATCCCTTGGCTCCTCTCTGCCAGCACACTCAGCCCCAGCCTCAGCAGCTCCCACACCTCCCCACAGCCCCACAACAGCCTCCACACTCCCTCACCCTCTTTCCTCACCCCCCAATTCTTCCAGGACCCTCCACACCACACCCATGGCCTGCTCCAACATCTGCCGTCCCTGCGGACCCACCCCGCTGGCCAACAGCTGCAACGAGCCCTGTGCCCTGCAATGCCAGGATTCCCGTGTCATCATCGACCCTTCCCCTGTGCTGGTGACCCTGCCAGGACCCATCATGACCTCCTTCCCCCAGAACACCGCCGTCGGATCCACCTCCTCGGCTGCTGTGGGCACTGAACTCAGTGTCCAGGGACAGCCCATCTCGGGTGGATTTGGCTTTGGCTACGGCCTTGGCTATGGCCGTGGATTTGGCTACGGCCTGGGAGGCCTGGGCTGCTACGGCAGAAGGGGCGGCTACAACTGCTGAGGGATCTCAGCCCCACTGCTGACACCAACCACCCACTCCCCAGAAGATATCTCAAGCATTGCTGGCACCTCTCTGGTCCAAGGCTCTCAAACGGGCTCAGCACTTCCAGCTCCTGCTCTCAGGGCTCCAGTCAAGGCAGCAGCCAAGGCCCTGGCCCAGGCTGCCTGCAAACACGGCCCATCTGCTCTTCTCCCATTCCCTTTGGGCTTGTCCAGTCTCCTCTGCTGCAAATCCCTTCTCCCAATCCAGAGAGCATCAGGAATCTTCACTGTCAGTTTCCTTCTACTGCAGGGCAGGAAGACCTTGATGCTCTGGCTAAACAACCTCAAAGCAAAGGCCCTTGACTGATCATTGCCCTACTTGCACCTTCCTCTTGCCATTCATGACCTTCCCCTGTTCTTTATGCATCAATAAAATTCTATTGCATTGCAGCGTTTTGGTGTCTCCTTTTCCTAACTGGCACATACTGGCACACTTTGTTCTTCCAGTGCATCCCTCAAACCCTTCACCTGCTTGATTTTACTCCTGGATACACTGAGGCAGATCTATCCCTGCCTCTGACACAAGCCCCTCCTGGGCCATATTTTCACATTGGCTACACCTCAGTTATTCCAGTCCCCCGTTATCTCTTTAGCCCATTGTCATGGGTTAGTACAGTTTGGTTTTTTAGTTATAGAAAAATGTAAAATAATTCTCCAGGTCAGGACCTGGGAATTGCTTTAGAAGAGACAGAGACCTATCAGAGAGTTAGTTGGAGTATTGACATCTATTCTGACCACTGAAATTGTTGGCTGCGACTTTGGGAAGTACCGTATAAAACCCCATGAATTTCCTGTAGGTGGGTTCTTTTTTCTTCTTCCTTTGGCCAGAGAGAGACAGGTAACATCGAGCTGGGCCTGCTGCTCCCCGCTTTTGGGGGATGGGAGCTGGCCTGAGGCCTGGCCGGATTCCATCGGCTCCCGGGTGAAGGGGGGGAAGGAGAGGTTGCTGTTGTGTAACAGCTGCTTTCTTCAGACTTCCCTGGAGCAGGGAGAGATCTCTGCTGGGCCCCTGATGAGAGCTATGGGCACCATTTGGGCCGAAGCCACCCCGATTTACACTGAGGGGTGAGCTGAGAAGGCATTTATGATCCTGCCTGGTTTTTTTTGTGATTCCAGACTGCCCGAGTGCTCCAGTCTGTGATGTTTCTGTGAGTTCTTCCTCCCTCATCAGCGCGGCCTTGAACACCTAACACCACGAGCTACAGAGAGAGAGAGACAAAGACTCTGAGCAGCTTTAACTCTTTCTTAGCAACATGAAGCTTCCAGAGCTCAACCCTTCTCTGAGAGAGTAAGGAAGGACAGAGTGAACATAAAGAGCAACAGGATGAAGTCTCAGTAAAGCAAGAGTGAAAAGGCTATTGGGACAGAGGGTGGAAGAGTTGGTTGTTCCATTCTTACTTGAGCCATGGAAATGAACTCTATATTTAGGCCATTCCTTTAAATCATGGGAAAGATATGCATTTGGGGAGATGATTGTTTTAATTTGAGTGTAGATTTAAGCAAAGGTGCTTGTGATGAACTAAGTAATATCCTATAGGATGCTCGAACAGAGATAAAGATGAGAAGCCCTCTGTGCCAGTGAAGAAGTGAGAAGATATCTCTGTACCTTGCGGTGAAGAATCCTTTGCTTTGGAGTTATTCATCTTTAAAAGGTGACACCCCAGTATGCAAAAGTCTAAGACCCATGACCCATAAGCAGCTTGGGAAACTGCTCCTGGGAGGGTCACAAGGGCAGGTTTCTCCGGGCAGTTTTTTTTGTGACAGTTTAAAACCCACAAGAGAACTGTTCTAAGTTGTCAGTGTGATCCATGACTCAAAAAGATACGCTTCCCCTAATGAATTGATGAAAGACTATTATCAGATAGTAAAACTGACTGAAAATTACAAGTTTTGTTTCTTTATGTTGTTTTGTAAGAAAGTGAACAGTTTGTAAGGGGAGGGAAGAGTGTTTTTGAAGTTTCATTCTGTTCTAGGTTTTTTTTTTCCCAGGTTTTTTTTCTTTTCTATTCTTTTAGTGTATGTTAATAAACTATTTGTTCATTTTAAAGTTATGCCTGCTTTATTTTTCTCCTAGTCTCTCTCCCACAGAAAGAGTAAGTACCAAAACCAAAATTTGGTGAACGTGAAACCACTACACCCATACACAGGTCCACATGAGCAGGTCCTTACCCTTGAGGCCCCAGAGCTCTGGGCTCTGCTCTGAGCTGAGCACAGAACTCCAGTCTTACCAGAGAAGAGCAGAGCAGAGCAGAGGGTCAGAATTCCGTCCTCACCTGCAGCCCACACTATGGCAATGAGCCCATGGCATGGGCAGTTTCTGTTTGGGGGGTTCACAAGGCCAGGGCATGTCCAGCTCTTCATCCACCAACACCCCAAGTCCTTCTCCTTGGGGAAGCTCTTCATCAACTCCTTACCCATCCAATATCCATCACTGAAATTGCTCCGATTCAGATTTAAAAATCTTGCACTTGGTTTTGTCTCCCTTCATTACAATCACACCACCCCACATCCCCAGTTTGTCAAGAGCTCTCTGGATGCCATCCCTTCCCTCCAAACAATCAGCAACACCTTGATGGCATTCCCAGTCTTGCTGAGGGGACACTCAGTTGCACTGTCCCTGTGCCTCGCAAATGTGGGAAGTGATAATGGTCCCAGTAGTAGGAGCCTCTGTTGGTCACCACTCATCCCTGCTCTCCTCACGGACATGGAGCCACTGACCACAACTCACAATCCCCCTCATTTTCCATCTCACAGTTGACGTTCCAGCTATCAGCTCCACATCCCTCCACGTCAGAGATGAGGATGTTGTCTGCCACAGGAAGAAATGCTTTGCACGAGTCCGTGTAGGTGATAACAGTTGCTCTTCCGTCATTTGATAGTGTTGGAACTCCATCAGACTTTTCAGGAAGAGTTTGCCCTTCAATAAAATGGGAGCAGCAGCAGGTGAGGGGTGAGCTGGGCCTTTGGGGTCTGGAGTTGTGGCAAGTGCCCTGAGCCGAGGCCACTTCTTGGGGAGGATTTCCCTTGAGGAAATGGTGTTTGAACTCTGTGTCTGCTGTGTCCCAGTGGCTCAGCCTGGGCATGAGGAGGGAGCTGTGGCTGCTGTTGAACTCAACACTTCTGTGAAGCCTTTGAGGCTCCTTCCAATTCTACCCTGCTAGGACATCCAAAGAAGCCCAGGTTGGCTGAGAATGCGGCAAGTGGCCTAAGAGTGGCTCAGGGGCTGAGGCCAGAGGCTTCTGATCGGTGGCCCAAGATGCAAATGGAGGTGAATCTCCAGTCCTGCAGCCCAGGAGCTGGATCTGTGTGGCCAACGCTGTTCAACATCCTGAATAATGAGCTGGGCAGTGGGGCTATTGTTCCCTCAGACACGTAGCAATCACAGTAATGGATATTGGATGGGTAATGAGTTGATTGAGAGGATATCCAAAGAGAAGGACGTGGGGTATTGGTGGATGAAGAATTGGACATGCCCAGTCCATGTGCACTCACAGACCCAAACCCTTCCTGTGTCCTGGGCTCATCCCACAGCACAGACAGAAGGTGAGGGGGTGATTCTGACCCTCTGCACTGCTCTTCAGAGACTGGGGACGTGTGTTCAACTCTGGGCACCCGAGGATACGGAAGATCTGCTGAAGCAGAGCTGTGGATGGACCTGGAAGATGATGAGGGTCTGGAGCAAACCATGTCCAGCCAAAGTGAGAACAAGACCCATGCATGGCTTGTATCAGAGGGAGAGACAGACCTGCATTAGTGTATCCAGGCCTGGGATCAAACAAGTGAAGGGTTTGTGGAATACACTGGAAAGGCAAAGTGTGCCAGTGTGTGCCAGCAAAGGAAAAGGAGACATCACTGTTGCAATGCAAGAGAATTTTATTGAGCTAAAAGAACAGTGGAAAATAATGAGAATCCACCGGAAGACAGCAGTCTGAGGTGCGAGTTAGGGTGACCATCAGTCAAACTTCTCTGCTTGCAGGTGGTTTGTCCAGAGCACCAAGGCCTTCCTGCCCCACAGTGGGAACAGCCCAGCAGAGGTGAACAACTGTCTCTGTCTTGGGAGAAGGGGTTTACAGCAGAGGAGACTGCACAGAGCTGAAGGTGTGATGCAGAACAGGGACTGGGACAAGAGGAGGGTTCAGATGGGCCATGTTTGCAGACAGCCTGGGCCAGGGCCTTGGCTGCTGCCTTGATTGCAGCCCTGAGAGCAGGAGTGGGAAGTGCTGAGCCCGTTTGAGAGCCTTGGACCAGAGAGGTGCCAGCAATGCTGGAGATATCTTCTGGGGAGTTGGTGGTTGGTGTCAGCAGTGGTGCTGAGATCCCTCAGCAGTTGTAGCCGCCCCTTCTGCCGTAGCAGCCCAGGCCTCCCAGGCCGTAGCCAAATCCACGGCCATAGCCAAGGCCATAGCCAAAGCCACCAAATCCACCCGAGATGGGCTGTCCCTGGACACTGAGTTCAGTGCCCACAGCAGCTGAGGAGGTGGATCCGACGGCGGTGTTCTGGGGGAAGGAGGTCATGATGGGTCCTGGCAGGGTCACCAGCACAGGGGCAGGGTCGATGATGACACGGGAATCCTGGCATTGCAGGGCACAGGGCTCGTTGCAGCTGTTGGCCAGCGGGGTGGGTCCACAGGGACGGCAGATGTTGGAGCAGGCCATGGGTGAGGTGTGGAGGGTCCTGGAAGAGAGGGGGGTGAGGCAGGGCAGGGATCTGGGGAGTGCAAGGGGTGGTGATGAAAGAGCATGAGGTGGGGTGGAGGTTGTTGTGGGTCTGTGTGGAGGTGTGAGGGCTGCTGGGGCTGTGGCTGAGTGTGTTGGAAGAGGGGAGCCAGGGGTGCAGGAGCAGCCGGGTCAGGGGTTTGAGGCTCACCTGGTTGTCAGCAGGAGCAGGAGGAGAAGGCTTCAGGAGAAGTGTGTAAGGGAGAGGGGCTGTGGGCCAGCTTTTATGCTGGTCGTGGAGGGGCGGGAACAGCCTTGTCCCATGGCCTTGGGGCATTTTGAGGGCAGCATCTCTTGCCTGTGAGTCATTGTTTGGGGAGTATTTTCCTTCATGGAATTCTGCAGTGTCATGTCCTTCTCTGGAGTCCTTGTCCGTCTGACCTTGGAGGCAGCTTTAAAGTGAGTGTTGGTCTTTGGGAGGATTTGATTATTTGGTACGTGTCTGGGAAGGATGAATAGACAAGCAGAGACCAGCAGAAATGCAATGACACTGAGGTAATTTTGTCACTGAGGTAATTTTTTGACACTCGTGTGCTGTGGTTTGTGGGTGCCTTGTGAAGACTGGACCTGTCTTCTGTGCCGCTGGATGTCCATCAGTCCTTGTGTTGCACCCAGGAATGCTGAGGGAGCTGCTGATGTCCTGGGGAGGTCACTCTGCAATAACTTGGAAAGGTCACAGTGCCTGGGAGTATTTCCTGATGGACAAAAGAGGGCTTTTGCCCTTGAGTCTTGGATGGAATCCAGAGAGGATCTTGGAAAGTAGATGTTGTTTAGACCGAACCTTTTCCAATATTATAGTGCATTGAGATTTCTGAAGTTTACCCAGCAAGCTATTCTATAATTTAAAGTGTATTTCTTGACCTCGTTTAGAAATCTAAAAAACCAATAACAGACGCAGGCCCATCCCTTTTTTCCCAGCCTGGTGTATGACGTCAATTCATTTATTCCCCATTCAAGCCAAAGGGTTTCATAACTCATATCCTGTCAGTTGCAGCATTGTGTTCCTATTAACAAAAAGGAGTAATTACTAATGGACAGTTAGTGAGTTGCTCTTTCCTTCTCTGTCGTGATGCTGGCTTCTTTTGTGGGGTTCTGCAATTCCATGTCCTTCTCTTGAGGCCGTGTCCACCTGACCTTGGCGGCGGCTTTTAAGTGTATTAGAGGTAAAATGCTGATCTTGATGGTTTATGTCAGAGGATGGGTTGAAGACGTGACCAAAGCTTTGTGGCCATGGGGTGTCATCAGTTAGGTGACCCCATGGCACTGGTGTGTTTTTTGTGTTGTGGTGAAGAGGGATCCCCATTTCCTCACAGAGGATTTAGGCTGCTCTAAGCTTTCCAGGTGTTCTGGCAGTGTCTGCCCCTTTGATCACGTTCTCAACCTCCCTACCTCGGCTACATCTTGCCAGGCTTGTCTGTATTCCTGGCCTTTTCCATTGGAGATGGGAAAGCAATCCATAGGACTTGGGAAGGTGTCCAACGCTCCTCAGTGTTGATTCATCCGTAGAACTCGTCCCAGCTGGGCCCAGCAAGGTCACACTGTGGGGTCAGAGTGCTGGGCTCTGACGGACACACGGAAAGGAAATCCCATGGAGGATAAGGAGAATACGAAGCATGAGGGGAACAATTCCTCATAGATCGATTAGTCAACCCTTCAAACCCACTGAAGGGTTTGAACTGTGCAGTTTAGAGATAAGGAAGTCCCGGGGGGATGTTTGAAGACCCTGACAGAAGTCCAGGAACATGACACCAGTTACCATTCCCTTGTCAACAACAGCATTTGAGCAGGGAAGGACCTTGTGATCCTGGTGGAGCATAAATGGATCATGAGGTGGACACGAACCCTTGGATGTAAAAAACCCCAGGAATTACCTGGACAGGGTTAGGAAATACGTAATAGGAAAAGTAATAGGAGCAGGATGAGGAAGTCGACTGTCTTGTAGCATAACACTGGTGGGGCTACAGAGTGCAACGAGGACATGGACATGGCTGACTGAGAGCAGTGCCAGGGGATCATGACACTGACACGACTGGAGTATCCTTAAAATGAGGAGATGTTGACAGAGCTGGGGGTTCCTCCAGGCAGGAGGAAAGAAGGCAGATGGGACATGATGTCATTATGCCATGGCATGTCCTCATTCAAGACATATCAACTGTGTTTGGGTTGTTTGAATGTTCTACACATCCTGAAAGGCACCAGCAACAAGATAATGGACACTAATTCTTGAAATTAAAAGCTGCCGCCAAGGTCAGATTGACACAGCCTCAGGGTCAGGACATGGAATTGCAGAATTGCATGAAAGAAAACACGCCCCACATCAGGACTCACCAGCGTGGGCCAGCAAAGAGCTGCTGCCTGCAAAATGCCCCAAGGCCAAGTGACCAAGCTGTCCCGCCCTGCCAGGACCAGCATAAAAGCTGGCCCAGAGCCTCTTTCCCTCACACACTTCTCCTCAAGCCTTCTCCTCCTGCTAACAAGGTGAGTCTCAAACCCCTGACCCTGCTGCTCCTGATTCCCTGGCTCCTCTCGGCCAGCAGCTGACCCTCAGCAGGCTCACACCTCCCCACAGCCCCTCAATAGCCTCCACACTCCCTCACCCTCTCCATAGCCCATCACACCCCCACTCCCCTGCCCTGTCTCACCCCCCTCTCTTCCAGGAAAACTCCACACCACACCCATGGCCTGCTACGACCTCTGCCGTCCCTGCGGACCCACCCCGCTGGCCAACAGCTGCAACGAGCCCTGTGCCCTGCAATGCCAGGATTCCCGTGTCATCATCAACCCTTCCCCTGTGCTGGTGACCCTGCCAGGACCCATCATGACCTCCTTCCCCCAGAACACCGCCGTCGGATCCACCTCCTCGGCTGCTGTGGGCACTGAACTCAGTGTCCAGGGACAGCCCATCTCGGGTGGATTTGGCTTTGGCTACGGCCTTGGCTATGGCCGTGGATTTGGCTACGGCCTGGGAGGCCTGGGCTGCTACGGCAGGAGGGGCGGCTACAACTGCTGAGGGCCCTCAGCACCACTGCTGAGACCAACCACCCACTCCCTGGAACACATCTCAGGCATTGAGGACGCCTCTCTGGTCCAAGGCTCTCAAACGGGCTCAGCACTTCCAGCTCCTGCTCTCAGGGCTCCAATCAAGGCAGCAGCCAAGGATCCAGCCTGGGCTGCCTGCAAACACGGCCCATCTGCCTCCTCCTCTTGTCCTACTCCCCGCTCTGCATCTCCCCTTTGGCTCTGTCCATTCCCCTCTGCTGCAAACCCCTTCTCCCAAGCCAGAGACCATCGGTCACCTCCACCATCGGGCTGCTCCCACTGTGGGGCAGGATGTCCTTGATCCTCTGGCCAAACCACCTGCAAGCAAAGAGGCCTTGGCTGAGGGTCGCCCTTCTTGTACCTCAGCCCGACCTCTTCTACTTGCTGGTCATGATTTTCACTTTTCTTTACACCTCAATAAAATTCTTTTGCATTGCAGCATTGTGAAGTGTCCTCTTCTTTGATGGGCACACACTGGCGCACTTTGCTCTTCCATTGCATCCCACAAACCCTTCACTTGCTTGATCCCAGGCCTGGATGCACTAATGCAGGTTTATCCCTGCTTCTGACACAAGACACCTAGGGGTGCTGTGCTCACATCGGCTGCACGCCAGTTGCTCCAGACCCTCATCATCTTCCCTGTCCACCTACAGCTCTGCTTGAGCACGTCCATGTCTTCCTAATACACATCTGCAGTCTCAGAAGAGCAGAGGGGCAGAACTCCCCTCTCAGCTGCTGCCCACACTGTGGGGATGAGCCCAGGACACGGGGGCTTTCTGGTCTATGAGTGTTCATGGCTGGGGCATTGTCCTGGTTTAGGGACAAATTCAGGAGAAAACCCCTCAATTGGATCCCTCCGGGAAGCAAACCCAAGTGGCCTCCTCCCTCCAACCGGTCCGGTAAAGAAACTTCTTTGGAGAAAATGGGAAAACCTATTTTACTTAAACAGAGCGCATACAAGCATAAAGAATGAATAATATGAAACAATAAAATCTCTCGTTCTGGAGTGAGATGGCAAATTGAGCAAGTTCTTGCCGTGGGTGGAGCTCGGCTCTCTCTCAGTCTCTCATCAGTCCCACTCCCTCCGGCACTGCTGGAAAATGCCGAGGTCCAGGCCCCGGTGGGCCGCAGGTGCAGCCCCCAGTGCTCCCCTGGGTTTTCAGTCCAGAGCAGGTTTAAACAGTTCCAAGAAAAAGGAAAAGGAAACAGTCCAGAGAACTTCTCTGCCCTAGCTAGCTGAAACAAACTAAAAGCAAAAATTAAGAAATCTCTGTCCTGCAGTCTCTCCGAGCCTCCACCAAACACCCCGGCCGGAGAAGAATGTGGAGGAGTCAGGCAGATCTCTCCAAACAAACTCTGAGCTTCTCCTTGCTCTTAGAACTGGTCTTAAAGGCACAGAACTCAACATACAGCATAAACAGAACAGATGATTGGGGATACAAGCATCATAAAGTCACCCTAGGACAGGCATGTTCAATTCTTCATCCACCAATATCCCAGGTCCTTCTCCTCTGGGCTGCTCTCAACCCCATCACTGTCCAGTCTGTGGTCAGGTTTGGCATTGCTCCAAAACAAGTGCAGGAGCTTGCATTTGGCCACATTCAGCTTCATGAAATTGACAATATCCCACTGCTTCAACCTATTCCAGCCCCTCTGGATGCCATGCCTTCCCTCCACACGACCAACTGCACTACTCAGCTTGTTCTGGTCTCTGATTTTGCTGAACATCCCACTCAATCCCACCATCCGTGTCCCTGACAAAGGGGGGGAAATAATTCTCGTCCCAACAGGAGCTTCTGCCTGTCACCAGCCATCCCTTTTCTCCTCAAATGTGGAGCCAGTGACAACAACGGCTTGACTTAGACTGTACTCTTTGATTCTGACCATCCCATCTATTCCTTATCCACCATAAGGTCCAACCACAACTCCACATCATTCCAGACTGAATCTGCAGATGCCTTCTGGTACAGGAATAATGCTAGGCACAAGTCCAGGTACATGCTATTGTCCCCCCCGCCCTCATTCCACAAGGCTGGAACCAATACCAGCTCATTAAAAGATGCCACCCAGGTCAGACAGACACGGCCCCAATAGCTGGACGTAATACTGGAGAGCTGAGGGAAGAAAAACACTCCCCACCTCATGATTTGCCAGAGATGCTGCCTCAAAAAAATGCCCCAATGTCATGGCCAGTGGCTGTCTCAAACCTTCAGCCACAGATCATCCTCAATGTCATACTCTGGATGTTATCCAGCAGAGTCTTGTCTTCCTTATTCCCAGTAATCCAGAGACAAACACAGTTCTCTAGAATGAGCAAGAGAAGAGCAGAGGGGCAGAATCTCCCTCACTTGGATTGGAGCAATCCCAAGCATGCAGGATAAAGGATGGATGATGAGGGGATTGAGAGCAGCCCCAAGGAGAAGGACTTGGGGTGTCGGTGGATGAAGAATTGTGGGTGCCCCGGCCATGTGCACTCACCTACCAGAAACCCCCCCTGTGTTATGGGCTCATCCCCACAGTGTGGCCAGCACAAGAGGGTGGGGGAAATCTCAACCTCTGCTCTCCTGAGACCAGAGTTCTGTGTTGAACTCTGAGCCTCCAGTGACAAGGAAGACATGGACATGCTCAAGCCAATATGCCAAAGGGTCTGGAAGATGATGAGGGCCAGCAGCAACTGGTGCGCAGCCAAAGGGAACAGACAGCCTGGAGGATGATGAGGGATTTATGCCAGAGGCAGGGATAGATCTGCATTAGTGTATCCGGGCCCGTGATTCGGTAGCTGAAGGTTTGATGGAATGCAATGGAAGGGCAAAGTGTGCCATTGGATAGCAGAACTGGCAAAGTACCACATAAAAGAGGTCTTGGAGAACTTTTTCACACACCCCAGTGGTCTCTAGAACCCTAGAACAATACTGAGTAGGGTTTCGAAGAATCTCGGGAGAAGAAAGAAGAAGGACTCATCGGAAGTTATGATGCAGGAAAATTTTATTGAGGTAGAACAGAGAAAACTCAGAAGCAGGCAGCGGGAGGGAGCTGGTGTGAGGGGCAAGTAGGGTGACCATCAGCAGAGTGCTTTGCTTGCAGGAGGCTGTGCCAGACTTTCTGCCTTGCAGAGGGAGCAGTCCAGCAGAGCTGTCTCATGGTCTCTGCCTTGGGAGAAGGGGTTTGCAGCACAGAAGACCAAAATTGGACAAAGGAGTCATGCAGAGCAAGGAATGGAGGAAAAGGAGGATGGAGATGGGCCATGTTTGCAGACAGCCTGGGCTGGATCCTCGGCTGCTGCCTTGATTGGAGTCCTGAGAGCAGGAGCTGGAAGTGCTGAGCCCGTTTGAGAGCCTTGGACCAGAGAGGCGTCCTCAATGCCTGAGATGTGTTCCAGGGAGTGGGTGGTTGGGGTCAGCAGTGGTGCTGAGGGCCCTCAGCAGTTGTAGCAACCCCTTCTGCCGTAGCAGCCCAGGCCTCCCAGGCCATAGCCAAATCCACGGCCATAGCCAAGGCCGTAGCCAAAGCCAAATCCACCCGAGATGGGCTGTCCCTGGACACTGAGTTCAGTGCCCACAGCAGCCGAGGAGGTGGATCCGACGGCGGTGTTCTGGGGGAAGGAGGTCATGATGGGTCCTGGCAGGGTCACCAGCACAGGGGAAGGGTTGATGACAACGTGAGAATCCTGGCATTGCAGGGCACAGGGCTCGTTGCAGCTGTTGGCCAGCGGGGTGGGTCCGCAGGGACGGCAGATGTTGGAGCAGGCCATGGGTGTGGTGTGGAGGGTCCTGGAAGAGAAAGGGTTGAAGGAGGGCTGGGGAGTGGGTTTGTTAGGAGGGCGAGAGAGTGGGGCAGGTGTTGTGGGTCTGTAGGGAGGCCTGAGGGCTTCTGAGGCTGGGGCAGAGCATGCTGGAAGAGAGGGTTCAGGGTTGCAGGAGTAGGAGGGTTGGGAGATTGAGACTCACCTTGTTGGCAGGAGCAGGACGAGGAGGATTCAAAAGGAGTGTGTGAGGGAGAGAAGCAATGGGGCTGGCTTTTATGCAGGTTGTGGAGGGGTGGGACAGCCTTGCCCCACGGCCTTTGGGCATTTTTTAGGCAGCAGCTCTTGCCTGACCCAGCCTTGTGAGTCATGAAGTGGGGAATGTTTTTGTTCCCAAAACTCTGTCGTGTCATATCCAGCTCTTAAAGCCATGTCCATCTGACCTTGGCGGCAGCTTTAGGAGTTGGCATTTGGGTGGATTTGATTGTTAGAAGTATGTCAGGGAGGTCTGAACAAACAAGCAGAGCCCAGCAGATCTGTGATGACATCAGTGAGGTCATTTTGTGGCAGTCCTGCACTGCGGTTTGTGGGTGCCTTGTGAAGACTGGGCTCCTCTTCTGAGCCACTGGATGTCCATCAGTCCTGGTGTTGCATCCAGGAATGCTGAGGGAGCTGATGATGACCTGGGGAGGACCGTGAGCAGTATCTTGGAAAGGTTCTGGTGCCTGGGTTCCTTATTTATGAAATAGTGTTCTCTCCATTGTATCTTGTATGTGAACAAGAGGGAGAATCTGGAAAACAAGAGGCTACTTAGGCTGAATGTGTTCCATTGTTATAGTCTATTTGGATTTCTGAAATGTACTCAACCACGTACTCTGTCAATAAAGTGTATTCCTTAGCCTCATTCCAGAATTCTAGAAATAACTACAAACCACGCTCCACACCTTTTTTCCCAAACGGATCTCTGTTAACAACTCACTTTTTCCACGTTCAAGCCACAAGGTGTCATAATTATAATCGTAAGTATTAATGTTTTGTTCCTGTGAGCAAAACCCAGTAATTAGTAATGGACGGACAGCAAGCTGCTCTTTCCTTCTTTGCCATGCTTTGGTTGTTCCTCTGTGGAATGGTGCAATTTCATGTTCTGCTCCTGAGGCCATCTCCACCTGACCTTGGTGATAGTTTTAGTTGCCAGAATTAGAGACCAAGGTGTTGCTGTTGATGCTGCGTGCCAGGACATGTAGAAGATTCAAGCAAAGCTCACAAGGATTGGGGTGTTGTCACTGAGGTCATTCCATGGCATATTGACAACGTGTCCTATTGGCATTCTTGCCTCCTGCCTGAAGAACTCCCAGCTCTCCCAGCTTCTCCTCATTTTAAGGATACCCCATTCCCATCAGTCTCAGGGTGCCCTTGCACTGCTCTTGGTCAACCATGTTCATCTCCATGTGGTCTCGCCTCTGGCATGGAACAGGCTGTTCAGCTCCCTCAACCTGCTTGTATTTCTCTTCCTAATCCAGTCCTGGTAACTGCTGGAGCTTTTCACCATAAAGGGTCCATGGTGACCTCAGGATCCATTTATGCTCCGCCAGGAACAGAAGGTCCTTCCCTGCCGGAACACTTTGGTTGTCAAGGGAAAGGAAACTGGTGTCACTGAACTTCTGTCAGGGCTTTCACACAGTCCCACAAAACATCTTTGTCTCTAAACTGCAGACACGTGGTTTGCAAAGGTGGACCAATGAATGGATGAGGAGCAGCCAGAGAGTGATGGTCAAGGGCTCTTTGGTCAGGGGGAGGCCAGTGATGAGGACATTGGGCCTCTGTCTTGCCCTGGTGACCTTGAATACCTTTATCAAGGACATGAGCAGTGAGATCAAGACCCCCCTGAGCATGTTTGCAGGTGCCAGGAAGCTGAGCAGTGCAGTTGACAGGAGAACAATGAGAGATGCCATCAGTGGGACACTGGGAATGTTGGGAACATAAGAACCCCTTGTGGTTCAACAACTTCAAGCTCCTGCACCTGGGCTGAGACCTTCCCAGAGATGAGCACAGCTTTGGAGAGGAAATCCTTAAGAGCAGTTCCAGAGAGAAAGACTGGAGAGTTCTGCTGGACCAAACTCTAGACAGGAAACCACAACGTGAATTTTCAGCCCAGAACACCAACCATATCCTGGGCTGCAGAGAAAGAAGTGTAGCCAGCAGGAATGGCTGGGGGACAGCTGGAGATGTGAGAATGTCATTATTGCCATGGAGGAGACCAAATGGATCAAGAGATGGCCATGCATCCTTGCAGCAAAAGAACTTCTGGAAAAGGTTTTCTAGCAGATTGATGCTTTTATGTCTCCTCAGAGATAAGGATATCTGATTTGGGATGATGTGTTGGGCTCTACAGTGGAAGAAAGTCATAGACGTAGTGAAGCAAGAGCGGTGCCGGAACAGCAAGAGGTTGAGGGAACCGAAAAATCCATGCTGTGATTAGAAGTGAGAGATGTGCGAGGTTTATTTTTGAGACACAGGAAGAATGGGCAAAGTGTTCCATGGCATGACCTCACTCGTAACACCCCAATTCTTGTAGGCTTTGTTGTCATCTTCTACCTGCCTAATGGAAAACAATGATATCAATGCTTTGGCTTCTAAACCTCAAAATTAAAAACTGCCACAAAGGTCAGATGGACACAGCCTCAAGAGAAGGACACAGAATCACAGAATTCCACAAAGACGCACTGGCACTGTGACAGAGGAGGAAATAGGATCACAATTACCATTCAGGACAAATTAGTGTTTTTTCCTAACCAGAAAGAAATATGATGATGATGAGGATGTAAGTTATGAAACCATGTGGCATGAATGCAGAATATTCAAATTCACATCACAGATGAGCCTGGGCAAAATGTGATCGAGCATCATTGGTTAGTTGTTTATTTGATTTCTTAAAGACATAAAGAAATACATTTTAAATGACAGACTACGTTTCCATGGAAAGTTGAGAAATACAAATAGATCACATCATTGGAACAAGTTCAACCTAACCAGGCTCTAATTTCCAGATGCTCTCTTTTGATCCAAGACAAAGAACAAAGGTGTGAGGTCCCTTTCATCCATCAGGAAGAGCTCCCAGGCACTGAGACCTTTCCAAGATATTGTTCAGTGACTTCCCCAGGACACCAACAGTTCTGTCAACATCCCTGGATGCAACACAAGGACTGATGGACATCCAGCAGCCCAGAAGAGGCGCCCAGTCTTCACAAGGCACCCACAAACCACAGCACACGAGTGCCACAAAATGACCTCACTGATGACATTGCATTTCTGCTGGGCTCTGGGTGTTTATTCAACCCACTCTGACTCACACCTAACAAAGAAATCCTCCCAGATACAAATGCAGTAATGTTGCTGCCAAGGTCAGACGGACATTCAAGAACAGGAAATGGAATTGCCGAATTACACAAAAGAAAGCACTCCCCACCTCATGACTCCCCAGCCTGGCCCAGGCATGGGCTGCTGCCCTCAAAATGCCCCAAGGCCATGAGGCAAGGTTGTCCCGCCCCTCTAGAACCAGCATAAAAGAGTGGCCAGAGCCTCTCTCCCTCACACACTTCTCCTCACACCTTCTCCTCCTGCTCCTGCTGACAACCAGGTGAGCTTCAAACCCCTGACCCAGCTGTTCCTGCACCCTTGGTCCCTCTCTTCCAGCACGCTCATCCCCAGCCTCAGCAGCCCTCACACCTCTCCACAGACCCACAACAGCCTCCACATTCCCTCGCCCTGCTGCATCACCACCTCTTGCTTTCCCCACACCCCTGCCCTGACTTTCCCTCTTCTTTTCCAGGACCCTCCACACCACACCCATGGCCTGCTCCAACATCTGCCGTCCCTGCGGACCCACCCCGCTGGCCAACAGCTGCAACGAGCCCTGTGCCCTGCAATGCCAGGATTCCCGTGTCATCATCAATCCTTCCCCTGTTCTGGTGACCCTGCCAGGACCCATCATGACCTCCTTCCCCCAGAACACCGCCGTCGGATCCACCTCCTCAGCTGCTGTGGGCACTGAACTCAGTGTCCAGGGACAGCCCATCTCGGGTGGATTTGGCTATGGCCTTGGCTATGGCCGTGGATTTGGCTATGGCCTGGGAGGCCTGGGCTGCTATGGCAGGAGGGGCTGCTACAACTGCTGAGGGACCAGCCTGGCCTGCCTGCACGCATGGCCCATCTGCCTCCTTTTCTCCCACTCCCTGCTCTGCATCGCCTCTTTGGCTCTGTCCATTCCTCTCTGCTGCAAACCCCTTCTCCCAAGTCACAGATCATTGGGCACCTCTGCTGGGCTGCTCCCATTGTGGGGCAGAGAGTCCTTGATGCTCTGGAAAAACCTCCTGTGAGCAAAGGACCTTGGCTGGTGGTTGCCCTGCTTGCACCTCAGCCTGGCTGCCTTCTACTGGATGCTCATCACCTCTTATTCTTCTACCTCAATAAAGTTTTCCTGCATCATAGCCTCAGATGACTCCTGGTTTCTTCTCCCAAGACTTTCCCAGTCTTACTCAGCACCAAGCCAGGGAAATAGAAGCCATTGGGGTTAAAATGTGTACCAAGACTTCTTTTAGGATTGATTTCCCCAGTCCTATCACCCACTGGCATGCTTTGGTCTTCCAGTGCATCCCTCAAACCCTCCTGTTTCTAGAACACAAGCCTGCATTCTCTAATGCAGGTCTCTCCCTGCTGCTGGCACCAGCCCCTCTGGGGTGTGTTCGCCCTGGTTGGACATCAGTGGCTCCAGCCCTCATCCTACCCTCAGCCCATTCACAGATCTGCTGCAGCAGCTCCATGTCTTATCAGAGAGGTCCTGCAGTTAACCACACAATTCCAGAGAGGAGTAGAGGCTGTGAATTCCCTTCTCACCTGCTGCCCATGCAGTGGGGATGGGCACAGGACACAGGGTGTTGTTGGTCTGCGAGTGCACGTGGTCAGGCCATGTCCAGTTTTTCCTCCACCAACACCCCAAATCCTTCTTGTTGGGGCTGCTCTCAATCCCCTCATCACCCAGCCTTTATCCTGCATGATTGGGATTGCTCCCATCCACTTGCAGCAGATTCTGCCTCTCTGCTCTGCCCTGGTGTTATTGGAGAACTCAGTCTACGGGTTGCTGGGAATAAGGATGACAAGGTTCTGGTTTAGAAGATCCAGAGCACAGCCTTGAGGATGATCTATGGCTGGAGGTTTGGGACAGCCTTGACCAGTTATCCCAGGATATTTTTTCAGGCAGCAGCTTTTGCCTGGCACAGCCTGGAGAATCATAAGATGGGAGAGGTTCTTCTACCACAGCTCTGCATTGTCATGTTCTGCAGCAGATTTGATGAGTTGGCATTGGCTCCTGCACTGCCGAATGAGGGAAGAGGGACCAATACCATGTACCTGCACATGTGCAGTGTATTTGTTCCTTTGCCAGAAAACATCCTTGTCTGTAAGCTGGAGAGATGTGGAGTTGATGGTTGGACCAATTGGTTAAGAGGGAAATGGGTGGGATGGTCTCACTGGAAGAGTTATGGACAATGTCTCCATGTCTGTGTGGAGAACAGGGATGAGTGGTGATGGTCAGAGACTCGTATTGCAACCATTATCACTTCCCATCTTTGTCAGGGACATGCAGAGTGCACTTGTGTGTTCCCTGAACAACAAAAAAAGTGAATAACTGTGAGGCGAGTGGTGTGGTTGATTGTCTGGAGGGAAGGGGTGGCATCCAGAGGGTTCTGGACAGCCTGGGGAGATGGGCTGGTGTAAAGCTCATGAAGGTCCCCTGGGCCAAGAAGAAGGTCCTGCACCTGGACTGGATCAGTCTCAGTAAGGGATGTTGGATGTTGGATGTTGGATGTTGGATGGGCAATGAGTTAAGAAAGAGCATCATTAAGGAGAAGGACTTGGGATGTTGGGGGATGAGAACTTGGACATGTCCTGGCCACGTGGATGAGCTGAGCAGAAATCCCCCATGTCCTGGGGTTATCCCCACTGTGTGGGCAGCACATTCTGCCCCTCTGTTGCACTCTGATGAGACTGGACTTGTGTGTTCCACTCTGAGGACACAGAAAAGGGGAAGACATGGACCTGCTTGAGCAGATCTGTAAATGGCCTTAGGAGATGATGATGAGGGTCTGGAGGAAGTGGTGTCCAACCAAAGTGAGCACCCCACACAGGACGTCCTTTAGTCAGAGTCCCGTGTGCACCTGCATGAGTGTACCCAGGTGTGTGCTCAAGCAACTGAAAAGTGGCAGTGATGCACTGGAAGAACAAAGTGTAGTAGCAAGCAGTGGAACTGGGGAAATCATTCCTAAAAGAGTTCTTGGAGCACTTTCCAACAACCCCAATAACTTGAACCACGTTGGCTTAGTCTCAAAGAGTCCAGGGAGAAGAAAGAAGGAGTCTTCTGTGGCTATGATGCAGGAAAACTTAATTTTGGTAGAAAAATGAAAACTCAGAAGCAGGCAGTGGGAGGGAGCTGGTCTGAGGTGCAAGTAGGGTGACCATTAGCAGTGGCCCTTTGCTACCAGATGGTTTGGCCAGAGGATCAAGAGCTTCCTTCCCCACAGTGGGAGCAGCCCAGCAGTGGTGCCTGATGCTTTCTGGCTTGGGGGAAGGGGTTTGTCCAGAGGGGAATGGACGGAGCCAAAGGGGAGATGCAGAGCAGGGAGTGGGAGGACAGGGAAATTGGACCACTTCTGCAGGCAGCCTGGGCTGGATCCTTGGCTGCTGCCTTGCTTGGGGCCCTGAGAGCAGGAGCAGGAAGTGCTGAGCCCGTTTGAGAACCTTGGACCAGAGAGGCATCCTCAATGCCTGAGATGTGTTCCAGGGAGTGGGTGGTTGGTGTCAGCAGTGGTGCTGAGGGCCCTCAGCAGTTGTAGCCGCCCCTTCTGCCGTAGCAGCCCAGGCCTCCCAGGCCATAGCCAAATCCACAGCCATAGCCAAGGCCAAAGCCAAATCCACCCGAGATGGGCTGTCCCTGGGCACTGAGTTCAGTGCCCACAGCAGCCGAGGAGGTGGATCCGACGGCGGTGTTCTGGGGGAAGGAGGTCATGATGGGTCCTGGCAGGGTCACCAGCACAGGGGAAGGGTTGATGACAACGTGAGAATCCTGGCATTGCAGGGCACAGGGCTCATTGCAGCTGTTGGCCAGCGGGGTGGGTCCGCAGGGACGGCAGATGTTGGAGCAGGCCATGGGTGTGGTGTGAAGGGTCCTGGAAGAGACGGGGGTGAGGCAGGGCAGGGGCATGGGGGGGGGGGTGGTGTTGCCGGAGGGCAATTGTAGTGTGGAGTCAGTTGTGGGTCTGTGGGGAGGTGTGAGGGCTGCTGAGGCTGGAGCTGAGCGTGCTGGAAGAGAAGGATCAGGGGTGCAGGAGCAGCTGGGTCAGAGGTTTTAAAGTCACCTTGTCAGCAGGAGCAGGAGGAGAAGTGTGTGAGGAGAATTGTGTGAGGGAGAGAGACCCTGGGCCAGCTTTTATGCTGATCCTGTCCTTGCAGGACAGCCTTGTCCAATGGCCTTGGGGCATTTTGAAGGTAGCAGCTCTTACTGGGCCCAGACTTGCGAGTCACGAGGTGGGGAGTGTTTTCCTCCCCCATGTTCTGCAGTGTCACATCATCCTCTTCTGTTTGTGTCCATCTGACATCGGCAGCAGCTTCTAATTGCCAGAATTAGAGACCAATGTGGGAGTTTTTGATGACATCTATCATGATGTGTAGAAGATTCACCCAAAGCTAAGGAGAGCTGGGGAGTCATAAGTGAAGTCATGCCATAGTGACATCATGTCCCATTTGTGTTCTTGCCTCCTGCCTCTAGGACCTCTCAGCTCTTTGTGTTTCTCCTCGTTCTGAGGACACCCCAGTCCTGTCAGTGTCATGGTTTCCCTGCACTGCTCTTGGTCAACCATGCCCATGTCCTTGTTCCACTCTGGAGCCCCGACAGTGGTGGAGAACAGGAAGGTGAACTCCCTCAGCATGCTTGTATTTCTTCTCCTACATTACACATCCTGGTAACTGCTGGAGCTTTTTATTGCAAAGAGTACATGTCCACCTCAAGATCCATTTAAGATCCATCAGGACTACAAGGACATTCCCTTCTCAAATGCTGTAAAGGGAAAGGGTTGTAAAGGGAATGATGACTGGTGTCATGTGTCTGAACTTCTGTCAGGGCTTTCGCACAGTCCCACAAAACATCTTTGTCTCTAAACTGCAGACATGTGGGTTGCAAAGGTGGACCAATGAATGGATGAGGAGCAGCCAGAGAGTGATGGTCAAGGGCTCTTTGGTCAGGGGGAGGCCAGTGATGAGGCCTTCAGGCCTCTGTCTTGCCCTGATGACCTTGAATACCTTTATCAAGACATGAGAGGTGGGATTGAGACCCCCCTGTGCATGTTTGCAGGTGCCAGGAAGCTGAGCAGTGCAGATGACAGAAATAAAATAAGAGATCCCATCAGTGGGACACTGGGAATGTTGAGACAAAAATTACCTCATGAGCTTCAACAAATGCAAGTTCCAGGTCCTGGATGTGCCTTGGGGCAATCCCAGAGATGAGGACAGCTTTGGAGAGGAACTCTTTGAAAGCAGATCCACAGAGAAGGATTTGAGGGTTCTGGTGGACCAAAAGCTGGACATGACAATACAAATGTGAATTTTCAGCTCAGAGAAACAACCCTATCCTGGGCTGCATAGAAACAGGTGTGGCAAGAGGGAATGGCTGGAGGACAATTGAAGACATGAGAAAACAGCCAAATTCTTGTGGGCTTTGTTCACATCTTCTACATTCCTGGAAAAAAAACCAATACCAATCCACTGACGGATCAAAAGCTCCCAACTAAAAGCTGCCTCCAAGACCAAATGGACACGATCTCAAGGAGAGGGCACGGAATCACAGAATGTCAGGAAGGAAAACATGGAACACGTCATGAATCACAAGGCTGGGCCAGGCAAGAGCTGCTGCCTTCAAAATGCCCCAAGGCCATGGGACAACGCTGTCCCGCCCCTCTAGAACCAACATAAAAGCTGGTCCAGAGCCTCTCTCCCTCACACACTTCCCACACCTTCTCCTGCTCCTGCCAACAACCAGGTGAGCCTAAAGCCCCTGACCCTCCTGATCCTGCATCCCTGGTCCCTCTCTTCCAGCACACTCAGCTCCAGCCTCAGCAGCCCTCAAAACTCCTCACAGCCCCACAACAGCCTCCACACTCCCTTGCCTCCCTCACCCTCTTTCATCACCACCCCTGACACTCCTCACCTCTGCCCTGTCTCACCCCTGTCTCTTCCAGGACCCTCCACACCACACCCATGGCCTGCTCCAACATCTGCCGTCCCTGCGGACCCACCCCGCTGGCCAACAGCTGCAACGAGCCCTGTGCCCTGCAATGCCAGGATTCCCGTGTCATCATCAACCCTTCCCCGGTGCTGATCACCCTGCCAGGACCCATCATGACCTCCTTCCCCCAGAACACCGCCGTCGGATCCACCTCCTCGGCTGCTGTGGGCACTGAACTCAGTGTCCAGGGACAGCCCATCTCGGGTGGATTTGGTGGCTTTGGCTACGGCCTTGGCTATGGCCGTGGATTTGGCTATGGCCTGGGAGGCCTGGGCTGCTATGGCAGGAGGGGCGGCTACAACTGCTGAGGGACCAGCCTGGCCTGCCTGCACGCATGGCCCATCTGCCTCCTCTTCTCCCACTCCCTGCTCTGCATCGCCTCTTTGGCTCTGTCCATTCCTCTCTGCTGCAAACCCCTTCTCCCAAGTCACAGATCGTTGGGCACCTCTGCTGGGCTGCTCCCACTGTGGGGCAGAGAGTCCTTGATGCTCTGGAAAAACCTCCTGTGAGCAAAGGACCTTGGCCGATTGTCACTCTGCATGCACCTCTGACCAGCTCTCCCCCAATTGCTGCTCCTGGGTTTTCATTTTTCTACCAAAATAAAGTTTTCCTTTATCATAACCTCAGAAGACTCCTTCTTTCTTCTCCCTGGACTCTTTGAGACTAAGCCAACGTGGTTCAAGTTATTTGGGTTGTTGAGTTTGGGGCAGTTGTCCAAGAACTCTTTTAGGAATTATTTCCCCAATTCCACTACCCATTGCTACACTTTGTTCTTCCAGTGCATCACTGCCACTTTTCAGTTGCTTGAGCACACACCTGGGTACACTCATGCAGGTGCACACGGGACTCTGACTAAAGGACATCCTGTGTGGGGTGCTCACTTTGGCTGGACACCACTTCCTCCAGACCCTCATCATCATCTCCTAAGGCCATTTACAGATCTGCTCAAGCAGGTCCATGTCTTCCCTTTTTCTGTGTCCTCAGAGTGGAACACACAAGTCCAGTCTCATCAGAGTGCAACAGAGGGGCAGAATGTGCTGCCCACACAGTGGGGATAACCCCAGGACATGGGGGATTTCTGCTCAGCTCATCCACGTGGCCAGGACATGTCCAAGTTCTCATCCCCCAACATCCCAAGTCCTTCTCCTTAATGATGTTCTTTCTTAACTCATTGCCCATCCAACATCCAACATCCAACATCCAACATCCAACATCCATTACTGAGATTGATCCAGTCCAGGTGCAGGACCTTCTTCTTGGCCCTGGGGACCTTCATGAGCTTTACACCAGCCCATCTCCCCAGGCTGTCCAGAACCCTCTGGATGCCACCCCTTCCCTCCAGACAATCAACCACACCACTCGCCTCACAGTTATTCACTTTTTTTGTTGTTCAGGGAACACACAAGTGCACTCTGCATGTCCCTGACAAAGATGGGAAGTGATAATGGTTGCAATACGAGTCTCTGACCATCACCACTCATCCCTGTTCTCCACACAGACATGGAGACATTGTCCATAACTCTTCCAGTGAGACCATCCCACCCGTTTCCCTCTTAACCAATTGGTCCAACCATCAACTCCACATCTCTCCAGCTTACAGACAAGGATGTTTTCTGGCAAAGGAACAAATACAGTGCACATGTGCAGGTACATGGTAATGGTCCCTCTTCCCTCATTCGGCAATGCTGGAGCCAATGCCAACTCATCAAATCTGCTGCAGAACATGACAATGCAGAGCTGTGGTAGAAGAACCTCTCCCATCTTATGATTCTCCAGGCTGTGCCAGGCAAAAGCTGCTGCCTGAAAAAATATCTTGGGATAACTGGTCAAGACTGTCCCAAACCTCCAGCCATAGATCATCCTCAAGGCTGTGCTCTGGATCTTCTAAACCAGAACCTTGTCATCCTTATTCCCAGCAACCCATAGACTGAGTTCTCCAATAACACCAGAGCAGAGCAGAGAGGCAGAATCGGCTGCAAGTGGATGGGAGCAATCCCAATCATGCAGGATAAAGGCTGGGTGATGAGGGGATTGAGAGCAGCCCCAACAAGAAGGATTTGGAGTGTTGGTGGAGGAAAAACTGGACATGGCCTGACCACGTGCACTAGCAGACCAACAACACCCTGTGTCCTGTGCCCATCCCCACTGCATGGGCAGCAGGTGAGAAGGGAATTCACAGCCTCTACTCCTCTCTGGAATTGTGTGGTCAACTGTAGGACCTCTGTGATAAGACATGGAGCTGCTGCAGCAGATCTGTGAATGGGCTGAGGGTAGGATGAGGGCTGGAGCCACTGATGTCCAACCAGGGCGAACACACCCCAGAGGGGCTGGTGCCAGCAGCAGGGAGAGACCTGCATTAGTGTATGCAGGCTTGTGTTCTAGAAACAGGAGGGTTTGTGGGATGCACTGGAAGACCAAAGCATGCCAGTGGGTGATAGGACTGGGGAAATCAATCCTAAAAGAGGTCTTGGTACACATTTTAACCCCAATGGCTTCTACTTCCCTGGCTTGGTGCTGAGTAAGACTGGGAAAGTCTTGGGAGAAGAAATCCGGAGTCATCTGAGGCAATGATGCAGGAGAACTTTATTGAGGTAGAAGAATGAGAGGTCATGAACATACAGTAGAAGGCAGCCAGGCTAAGGTGCAAGCAGGGCGACCACCAGCCAAGGTCCTTTGCTCACAGGAGGTTTTTCCAGAGCATCAAGGACTCTCTGCCCCACAGTGGGAGCAGCCCAGCAGAGGTGCCCAATGATCTGTGACTTGGGAGAAGGGGTTTGCAGCAGAGAGGAATGGACAGAGCCAGAGGCGATGCAGAGCAGGGAGTGGGAGAAGAGGAGGCAGATGGGCCATGCGTGCAGGCAGGCCAGGCTGGTCCCTCAGCAGTTGTAGCCGCCCCTTCTGCCATAGCAGCCCAGGCCTCCCAGGCCATAGCCAAATCCACGGCCATAGCCAAGGCCGTAGCCAAAGCCAAATCCACCCGAGATGGGCTGTCCCTGGACACTGAGTTCAGTGCCCACAGCAGCCGAGGAGGTGGATCCGACGGCGGTGTTCTGGGGGAAGGAGGTCATGATGGGTCCTGGCAGGGTCACCAGCACAGGGGAAGGGTTGATGACGACATGAGAATCCTGGCATTGCAGGGCACAGGGCTCGTTGCAGCTGTTGGCCAGCGGGGTGGGTCCGCAGGGACGGCAGATGTTGGAGCAGGCCATGGGTGTGGTGTGGAGGGTCCTGAAAGAAGAGGGAAAGTCAGGGCAGGGGTGTGGGGAAAGCAAGAGGTGGTGATGCAGCAGGGCGAGGGAATGTGGAGGCTGTTGTGGGTCTGTGGGGAGGTGAGAGGGCTGCTGAGCATGGGGCTGAGCGTGCTGGAAGAGGGGGACCAAGGGTGCAGGAACAGCTAGGTCAGGGGTTTGAAGCTCACCTGGTTGTCAGCAGGAGCAGGAGGAAAAAGTCTGAGGAGAAGTGTGTGAGGGAGAGAGGCTCTGGCCACTCTTTTATGCTGGTTCTAGAGGGGCGGGACAACCTTGCCTCATGGCCTTGGGGCATTTTGAGGGCAGCAGCCCATGCCTGGGCCAGGCTGGGGAGTCATGAGGTGGGGAGTGTTTTCTTTTGTGTAATTCGGCAATTCCATTTCCTGTTCTTGAATGTCCATCTGACCTTGGCAGCAACTTTACTGCATTTGTATTTGGGAGGATTTCTTTGTTAGGTGTGAGTCAGAGTGGGTTGAATAAACACCCAGAGCCCAGCAGAAATGCAATGTCATCAGTGAGGTCATTTTGTGGCACTCGTGTGCTGTGGTTTGTGGGTGCCTTGTGAAGACTGGGCCCCTCTTCTGGGCTGCTGGATGTCCATCAGTCCTTGTGTTGCACCCAGGGATGTTGACAGAACTGTTGGTGTCCTGGGGAAGTCACTGAACAATATCTTGGAAAGGTCTCAGTGCCTGGGAGCTCTTCCTGATGGATGAAAGGGACCTCACACCTTTGTTCTTTGTCTTGGATCAAAAGAGAGCATCTGGAAATTAGAGCCTGGTTAGGTTGAACTTGTTCCAATGATGTGATCTATTTGTATTTCTCAACTTTCCATGGAAACATAGTCTGTCATTTAAAATGTATTTCTTTATGTCTTTAAGAAATCAAATAAACAACTAACCAATGATGCTCGATCACATTTTGCCCAGGCTCATCTATGATGTGAATTTGAATATTCTGCATTCATGCCACATGGTTTCATAACTTACATCCTCATCATCATCATATTTCTTTCTGGTTAGGAAAAAACACTAATTTGTCCTGGATGGTAATTGTGATCCTATTTCCTCCTCTGTCACAGTGCCAGTGCGTCTTTGTGGAATTCTTTGATTCTGTGTCCTTCTCTTGAGGCTGTGTCCATCTAACCTTTGTGGCAGTTTTTAATTTTGAGGTTTAGAAGCCAAAGCATTGATATCATTGTTTTCCATTAGGCAGGTAGAAGATGACAACAAAGCCTACAAGAATTGGGGTGTTACGAGTGAGGTCATGCCATGGAACACTTTGCCCATTCTTCCTGTGTCGCAAAAATAAACCTCGCACATCTCTCACTTCTAATCACAGCATGGATTTTTCCGTTCCCTCAACCTCTTGCTGTTCCTGCACTGCTCTTGCTTCACTACGTCTACCACTTTCTTCCACTGTAGAACCCAACACATCATCCCAAACCAGATATCCTTATCTCTGAGGAGACATAAAAGCATCAATCTGCTAGAAAACCTTTTCCAGAAGTTCTTTTGCTGCAAGGATGCGTGGCCATCTCTTGATCCATTTGGTCTCCTCCATGGCAATAATGACATTCTCACATCTCCAACTGCCCCCCAGCCATTCCTGCTGGCTACACTTCTTTCTCTGCAGCCCAGGATATGGTTGGTGTTCTGGGCTGAAAATTCACGTTGTGGTGTCCCGTCAAGATTTTGGTCCAGCAGAACTCTCCAGTCTTTCTCTCTGGAACTGCTCTTAAGGATTTCCTCTCCAAAGCTGTGCTCATCTCTGGGAAGGTCCCAGCCCAGGTGCAGGAGCTTGAAGTTGTTGAACCACAAGGGGTTCTTATGTTCCCAACATTCCCAGTGTCCCACTGATGGCATCTCTCATTGTTCTCCTGTCAACTGCACTGCTCAGCTTCCTGGCACCTGCAAACATGCTCAGGGGGGTCTTGAACTCACTGCTCATGTCCTTGATAAAGGTATTCAAGGTCACCAGGGCAAGACAGAGGCCCAATGTCCTCGTCACTGGCCTCCCCCTGACCAAAGAGCCCTTGACCATCACTCTCTGGCTGCTCCTCATCCATTCATTGGTCCACCTTTGCAACCCACGTGTCTGCAGTTTAGAGATAAAGATGTTTTGTGGGACTGTGTGAAAGCCCTGGCAGAATTTCAGTGACACCAGTTTCCTTTCCCTTGACAACCAAAGTGTTCTGGAAGGGAAGGACCTTCTGTTCCTGGCGGAGCATAAATGGATGGATCCTGAGGTCACCATGGACCCTTTATGGTGAAAAGCTCCAGCAGTTACCAGGACTGGATTAGGAAGAGAAATACAAGCAGGTTGAGGGAGCTGAACAGCCTGTTCCATGCCAGAGGTGAGACCACATGGAGATGAACATGGTTGACCAAGAGCAGTGCAAGGGCACCCTGAGACTGATGGGAATGGGGTATCCTTAAAATGAGGAGAAGCTGGGAGAGCTGGGAGTTCTTCAGGCAGGAGGCAAGAATGCCAATAGGACACGTTGTCAATATGCCATGGAATGACCTCAGTGACAACACCCCAATCCTTGTGAGCTTTGCTTGAATCTTCTACATGTCCTGGCACGCAGCATCAACAGCAACACCTTGGTCTCTAATTCTGGCAACTAAAAGCTATCACCAAGGTCAGGTGGAGATGGCCTCAGGAGCAGAACATGAAATTGCACCATTCCACAGAGGAACAACCAAAGCATGGCAAAGAAGGAAAGAGGAGCTTGCTGTTCGTCCATTACTAATGACTGGGTTTTGCTCACGGGAACAAAACATTAATACTTATGATTATAATTATGACACCTTGTGGCTTGAATGCGGAAAAAGTGAGTTGTTAACAGAGATCCGTTTGGGAAAAAAGGTGTGGAGCGTGGTTTGTAGTTATTTCTAGAATTTTGGAATGAGGCTAAGGAATACACTTTATTGACAGAGTACGTGGTTGAGTACATTTCAGAAATCCAAATAGACTATAACAATGGAACACATTCAGCCGAAGCAGCCTCTCGATTTCCAGATTCTCCCTCTTGTTCACATACAAGATACAATGGAGAGAACACTATTTCATAAATAAGGAACCCAGGCACCAGAACCTTTCCAAGATACTGCTCACGGTCCTCCCCAGGTCATCATCAGCTCCCTCAGCATTCCTGGATTCAACACCAAGACTGATGGACATCCAGTGGCTCAGAAGAGGAGCCCAGTCTTCACAAGGCACCCACAAACCGCAGTGCAGGACTGCCACAAAATTACCTCACTGATGTCATCACAGATCTGCTGGGCTCTGCTTGTTTGTTCAGACCTCCCTGACATACTTCTAACAATCAAATCCACCCAAATGCCAACTCCTGAAGCTGCCGCCAAGGTCAGATGGACATGGCTTTAAGAGCTGGATATGACACGACAGAGTTTTGGGAACAAAAACATTCCCCACTTCATGACTCACAAGGCTGGGTCAGGCAAGAGCTGCTGCCTAAAAAATGCCCAAAGGCCGTGGGGCAAGGCTGTCCCACCCCTCCACAACCTGCATAAAAGCCAGCCCCATTGCTTCTCTCCCTCACACACTCCTTTTAAATCCTCCTCGTCCTGCTCCTGCCAACAAGGTGAGTCTCAATCTCCCAACCCTCCTACTCCTGCAACCCTGAACCCTCTCTTCCAGCATGCTCTGCCCCAGCCTCAGAAGCCCTCAGGCCTCCCTACAGACCCACAACACCTGCCCCACTCTCTTGCCCTCCTAACAAACCCACTCCCCAGCCCTCCTTCAACCCTCTCTCTTACAGGACCCTCCACACCACACCCATGGCCTGCTCCAACATCTGCCGTCCCTGCGGACCCACCCCGCTGGCCAACAGCTGCAACGAGCCCTGTGCCCTGCAATGCCAGGATTCTCACGTTGTCATCAACCCTTCCCCTGTGCTGGTGACCCTGCCAGGACCCATCATGACCTCCTTCCCCCAGAACACCGCCGTCGGATCCACCTCCTCGGCTGCTGTGGGCACTGAACTCAGTGTCCAGGGACAGCCCATCTCGGGTGGATTTGGCTTTGGCTACGGCCTTGGCTATGGCCGTGGATTTGGCTGTGGCCTGGGAGGCCTGGGCTGCTACGGCAGAAGGGGCGGCTACAACTGCTGAGGTCCCTCAGCCCCACTGCTGACACCAACCACCCACTCTCTGGAACACATCTCAGGCATTGAGGATGCCTCTCTGGTCCAAGGCTCTCAAACGGGCTCAGCACTTCCCGCTCCTGCTCTCAGGACTCCAATCAAGGCAGCAGCCAAGGGTCCAGCCCGGGCTGCCTGCAAACATGGCCCATCTCCATCCTCCTTTTCCTCCATTCCTTGCTCTGCATGACTCCTTTGTCCAATTTTGGTCTTCTGTGCTGCAAACCCCTTCTCCCAAGGCAGAGACCATGAGACAGCTCTGCTGGACTGCTCCCTCTGCAAGGCAGAAAGTCTGGCACAGCCTCCTGCAAGCAAAGCACTCTGCTGATGGTCACCCTACTTACCCCTCAGACCAGCTCCCTCCCGCTGCCTGCTTCTGAGTTTTCTCTGTTCTACCTCAATAAAATTTTCCTGCATCATAACTTCAGATGAGTCCTTCTTCTTTCTTCTCCCGAGATTCTTCCAAACCCTACTCAGTATTGTTCTAGGGTTCTAGAGACCACTGGGGTGGGTGAAAAAGTTCTCCAAGACCTCTTTTATGTGGTACTTTGCCAGTTCTGCTATCCAATGGCACACTTTGCCCTTCCATTGCATTCCATCAAACCTTCAGCTACCGAATCACGGGCCCGGATACACTAATGCAGATCTATCCCTGCCTCTGGCACAAACCCCTCATCATCCTCCAGGCTGTCTGTTCCCTTTGGCTGGGCACCAGTTGCTGCTGGCCCTCATCATCTTCCAGACCCTTTGGCATATTGGCTTGAGCATGTCCATGTCTTCCTTGTCACTGGAGGCTCAGAGTTCAACACAGAACTCTGGTCTCAGGAGAGCAGAGGTTGAGATTTCCCCCACCCTCTTGTGCTGCCCACACTGTGGGGATGAGCCCATAACACAGGGGGGGTTTCTGGTAGGTGAGTGCACATGGCCGGGGCACCCACAATTCTTCATCCACCGACACCCCAAGTCCTTCTCCTTGGGGCTGCTCTCAATCCCCTCATCATCCATCCTTTATCCTGCATGCTTGGGATTGCTCCAATCCAAGTGAGGGAGATTCTGCCCCTCTGCTCTTCTCTTGCTCATTCTAGAGAACTGTGTTTATCTCTGGATTACTGAGAATAAGGAAGACAAGACTCTGCTGGATAACATCCAGAGTATGACATTGAGGATGATCTGTGGCTGAAGGTTTGAGACAGCCACTGGCCATGACATTGGGGCATTTTTTTGAGGCAGCATCTCTGGCAAATCATGAGGTGGGGAGTGTTTTTCTTCCCTCAGCTCTCCAGTATTACGTCCAGCTATTGGGGCCGTGTCTGTCTGACCTGGGTGGCATCTTTTAATGAGCTGGTATTGGTTCCAGCCTTGTGGAATGAGGGCGGGGGGGACAATAGCATGTACCTGGACTTGTGCCTAGCATTTATTCCTGTACCAGAAGGCATCTGCAGATTCAGTCTGGAATGATGTGGAGTTGTGGTTGGACCTTATGGTGGATAAGGAATAGATGGGATGGTCAGAATCAAAGAGTACAGTCTAAGTCAAGCCGTTGTTGTCACTGGCTCCACATTTGTGGAGAAAAGGGATGGCTGGTGACAGGCAGAAGCTCCTGTTGGGACGAGAATTATTTCCCCCCCTTTGTCAGGGACACGGATGGTGGGATTGAGTGGGATGTTCAGCAAAATCAGAGACCAGAACAAGCTGAGTAGTGCAGTTGGTCGTGTGGAGGGAAGGCATGGCATCCAGAGGGGCTGGAATAGGTTGAAGCAGTGGGATATTGTCAATTTCATGAAGCTGAATGTGGCCAAATGCAAGCTCCTGCACTTGTTTTGGAGCAATGCCAAACCTGACCACAGACTGGACAGTGATGGGGTTGAGAGCAGCCCAGAGGAGAAGGACCTGGGATATTGGTGGATGAAGAATTGACCATGCCTGTCCTAGGGTGACTTTATGATGCTTGTATCCCCAATCATCTGTTCTGTTTATGCTGTATGTTGAGTTCTGTGCCTTTAAGACCGGTTCTAAGAGCAAGGAGAAGCTCAGAGTTTGTTTGGAGAGATCTGTCTGACTCCTCCACATTCTTCTCCGGCCGGGGTGTTTGGTGGAGGCTCGGAGAGACTGCAGGACAGAGATTTCTTTATTTTTGCTTTTAGTTTGTTTCAGCTAGCTAGGGCAGAGAAGTTCTCTGGACTGTTTCCTTTTCTTTTTCTTGGAACTGTTTAAACCTACTCTGGACTGAAAACCCAGGGGAGCACTGGGGGCTGCACCTGCGGCCCACCGGGGCCTGGACCTCGGCATTTTCCAGCAGTGCCGGAGGGACTGGGACTGATGAGAGACTGAGAGAGAGCCGAGCTCCACCCACGGCAAGAACTTGCTCAATTTGCCATCTCACTCCAGAATGAGAGATTTTATTGTTTCATATTATTCATTCTTTATGCTTGTATGCGCTCTGTTTAAGTAAAATAGGTTTTCCCATTTTCTCCAAAGAAGTTTCTTTACCGGACCGGTTGGAGGGAGGAGGCCACTTGGGTTTGCTTCCCGGAGGGATCCAATTGAGGGGTTTTCTCCTGAATTTGTCCCTAAACCAGGACAATGCCCCAGCCATGAACACTCATAGACCAGAAAGCCCCCGTGTCCTGGGCTCATCCCCACAGTGTGGGCAGCAGCTGAGAGGGGAGTTCTGCCCCTCTGCTCTTCTGAGACTGCAGATGTGTATTAGGAAGACATGGACGTGCTCGAGCAGAGCTGTAGGTGGACAGGGAAGATGATGAGGGTCTGGAGCAACTGGCATGCAGCCGATGTGAACACAGCACCCCTACGTGTCTTGTGTCAGAAGCAGGGATAAACCTGCATTAGGGCATCCAGGCCTGGGATCAAGCAAGTGAAGGGTTTGTGGGATGCAATGGAAGAGCAAAGTGCGCCAGTGTGTGCCCATCAAAGAAGAGGACACTTCACAATGCTGCAATGCAAAAGAATTTTATTGAGGTGTAAAGAAAAGTGAAAATCATGACCAGCAAGTAGAAGAGGTCGGGCTGAGGTACAAGTAGGGCGACCATCAGCCAAGGCCTCTTTGCTTGCAGGTGGTTTGGCCAGAGGATCAAGGACATCCTGCCCCACAGTGGGAGCAGCCCGATGGTGGAGGTGACCGATGGTCTCTGGCTTGGGAGAAGGGGTTTGCAGCAGAGGGGAATGGACAGAGCCAAAGGGGAGATGCAGAGCGGGGAGTAGGACAAGAGGAGGAGGCAGATGGGCCGTGTTTGCAGGCAGCCCAGGCTGGATCCTTGGCTGCTGCCTTGATTGGAGCCCTGAGAGCAGGAACTGGAAGTGCTGAACCCATTTGAGAGCCTTGGACCAGAAAGGCGTCCTCAATGCCTGAGATGTGTTCCAGGGAGTGGGTGGTTGGTCTCAGCAGTGGTGCTGAGGGCCCTCAGCAGTTGTAGCAGCTCCTTCTGCCGTAGCAGCCCAGGCCTCCCAGGCCATAGCCAAATCCACGGCCATAGCCAAGGCCGTAGCCAAAGCCAAATCCACCCGAGATGGGCTGTCCCTGGACACTGAGTTCAGTGCCCACAGCAGCCGAGGAGGTGGATCCGACGGCGGTGTTCTGGGGGAAGGAGGTCATGATGGGTCCTGGCAGGGTCACCAGCACAGGGGAAGGGTTGATGATGACACGGGAATCCTGGCATTGTAGGGCACAGGGCTCGTTGCAGCTGTTGGCCAGCGGGGTGGGTCCGCAGGGACGGCAGAGGTCGTAGCAGGCCATGGGTGTGGTGTGGAGTTTTCCTGGAAGAGAGGGGGGTGAGACAGGGCAGGGGAGTGGGGGTGTGATGGGCTGTGGAGAGGGTGAGGGAGTGTGGAGGCTATTGAGGGGCTGTGGGGAGGTGTGAGGCTGCTGAGGTTCAGCTGCTGGCAGAGAGGAGCCAGGGAATCAGGAGCAGCAGGGTCAGGGGTTTGAGACTCACCTTGTTAGCAGGAGGAGAAGGCTTGAGGAGAAGTGTGTGAGGGAGAGAGGCTCTGGGCCGGCTTTTATGCTGGTCCTGGCAGGGCGGGACAGCTTGGTCACTTGGCCTTGGGGCATTTTGCAGGCAGCAGCTCTTTGCTGGCCCACGCTGGTGAGTCCTGATGTGGGGCGTGTTTTCTTTCATGCAATTCTGCAATTCCATGTCCTGACCCTGAGGCTGTGTCAATCTGACCTTGGCGGCAGCTTTTAATTTCAAGAATTAGTGTCCATTATCTTGTTGCTGGTGCCTTTCAGGATGTGTAGAACATTCAAACAACCCAAACACAGTTGATATGTCTTGAATGAGGACATGCCATGGCATAATGACATCATGTCCCATCTGCCTTCTTTCCTCCTGCCTGGAGGAACCCCCAGCTCTGTCAACATCTCCTCATTTTACGGATACTCCAGTCGTGTCAGTGTCATGGTCCCCTGGCACTGCTCTCAGTCAGCCATGTCCACGTCCTCGTTGCACTCTGTAGCCCCACCAGTGTTATGCTACAAGACAGTCGACTTCCTCATCCTGCTCCTATTACTTTTCCTATTACGTATTTCCTAACCCTGTCCAGGTAATTCCTGGGGTTTTTTACATCCAAGGGTTCGTGTCCACCTCATGATCCATTTATGCTCCACCAGGATCACAAGGTCTGCTCCACCAGGATCACAAGGTCTGCTCCACCAGGATCACAGGTCTTGATCCCTGCTCAAATGCTATTGTTGACAAGGGAATGGTAACTGGTGTCATGTTCCTGGACTTCTGTCAGGTTCTTCAAACATCCCCCCGGGACTTCCTTATCTCTAAACTGCACAGTTCAAACCCTTCAGTGGGTTTGAAGGGTTGACTAATCGATCTATGAGGAATTGTTCCCCTCATGCTTCGTATTCTCCTTATCCTCCATGGGATTTCCTTTCCGTGTGTCCGTCAGAGCCCAGCACTCTGACCCCACAGTGTGACCTTGCTGGGCCCAGCTGGGACGAGTTCTACGGATGAATCGACACTGAGGAGCGTAGGACACCTTCCCAAGTCCTATGGATTGCTTTCCCATCTCCAATGGAAAAGGCCAGGAATACAGACAAGCCTGGCAAGATGTAGCCGAGGTAGGGAGGTTGAGAACGTGATCAAAGGGGCAGACACTGCCAGAACACCTGGAAAGCTTAGAGCAGCCTAAATCCTCTGTGAGGAAATGGGGATCCCTCTTCACCACAACACAAAAAACACACCAGTGCCATGGGGTCACCTAACTGATGACACCCCATGGCCACAAAGCTTTGGTCACGTCTTCAACCCATCCTCTGACATAAACCATCAAGATCAGCATTTGACCTCTAATACACTTAAAAGCTGCCGCCAAGGTCAGGTGGACACGGCCTCAAGAGAAGGACATGGAATTGCAGAACCCCACAAAAGAAGCCAGCATCACGACAGAGAAGGAAAGAGCAACTCACTAACTGTCCATTAGTAATTACTCCTTTTTGTTAATAGGAACACAATGCTGCAACTGACAGGATATAAGTTATGAAACCCTTTGGCTTGAATGGGGAATAAATGAATTGACGTCATACACCAGGCTGGGAAAAAAGGGATGGGCCTGCGTCTGTTATTGGTTTTTTAGATTTCTAAACGAGGTCAAGAAATACACTTTAAATTATAGAATAGCTTGCTGGGTAAACTCCAGAAACCTCAATGCACTATAATATTGGAAAAGGTTCGGTCTAAACAGCATCTACTTTCCAAGATCCTCTCTGGATTCCATCCAAGACTCAAGGGCAAAAGCCCTCTTTTGTCCATCAGGAAATACTCCCAGGCACTGTGACCTTTCCAAGTTATTGCAGAGTGACCTCCCCAGGACATCAGCAGCTCCCTCAGCATTCCTGGGTGCAACACAAGGACTGATGGACATCCAGCGGCACAGAAGACAGGTCCAGTCTTCACAAGGCACCCACAAACCACAGCACACGAGTGTCAAAAAATTACCTCAGTGACAAAATTACCTCAGTGTCATTGCATTTCTGCTGGTCTCTGCTTGTCTAGTCATCCTTCCCAGACACGTACCAAATAATCAAATCCTCCCAAAGACCAACACTCACTTTAATGCTGCCTCCAAGGTCAGATGGACAAGGACTCCAGAGAAGGACATGACACTGCAGAATTCCATGAAGGAAAATACTCCCCAAACAATGACTCACAGGCAAGAGATGCTGCCCTCAAAATGCCCCAAGGCCATGGGACAAGGCTGTCCCGCCCCTCCATGACCAGCATAAAAGCTGACCCACAGCCCCTCTCCCTTACACACTTCTCCTGAAGCCTTCTCCTCCTGCTCCTGCTGACAACCAGGTGAGCCTCAAACCCCTGACCCGGCTGCTCCTGCACCCCTGGCTCCCCTCTTCCAACACACTCAGCCACAGCCCCAGCAGCCCTCACACCTCCTCACAGACCCACAACAACCTCCACCCCACCTCATGCTCTTTCATCACCACCCCTTGCACTCCCCAGATCCCTGCCCTGCCTCACCCCCCTCTCTTCCAGGACCCTCCACACCACACCCATGGCCTGCTACAACATCTGCCGTCCCTGCGGACCCACCCCGCTGGCCAACAGCTGCAACGAGCCCTGTGCCCTGCAATGCCAGGATTCCCGTGTCATCATCGACCCTGCCCCTGTGCTGGTGACCCTGCCAGGACCCATCATGACCTCCTTCCCCCAGAACACCGCCGTCGGATCCACCTCCTCGGCTGCTGTGGGCACTGAACTCAGTGTCCAGGGACAGCCCATCTCTGGTGGATTTGGTGGCTTTGGCTACGGCCTTGGCTATGGCCGTGGATTTGGCTATGGCCTGGGAGGCCTGGGTTGCTACGGCAGAAGGGGCGGCTACATCTGCTGAGGGCTCTCAGCACCACTGCTGACACCAACCACCCACTCCCTGGAACACATCTCAGGCATTGAGGACGCCTCTCTGGGCCAAGGCTCTCAAATGGGCTCAGCACTTCCAGCTCCTGCTCTCAGGGCACCAAGCAAGGCAGCAGCCAAGGACCAACCGTGGTTGCGTGCAAACATGGCCCATCTATGTCCTCCTCCTCTCTCATTCTTTGCTCTCCATCACCCTTTTGGTTCTGCGCAATCCCCTCTGCTGCAAACTCCTTCTTTTAGGCCAGAGACCATTGGACACCTCTGCTGAGCTGCTCCCACTCTGGGGCAGGAAGACCTTGGTGCTCTGGTCAAACCTCCTGCAAGTAAAGGACCTCGAAGGATGGTCGCTTTACTTGCCTCTCAGACCAGCTCCCTTCCACACTCTGCTCATGACCATTCACTGTGGGGTTTTTTTGGTTTTTTTTTGTCTCAATAAATTTCTCTTGTATCAAAGCCTGAGATGTCTTCTCTTCCCTCATTGGCAAATACAGCCGCACTTTGCTTTTCCAGTGTATCCCACAAATTGTTCCCTTTCTTGATTTCTGGCCCCGCTACACTGAGGCAGATCTTTGCCTGCCTCTGACACTCGCCCATCCTGGGAAATGCTGCACAACATTTTCTTTTGCCACACAACATTTGTTCCAGTGCCTCATCAACTTCCTTGACTACCTCTACATCTTCTTAAATAGATTTATATAATCCTTATTTTCATGTCACAGAACTGAAAGCACAACTCCAGTCTCACCAGGTGGAGCAGAGGGGCTGAATCCCACCTCACCTTCTGCCCATGTAGGGATGAGCCCAGGACATGGGTGGTTTCTTGTCATCACATTCACATGGCTGAGGAGTGTCCAATTCTTCATTCACCAGCACCCCAAATCCTTCTCATCAGACACTCTGTCAATCATCACCAATTCAATATCCATTAATGAGATTGCTCTGATCCTCCTTCAGGATCTTGCACTTGGCCCCGTTGGCCTTCCTGAGCTTCACACCAGCCCATCAAGAACCCTGTGGATGCCATCCCTTGCTTCAGACCATAAACCACATAAACCCTCGGTGTCAACCCCAGCCCTGCCAAGGGGGCACTCAAACCCACTCTCCATGTCCCTGACAAAGATGGGAAGTGATAATGGTTCCAATATCAGTCTCAGAGGGTCACCACTCATCCCTGTTCTCCACACAGGGACATGGAGCCATTGACCACAACATTTGAATGAAACCATCCTGCCCATTCCTCATCCAACCATCAACTCCACATCTCTCCAGCTTAGAGACAAGGATGCTGTCTGGCACAGGAACAACAGATTTGTACAAGTCCAGGTACAGGATACCGGTCCACCTTCCCTCATCCACCCATGCTGGTACCAGTTCCAACGCACTAAAGCTGTTGCCAAGGTCAGATGGACACGGCCTCAAGAGCAGAACATGGAATTTCTGCTGTGGGAAGCAAAACAGCCCCAGCCTCATGACTCACCAGGCTGTGTCAGGCAAGAGCTTCTGCCTGAAAAATGTCATGGGCCAAGGCTGTCCCAAACCTTCAGCCACAGATCATCCTCAAGGCCCGATTCTTGATCTTATCCAGGAGAGTCTTGTCTTCCTTGTCCCCAGTAACACAGAGATAAACACAGTTCTCCAATATCACCAGAGCAGAAGGGCAGAAACTGCTGCATCTGGATTGGAGCAATCCCAAACATGCAGGATACAGAACGGATGATGAGGGGATTGGGAGCAGCCCCAAGGAGGAGGACTTGGGGTGTTGGTGGATGAAGAATTAGATGCGCCCTGGCCATGTGCACTCACCTACCAGAAGCCCCCGCTGTGTTATGGGCTCATCCCCACAGTGTGGGCAGCACAAGAGAGTGAGGGAATCTCAACCTCTGCTCTCCTGAGACCAGAGTTCCGTGTTGAACTCTGAGCCTCCAGTGACAAGGAAGACATGGACCTGCTTCATGAGATCTGTGGATGGGCCTGGAAGATGACAGAAACAACTGCTATACAGCAAAAGTGAATACATCACTCAGAGAGGCTTTTGCCAGAGGCAGGGATAATCTGCCTTAGTATATCCAGGTCTGTAATTCAGTAGCTGAAGGATTTGTGAGATGAACTGGAAGATCATGGTATAGCGGTTGGAGAATGGAGAAATAAATCTTAAAACAATCGCGGAGCATTTTTTCACCCAACCCAGTGAACTCTGGAACTCTGGCTTAGTGCAGAGAGAGACTGGAAGAATCTTGGGACCAGAAAGAAAATGACTCATCATAAGACGTGATGCAGGAAAACTTTATTGAGGTAGAAGACTAAAAGACCATGAGCAGCAAAGGGATGGGAGCCGGGCTGAAGTGCAAAAAGGGAGACCATCAGCCAAGGTCCTTTTCTTGGACGAGGTTTTGCCAGATCAGCAGTGCCTTCCTGCCCCACAGTGGGACCTTGGTGTCAGCAGTGGTGCTGAGGGTTTCAGCAGTTGTTGCAGCCCCTTCTGCCGTAGCAGCCCAGGCCTCCCAGCCCATAGCCAAATCCACGGCCATAGCCAAGGCCGTAGCCAAAGCCAAATCCACCCGAGATGGGCTGTCCCTGGGCACTGAGTTCAGTGCCCACAGCAGCCGAGGAGGTGGATCCGACGGCGGTGTTCTGGGGGAAGGAGGTCATGATGGGTCCTGGCAGGGTCACCAGCACAGGGGAAGGGTCGATGATGACACGGGAATCCTGGCATTGCAGGGCACAGGGCTCGTTGCAGCTGTTGGCCAGCGGGGTGGGTCCGCAGGGACGGCAGAGGTTGGAGCAGGCCATGGGTGTGGTGTGGAGGGTCCTGGAAGAGAGGGGGGTGAGGCAGGCTGGGGAGTGGGTTTGTGAGGGGCAGTGACACCAGAGAGAGAGGGAGAGTGTGGAGGCTGTTGTGGGTCTGTGGGGAGGTGTGAGGGCTGCTGAGGCTGGGGTTGAGTGTGATGGAAGAGAGGGGCCAAGAGTACAGGAGGGTCAGGGGTTTGAGGCTTACCGGGTCGGAAGGAGCAGGAGGAGAAGTGTGTGAGGAGAAGTGTGTGAGGGAGAGAGGCTCTGGGCCGGCTTTTATGCAGGTTGTGGAGGGGTGGGAACAGCCTTGTCCCATTGCCTTGGGCCATTTTGCCGGCTGAAGTTTTTTGCTGGCCCAACCTGCTGAGTCACACTGGGGGGAGTGGTTTTCTTCCCACAACTCGGCAATACCATGTCCAGTTCCTGATTTCATGTCCATCTTACCTTGGCAGCAGCTTCTAATTGCGAGCTGGAATTTGGGTGGATTTTATTGTTGAATGTGTATCAGGGAGGGCTGAACAAACGACCAGAGCCCTGGAGATTCGCAATGTCATCAGTGAGGTCATTTTGTAGCCCTTGTGTTCTGTGGTTTTTGAGTGCTTTGTGAAGAAGACTGGGCTCCTCTTCTGGGCCACTGGATGTCCATCAGTCCTTGTGTTGCACCCAGGAGTGCTGAGGGAGCTGCTGGTGTCCTGGGGAGGTCTTTGTGTACTAGCCTGGACAGGTCATAGTGCCTGAGAGCCCTTCCTGATAGAGGAAGGAAGCTCCTCCCTTTGGTGTCTTCAATGGTATCAAAGATTATCTGGTGAAACGAGAGGCAATTCAGGCCTGAGCTTGTTCCAGTGTCATTGGCTGTATTTTGAAATTTACTCAAGAACATACTGTGTCATATAAAGTGTATTCTTTGACCTCATTCAGAAATCCAATAAACAACAAATGGGGCCCAATCCCTTTTTTTCCCAGGCTGTGACATCAATTGTGACATCAATTCCTTTTTTCTGCATTCAAGCCACAAGTTTTCATAACCTATAATTTGTAAGTCTTAATGTGTTCCTCCTGTGAGCAAAACCCAATAATTAGTAACGGACAGCCAGTGAGCTCCTCTGTCATAGAGCAGTTGTTCCTCTGTGGAATTGTGCAATTTCATGTTCTGCCCCTGAGGCCATCTCCACTTGACCTTGCTGGTAAGTTTAAGTTCCAAGGATTAGAGACCAAGGTGTTGTTGATTCTGCATGTCACGACACATAGAAGATTCAACCACAACTTAGGAGATTTGGGGTGTCGTCACTAAGGTCATTCCACGGCACATTGACGCATGGCCCATTTGCATTCTCTCTTCCTCCCTGAAAGAAATTCCAGCTCTCTCAGCTTCTCATATTAAGCACACTCCAGTCCCATCAGTGTCATGGTCTCCCTGCACTGCTCTTGGTCAATCATGTCCATGGCCTTGTTCCACTGAGGAGCCCCAAGAGCAGTGGGGGACAGGAAGGTTAATTCCCTCAGCCTGCTCCTATTTAATTTCCTAATCCTCTCCAGGTGACTGCTGGAGCTTTTCACAGCCACATCATGATCCATCTTTGAAATTTCAGCCCAGAAGACCAGGCTGCAGAGAAGTAGGTCTGTCCAGAAGGAATGGCTGGGGGTTAACTAAAGACATGAGACAACACCCAAATTCCTGTGGGCTTTATTTGCATCTTCTACATTCAAGACAAAACCAATACCAATCCGTTGGCCTCTATTTCTCCAAATTGAAATCTGCTGCCAAGGTCAAATGGGCACGGACTCAAGGAAAGGACACAGAATTGCAAAACATCAGGAAGGAAAACACTCCCCACCTCATGACTCACAAGGCAGGGCCAGCCAAGAGCTGCTGCCTGAAAAATGCCTGAGGGTCAGGGGACAAGGCTGCCCCACCCCTCCAGGACTGGCATAAAAGCCAGCCCAGAGCCTCTCTCCTTCACACACTACTCCTGACTCCTTCTCCTCCTACCGACAACCAGGTGAGTCTCAAGCCCCGGATTTTCCCCTCTTGCACCCCTGGCTCCTTCTCTTCCAGCACGCTCAGCCCCAGCCTCAGTAGCCCGCATGCCTCCCCACAGAGCCACAACAGACTCCATCTTCTGCATCTCTGTCTTTCACACCCCCATACCCCTGCCCTGTCTCACCCCCCTCTCTTCCAGGACCCTCCACACCACACCCATGGCCTGCTCCAACATCTGCCGTCCCTGCGGACCCACCCCGCTGGCCAACAGCTGCAACGAGCCCTGTGCCCTGCAATGCCAGGATTCCCGTGTCATCATCGACCCTGCCCCTGTGCTGGTGACCCTGCCAGGACCCATCATGACCTCCTTCCCCCAGAACACCGCCGTCGGATCCACCTCCTCGGCTGCTGTGGGCACTGAACTCAGTGTCCAGGGACAGCCCATCTCGGGTGGATTTGGCTTTGGCTACGGCCTTGGCTATGGCCGTGGATTTGGCTATGGCCTGGGAGGCCTGGGCTGCTACGGCAGGAGGGGCGGCTACAACTGCTAAGGGCCCTCAAAACAATCCACGTTACCACCAGCTTGGCGTTCTGGAAAAAGCTCCTGCAAGTAAAGCACCTTGGCTGATGGGTTTCATACTTGCTCTTCACAATGGATCTCTTCAATGTCTTTCTTCTGCCTTTTAATTCTTTTGCCTCAATAAAGTTTTCCTGCATCACATCCTCACATGTCTCCTCATCTTTGCAATCTCCAATGTCTCACATCCCCACCTCACACTGTGTCAGAGAGAGCATTCAGGTGAACGGGAAAGGGGCACAACACATTTCATAGCAATTATGTCACCATCACTAAAGGGATTGGGAGGACCTTCCAGAACGTGTCAGAAGCCCATCACCTGGCACACCAAAGGCTCCTGACACATCAATGGTCTCCTGAGCACAGGTCTGGTAGAGTGTCTCCATGGCAGCACACACTTGACAACCTCTCTTGCCAGCAGAACTCTCCAACCCTCTCAGCAGAGTCACAAAACCTTCCACTTGGGCAGCAGCTCTGGCGTGCAAGTGTTTCATTCCCCTCTGCTCAAGAAAGACTAACAAGTGCAGGATTGCCAGAAACATGGACTCCCAGGACAGAGACTCCAGCACCTCCTCCCATCTCTATCCACCCACACATTGAAAAATACTTCTCTACTTTGCCCATGCAATTCCATCTGTTTTCAATCATGGCCTCTTTTCTGCATGGTTGCACTGCTGTGAATAAATGGACTTCCTTGATTTCATTCCATGCCAAGAGGGATTTTCATACATTGATGAAATCCAGCTCTCCAGCAGTGAGCTCTGGGAATCCCAGCTCTGCCAGCCTCTCTTCTAGGACAGATTCTACAGCCCTTTCCATATCTTGGTTGTCCTGTGTTTTCGGGAATTAAATTTCCCTAATAGGAAACGAAACCTCTGCTAGGCAAAATTAAATTCCATTCCCTCTTCTCTAAATCTTGGTGAAAGGGAGACAAGACACAATTTTTAAACAATTTCTATTAAGACGATTCCTGAGAGCAATATGGTCAATTGTCTACTTCTCCAAGTTGAACATCCCCAGTTCCTTCAGCTTCTCCTCAACTCTTCTCCTTATCCTCCACCAGTTTTCCTTTCCCTGTGTCACTCAGAACACAGCACTGTGACCCCACTGGGCGACCATGCTGGGCACAGCTGACACAATTGCTATGGATCCACCAGCAATGGACTTTGGGGAGCTTGGGTGACCTTCATAAATCTCAGGAGCTGCTTTCCCATCTCCATTGGAAAGGCCTGGCATATAGACTGGGCAGGAGAGAGGGAGCCAAGGGAGGCAGGGACTGAATGCACTGGAAGGAGCAGCTCCTCAGCCCCACAACACCTGCAAAGGCCAGAGCAGCCTCGCATGGCTGGAGGGAAAGGGGCCCCACTTCACAGCACACACCAAAACGACAGCACACCAGTATCACAGGGTGACATCCGTGATGACACCCCACCTCTCCCAAGCTTGGGTAGTGTCTTCACCCCAACCTGACATGCACCATCAGCACCAGACTTTAACCTCTGATAATCCCATTTAAAAGCTGCCACCAAGGTCAGATGGACACAGACTCAACGGAAGGACATGGAATCACGGAATTCCAAAAACAAACACCTGCACCATGACAAGGAAAGAAAGATGATGTTGCTGACCAGAGCAAATAATTAGTGGCTTTTGTTTACAAAACGAACATGATGTTAAGCCTTAAAGTATCCAAACTTTGAAACCATGTGACCTTAATGTGGAATAAGACAAGTGATGTCACAGACCTGCCTGGGCACCCTTTTCTTCTTTGTTTATTGGGTTTCTTAATGAGCTCAAGGAATACAATTTAAATGACAGAGTAGGCTATCATGTACAGTTGAGAATTCCAAAAGCACCATAACATTGGAACAAGTTCAGCCTCAACAGCCTCTCTTGTTCCAGCTCTTATCCCTTCATCACATTCAAGCGAAGGCCATGAGCTCTCTTTCATCCCTCAGGGGCTCCCAGGCACTGTGACCTGGCCAAGTTATTGCAGAGTGACCTCCACAGGACACCAGCAGCTCCCTCAGCACTCCTGGGTGCAGCACAATGATTGATGGACATCCAGAGGCACAGAAGAGAGTCACAGCCATCACAAGGCACCCACAAACAACAGCACACAAGTGCCACAAAATGACAACACGGATGACATTGCAAATCTCCAGGGCTCTGGTTGCTTATTCAGCGCTCCCTTGAACACATTTAATAATACACCCAAATACCAACCCCCTGTTGAATGTGGCAGCCAAGACCAGATGGATGGGGAAAAAAGAGCTGGACATGGAATTGCAGAGATGTGGGAAGAAAAACACTCCCCATAGTGTGACTCAGCAGGTTGGGCCAGCAAAAAACTTCAGCCTGCAAAATGCCCCAAGGCAATGGGATGAGGCTGTCCAACCCCTCCACGACCAGCATAAAAGCCGGCCCAGAGCCTCTCTCCCTCACACACTTCTCCTCACACACTTCTCCTCCTGCTCCTGCTGACCAGGTGAGCCTCAAACCCCTGACCCTCCTGCACCCTTGACCCCTCTCTTCCATGACACTCAACCCCAGCCTCAGCAGCCCTCACACCTCCCCACAACACCAAAGAGCCTCCACACTCTCCCTCTCTCTCCGGTATCACTGGCCCTCACACCCTCAATCCCACACCCTGCCTCACTCCCCTCTCTTCCAGGACCCTCCACACCACACCCATGGCCTGCTACGACCTCTGCCGTCCCTGCGGACCCACCCCGCTGGCCAACAGCTGCAACGAGCCCTGTGCCCTGCAATGCCAGGATTCCCGTGTCATCATCGACCCTTCCCCTGTGCTGGTCACCCTGCCTGGACCCATCATGACCTCCTACCCCCAGAACACCGCCGTCGGATCCACCTCCTCGGCTGCTGTGGGCACTGAACTCAGTGTCCAGGGACAGCCCATCTCGGGTGGATTTGGCTTTGGCTATGGCTTTGGCTATGGCCGTGGATTTGGCTGTGGCCTGGGAGGCCTGGGATGCTACGGCAGAAGGGGCGGCTACAACTGCTGAGGGCTCTCAGAATCACTCCTGACACCACCAGCTCAGGGAATTGACAACAGCTCCTGCAAGCCAAGAAACTGTGCTCATGGTTGCTGTACTTCTACCTCACACCGGATCCTTTCAAATATTTTCTCCCGTCTCTTCATTTCTTCTTGCCTCAATAAAGTTTTCCTGCATCAAAGCCTGACATGTCTCCTCATCTTTGTGAATTCCAATGGTCTTACCTCCTCACCCAACACAGTGCTGGCAACAAACAGATCATTGGTAGGAATGGAACAAGCTCTCATCACTCGTCTTAGCAAATCCATCATGACCTGTAACAATCAAGTCTGACATGGGAAGCAGGGATTGAGGGGAGACTCAGGCCCATCACCTCCTACACCAAAGCCTTTGAAACAACAAATGTCTCCTGCTCATGGCTTTCTCTGAGTCTCTCTGTGTGCCAGAACACACTTGAGAAACTCTCTTACCAGCAGGACTCCATAAAGCTCCCCCCAAAAATAGCAACAACATCATCCAATTAGGCAGGAAGACTAGAATGCAATTGCTTCATTCTCGTCGGCTCCATCAGAGTCAGCAAGAGCCAGATTTCCAGGACCTTGGACAGTTCAGGCTTGGATCCCCCCAGGACAGAGACTCCTCATCTTTTCCTCTGGGACAAACCTCTCACTGAAAAAAGCTTCTCTGCCTTGCCCATGGAATTCCAGATCTTTTCACTTGTGCCCTTGCTACATCTTCCTGGTCGGGTGCACCTCTGAGATTGTCCAGACTCTCTCAACTTCATTCTCTGCAATCAGGGATTTGCACACACTGATGACACTCTCCTGTCCAGCCTTGTCTTCTGGGAGTTCCAAGTCTCACAGTCTCTCCTCTGGGAAAGATCCTCCAGCTGCTTAAGAATCTTTCTGGCCCTTACCTGGCTTTTGCTCACTAAATCCCCTTCACTGACATGTGGGAAGCCCAGAGTTGCTCAGAACCCCTCACGAGACCTCATCACTGCTCAGGAGATAGCAAGGGTCACCTTCCCCTGCTTCATCACAACACTTTTCTCAATCCTGACCTAAAGACTTGCAGTCCCTTTTCCCCCAATGGTACAGGGGCACCACCTCCTGCTTCACTTCCCCTCACCCACAAACACAAGGATGAGTTCTTAGAACAAAACCATTCTTACACTAGATACTCATACATTCCTTCCTATCCAGAAGGACTCCTCCCAAGAAACAGCACCGGGCTGATGCCCTTGATGAGCTCTGGCAGATGTCCTGCACCACTCAGAGTTTCAGGCTTGGCCCAGTGGATCCAACTCCTGGCCTACAGCACTGGGGACTTGCTGCCCTCTGGACTTTGGGGCACTGAGGACACGCCTGCGAGTCCAGCCCCTCAGACCTTTCTCAGGCCACCACACTGGGAACAGACACAACTCAGATTTGCCTGGATTGTTGTTGAGGATCGTGCATTGCTCACCTCCAGCAGCCCTCCAATTCCCTATTCACATAATCACAAGTGGCCTCCGCCCTTCACACAGCCTAAGTAAAGGATTACGTCACCCTGGTGATCAAAATCATCAAAGCAAGATGGGCACCAAGATCTCCACCGAGCACAGTGACCAGGAAAAGTCAGGTCTAGTGTCAGGCTTAGCCAGGTGGGATCAAGGTGGGGAGCAACGGAATGGGAGGGAAGGAACAACAGCTCCAGCACAGCTGCAAATCCCAGAGCAGCCTGACAGGGCTGGAAGGGAATGGGGACCCACTTCACAACACACCCACACACCACAGCACACGAGAGAGTGCCACAGAATGATTTTACTGGTGACACCACACCTCTCCTAAATTTTGGTTGCTTCTTGGGCCCAGTCTAACAAAAGTCTTCCATGCAGAACTCCTCAAATACCAACTTGTGCTTCAAAGCTGCTGGCAAGGTTAGATGGACAAGGCCTCAAAAGAAGGACTTGGAATCAAAGAATTTGATGGAGAAATGTCCACACTATGACAAAGAAGGAAAGAGGAGCACGCTGGCCATCAGGCAGTAATTATGGGTTTTTGCTAAGGGGAACATAGTATTAAGACTTAAGGGATATAAGATAGGAAACGTTAGAACTTGAAGGCGGAATAACAGAATTGAAGTCACAGACCAGCTGTGATAAAAAAAGGCATCAGACACTGTTTGCACGTGGGTTTTTTAATCTGAGTTTTAGTGATGTTAAAAACACGCTTAAAATGAAAGAGTGCATTGTCATGTAATTTTCTGAATTCCAAGTGGACCATAACATGGAAACAAATCCATCCTGACCAGTACCTGCTTTTCCAGTTTCTGCCTCTTGATCTCATTCAAGACATAAAGGGATGAGCCCAGCCTTCACAAGGTACCCTCAAACCACAGCACACGAATGCCAAAGAACGACCTCACTGAGGACCTCACACCTGTCCTGGGTTCTGCTTATTTATTCAGCCCTCCCTGACACACATCAAACAATGAAAACCTCCCAAAGACCAACTCATTAAAGCTGCCGCCACGGTCAGATGGACACAGCCTGAAGAAAAGGACAGAACACTGCAGAGGCAGTGGAAGAAAAACACTTCCCAACTCATGATTCAGCAGGCTGGGCCAGCGAGGAGCTGATGCCCGCAAAAAGACCCAAGGCCAATGAATGAGGCTGTCCTACCCCTCCACAACCTTCACAAAAGACAGCCCAGAGCCTCTCTCCTTCACACACTTCTCCTCACACCTTCTCCTCCTGCTCCTGCTGACCAGGTAAGCCTCAAATCCCTGACCCTCCTGCACCCTTAGACCTCTCTTCCTGCACTCTCAAGCCACAGCCTCAGCAGCCCTCACAACTCCCCACAACACCAAAGAACCTCCACACTCTCCCTCTCTCTCCTGCATCACTGCCTCTCACACCCTCAATCCCACAGCCTGTCTTACCCCCCTCTCTTCCAGGACCCTCCACACCACACCCATGGCCTGCTCCAACATCTGCCGTCCCTGCGGACCCACCCCGCTGGCCAACAGCTGCAACGAGCCCTGTGCCCTGCAATGCCAGGATTCCCGTGTCATCATCGACCCTGCCCCTGTGCTGGTGACCCTGTCAGGACCCATCATGACCTCCTTCCCCCAGAACACCGCCGTCGGATCCACCTCCTCGGCTGCTGTGGGCACTGAACTCAGTGTCCAGGGACAGCCCATCTCGGGTGGATTTGGCTTTGGCTACGGCCTTGGCTATGGCCGTGGATTTGGCTGTGGCCTGGGAGGCCTGGGCTGCTACGGCAGAAGGGGCGGCTACAACTGCTAAGGGCCCTCAAAACCATCCATGGCACCACCAGCTCGGGAACCTGGCTCCTGCAACCAAAGCACCTTGGCTGATGGGTTTCATACTTGCTCTTCACAATGGATCTCTTCAACGTCTTTCTTCTGCCTTTTAATTCTTTTGCCTCAATAAAGTTTTCCTGCATCACATCCTCACATGTCTCCTCATCTTTGCAATCTCCAATGTCTCACATCCCCACCTCACACGGTGCCAGAGAGAGCATTCAGGTGAACGGGAAAGGGGCACAACACATTGCATAGCAATTATGTCACCATCACTAAAGGGATTGGGAGGACCTTCCAGAACGTGTCAGAAGCTCATCACCTGGCACACCAAAGGCTCCTGACACATGAATGCTCTCCTGAGCACAGGTCTGGTAGAGAGTCTCCATGGCAGCACACACTTGACAACCTCTCTTGCCAGCAGAACTCTCCAACCCTCTCAGCAGAGTCACAAAACCTTCCACTTGGGCAGCAGCTCTGGCGTGCAAGTGTTTCATTCCCCTCTGCCCAAGAAAGACTAACAAGTGCAGAATTTCCAGAACCATGGAATCCAAGGACAGAGACTCCACCTCCTCCCATCTCTATCCACCCACACATTGAAAAATACTTCCCTTTTTTGCCCATGCAATTCCATCTGTTTTCACACATGCCCTTACCCTTTTTTCCTGCATGGTTGCACTACGGTGAATAAATGGACTCCCTTGACTTCATTCCTGGCCATCATACATCAATTATCATACATTGATGACACCCTGCTCTCCGTCCTTGTATGCTGGGAATCCCAGCTCTCCCAGTCTCTCCTCTAGCACAGGTTCTCCAGCCCCTTCCGTATCCTGGTTGCCCTGTGTTTTCGGGAATTAAATTTCCCTAATAGAAAACAAAACTTCTGCTAGGGAAACTGAAGTCCATCCCCTCTTCTGAATGGCTTGGTGAAAGGGAGACAAGACTTCCATTTTAAACGATTTCTATTAAGATGATTCCTGAGAGCAATGAGGTCAATCCTCTACTTCTGAAACTTGAACATCCCCAGTTCCTTCAACTTCTCCTCATCTGTCTCGTTCTCTTTATCCTCCAGCAATTTTCTTTTCTGTTGTTCCCACAGCCCAGCGATGTGACCCCACACTGTGACCATGCTGGGCACAGCTGACACAACTGCTATGGATCCACCAGCAATGGACTTTGGGGAGCTTGGGTGACCTTCATAGATCTCAGGAGCTGCTTTCCCATCTCCATTAGAAAGGCCTGGCATATAGACTGGGCAGGAGAGAGGGAGCCAAGGGAGGCAGGGACTGAATGCACTGGAAGGAGCAGCTCCTCAGCCCCACAACACCTGCAAAGCCCAGAGCAGCCTGGCATGGCTGGGAGGGAAAGGGGCCCCACTTCACAGCACACACCAAAACGACAGCACACCAGTATCACAGGGTGACATCCGTGGTGACACCCCACCTCTCCCAAGCTTGGGTAATGTCTTCACCCCAACCTGACATGCACCATCAGCACCAGTCTTCAACCTCTGATAATCCCATTTCAAAGCTGCCACCAAGGTCAGATGGACACAGACTCAACGGAAGGACATGGAATCACGGAATTCCAAAACCAAACACCTGCACCATGACAAGGAAAGAAAGATGATGTTGCTGACCAGAGCAAATAATTAGTGGCTTTTGTTTACAAAACGAACATGATGTTAAGCCTTAAATGGTACAAACTTTGAAACCATTTGACCTTAATGTGGAATAAGACAAGTGATGTCACAGACCTGCCTGGGCACCCTTGTCTTCTTTGTTTATTGGGTTTCTTAATGAGGTCAAAGAATACAATTTAAATGACAGAGTAGGCTATCATGTACAGTTGAGAATTCCAAAAGCACCATAACATTGGAACAAGTTCAGCCTCAACAGCCTCTCTTGTTCCAGATGTTATCCCTTCATCACATTCAAGACAAGGCCATGAGCTCTCTTTCATCCATCAGGGGCTCCCAGGCACTGTGACCTGGCCAAGTTATTGCAGAGTGACCTCCACAGGACACCAGCAGCTCCCTCAGCACTCCTGGGTGCAGCACAATGATTGACGGACATCCAGAGGCACAGAAGTGTCCCAGCCATCACAAGGCACCCACAAACCACAGCACACAAGTGCCACAAAATGACAACACGGATGACATTGCAAATCTCCAGGGCTCTGGTTGCTTATTCAGCGCTCCCTTGAACACATTTAATAATACACCAGACCCCCTTGAACACATTTATGAATACACCCAAATACCAACCCCCAGCTGAATGTGGCAGCCAAGACCAGATGGATGTGGAAAAAAAGAGCTGGACCTGGAATTGCCGAGTTTTGGGAAGAAAAACACTCCCCATATTGTGACTCAGCAGGTTGGGCCAGCAAAAAACTTCAGCCAGCAAAATGCCCCAAGGCCATGGGATGAGGCTGTCCAACCCCTCCACAACCTGCATAAAAGCTGGCCCAGAGCCTCTCTCCCTCACACACTTCTCCTCACACCTTCTCCTGCTCCTGCTGACCAGGTGAGTCTCAAACCACTGATTCTCCTGCAACCTTGACCCATCTCTTCCATGACACTCAACCCCAGCCTCAGCAGCCCTCACAACTCCCCACAACACCAAACAGCCTCCACACTCTCCTTCTCTCTCCTGCATCACTGCCTCTCACAATCTCAATCCCACACCCTGCCTCACCCCCCTCTCTTCCAGGACCCTCCACACCACACCCATGGCCTGCTCCAACATCTGCCGTCCCTGCGGACCCACCCCGCTGGCCAACAGCTGCAACGAGCCCTGTGCCCTGCAATGCCAGGATTCCCGTGTCATCATCGACCCTGCCCCTGTGCTGGTGACCCTGCCAGGACCCATCATGACCTCCTTCCCCCAGAACACCGCCGTCGGATCCACCTCCTCGGCTGCTGTGGGCACTGAACTCAGTGTCCAGGGACAGCCCATCTCGGGTGGATTTGGCTTTGGCTATGGCCTTGGCTATGGCCGTGGATTTGGCTATGGCCTGGGAGGCCTGGGCTGCTATGGCAGAAGGGGTGGCTACAACTGCTGAGGGCCCTCAAAACCATCCATGACACCACCAGCTTGGCCTTCTGGCAACAGCTCCTCCAAGCAAAGCACCTTGGCTGATGGGTTTCATACTTGCTCTTCACAATGGATCTCTTCAACGTCTTTCTTCTGCCTTTTAATTCTTTTGCCTCAATAAAGTTTTCCTGCATCACATCCTCACATGTCTCCTCATCTTTGCAATCTCCAATGTCTCACGTCCTCACCTCACACGGTGCCAGAGAGAGCATTCAGGTGAATGGGAAAGGGGCACAACACATTTCATAGCAATTATGTCACCATCACTAAAGGGATTGGGAGGACCTTCCAGAACGTGTCAGAAGCTCATCACCTGGCACACCAAAGGCTCCTGACACATCAATGGTCTCCTGAGCACAGGTCTGGTAGAGTGTCTCCATGGCAGCACACACTTGACAACCTCTCTTGCCAGCAGAACTCTCCAACCCTCTCAGCAGAGTCACAAAACCTTCCACTTGGGCAGCAGCTCTGGCATGCAAGTGTTTCATTCCCCTCTGCCCAAGAAAGACTAACAAGTGCAGAATTTCCAGAACCATGGAATCCCAGGACATAGACTCCATCTCCTCCCATCTCTATCCACCCACATAGAAAAATTCTTCTCTTCTTTGCCCATGCAATTCCATCTGTTTTCACACATGCCCTTACCCTCTTTTCCTGCATGGTTGCACTACGGTGAATAAATGGACTCCCTTGACTTCATTCCCGGCCATCAGGGATTTTCATACATTGATGACGCCCTGCTCTCCATCCTTGTATGCTGGGAATCCCAGCTCTCCCAGTCTCTCCTCTAGCACAGGTTCTCCAGCCCCTTCCGTATCTTGGTTGCCCTGTGTTTTCACAAATTAAATTTCCCTAATAGAAAACAAACTTTCTGCTAGGGAAGCTGCAGTCCATCCCCTCTTCTGAATGGCTTGGTGAAAGGGAGACAAGACTCCCATTTTAAACGATTTCTATTAAGACGATTCCTGAGAGCAATGAGGTCAATCCTCTACTTCTGAAACTTGAACATCCCCAGTTCCTTCAACTTCTCCTCATCTGTCTCGTTCTCTTTATCCACCAGCAATTTTCTTTTCTGTTGTCCCCACAGCCCAGCGATGTCACCCCACGCTGTGACCATGCTGGGCACAGCTGACACAACTGCTATGGATCCACCAGCAATGGATCCCCAGACTTTGGGGAGCTTGGGTGACCTTCATCAATCTCAGGAGCTGCTTTCCCATCTCCATTAGAAAGGCCTGGCATATAGACTGGGCAGGGGACAGGGAGCCAAGGGAGGCAGGGTCTGAATGCACTGGAAGGAGCAGCTCCTCAGCCCCACAACACCTGCAAAGCCCAGAGCAGCCTGGCATGGCTGGGAGGGAAAGGGGCCCCACTTCACAGCACACACCAAAACGACAGCACACCAGTATCACAGGGTGACATCCGTGGTGACACCCCACCTCTCCCAAGCTTGGGTAATGTATCAACCCCAACCTGACATGCACCATCAGCACCAGACTTTAACCTCTGATAATCCCATTTCAAAGCTGCCACCAAGGTCAGATGGACACAGACTCAACGGAAGGACATGGAATCACGGAATTCCAAAACCCTACATCTGCACCATGACAAGGAAAGAAAGATGATATTGCTGACCAGAGCAAATAATTAGTGGCTTTTGTTTACAAAACAAACATGATGTTAAGCCTTAAAGTATCCAAACTTTGAAACCATATGACCTTAATGTGGAATAAGGCAAGTGATGTCACAGATCTGCCTGGGCACCTTTTTCTTCTTTGTTTATTGGGTTTCTTAATGAGCTCAAGGAATACAATTTAAATGAGAGAGTGAGTTATCATGTACAATTGAGAATTTCAAAAGCGCCATAACATTGGAACAAGTTCAGCCTCAACAGCCTCTCTTGTTCCAGATGTTGTCCCTTCATCACATTCAAGACAAGGCCATGAGCTCTCCTTCATCCCTCAGAGGCTCCCAGGCACTGTGACCTGGCCACGTTATTGCAGAGTGACCTCCACAGGACACCAGCAGCTCCCTCAGCACTCCTGGGTGCAGCACAATGATTGACGGACATCCAGAGGCACAGAAGAGAGTCCCAGCCATCACAAGGCACCCACAAACAACAGCACACAAGTGCCACAAAATGACACCATGGATGACACTGCAAAACTCCAGGGCTCTGGTTCCTTATTCAGCGCTCCCTTGAACACATTTAATAATACACCCAAATACCAACCCCCAGCTGAATGCGGCAGCCAAGACCAGATGGGTGCAGAAAAAAATGCCGGACATGGAATTGCAGAGATGTGGGAAGAAAAACACTCCCTACATTGTGACTCAGCAGGTTGGACCAGCAAAGAACTTCAGTCTGAAAAACGCCCCAAGGCAATGGGATGAGGTTGTCCCACCCCTCCACAAGGAGCATAAAAGCCAGCCCAGAGCCTCTCTCCCTCACACACTTCTCCTCACACACTTCTACTGCTCCTGCTGACCAGGTAAGCTTCAAACCACTGGTTCTCCTGCAACCTTGACCCCTCTCTTCCATGACACTCAACCCCAGCCTCAGCAGCCCTCACAACTCCCCAAACCACGAGAATAGCGTCCACACTCTCCCTCTCTCTCCTGTATCACTGCCCCTCACACCCCCAATCCAACACCCTGTCTCATCCCCTTCTCTTCCAGGACCCTCCACACCACACCCATGGCCTGCTCCAACATCTGCCGTCCCTGCGGACCCACCCCGCTGGCCAACAGCTGCAACGAGCCCTGTGCCCTGCAATGCCAGGATTCCCGTGTCATCATCGACCCTTCCCCTGTGCTGGTGACCCTGCCAGGACCCATCATGACCTCCTTCCCCCAGAACACCGCCGTCGGATCCACCTCCTCGGCTGCTGTGGGCACTGAACTCAGTGTCCAGGGACAGCCCATCTCGGGTGGATTTGGCTTTGGCTACGGCCTTGGCTATGGCCGTGGATTTGGCTATGGCCTGGGAGGCCTGGGCTGCTACGGCAGAAGGGGCGGCTACAACTGCTAAGGGCCCTCAAAACAATCCACATTACCACTAGCTTGGCGTTCTGGAAAAAGCTCCTGCAAGCAAAGCACCTCAGCTGATGGTGTTTGTACTTGCTCTTCACAATGGATCTCTTCAACGTCTTTCTTCTCCTTTTAATTCTTTTGCCTCAATAAAGTTTTCCTGCATCACATCCTCACATGTCTCCTCATCTTTGCAATCTCCAATGTCTCACATCCTCACGTCACACTGTGCCAGAGAGAGCATTCAGGTGAACGGGAAAGGGGCACAACACATTGCATAGCAATTATGTCAACATCACTAAAGGGATTGGGAGGACCTTCCAGAACGTGTCAGAAGCCCATCACCTGGCACACCAAAGGCTCCTGACACATCAATGGTCTCCTGAGCACAGGTCTGGTAGAGTGTCTCCGTGGCAGCACACACTTGACAACCTCTCTTGCCAGCAGAACTCTCCAACCCTCTCAGCAGAGTCACAAAACCTTCCACTTGGGCAGCAGCTCTGGCGTGCAAGTGTTTCATTCCCCTCTGCCCAAGAAAGACTAACAAGTGCAGAATTTCCAGAACCATGGAATCCCAGGACAGAGACTCCAGCACCTCCTCCCATCTCTATCCACCCACACATTGAAAAATACTTCTCTTCTTTGCCCATGCAATTCCATCTGTTTTCAATCATGGCCTCTTTTCTGCATGGTTGCACTGCTGTGAATAAATGGACTCCCTTGACTTCATTCCATGTCAAGCTCTCCATGACATCCAGCTCTCCAGCAGTGAGCTCTGGGAATCCCAGATCTCCCAGCCTCTCCTCTAGGACAGATTCTACAGCCCTTTCCATATCTTGGTCGTCCTGTGTTTTCGGGAATTAAATTTCCCTAATAGGAAACTAAACCTCTGCTAGGCAAAATTAAATTCCATTCCCTCTTCTCTAAATCTTGGTGAAAGGGAGACAAGACACAATTTTTAAACAATTTCTATTAAGATGATTCCTGAGAGCAATATGGTCAATTGTCTACTTCTGAAAGTTGAACATCCCCCGTTCCTTCAACTTCTCCTCAACTCTTCTCCTTATCCTCCAGCTGTTTTCTTTTCCATGTGTCACTCAGAGCCCAGCACTGTGACCCCACACTGTGACCATGCTGGGCACAGCTGACACAACTGCTATGGATCCACCAGCAATGGACTTTGGGGAGCTTGGGTGACCTTCATAAATCTCAGGAGCTGCTTTCCCATCTCCATTAGAAAGGCCTGGCATATAGACTGGGCAGGAGAGAGGGAGCCAAGGGAGACAGGGACTGAATGCACTGGAAGGAGCAGCTCCTCAGCCCCACAACACCTGCAAAGCCCAGAGCAGCCTGGCATGGCTGGGAGGGAAAGGGGCCCCACTTCACAGCACACACCAAAACGACAGCACACCAGTATCACAGGGTGACATCCGTGGTGACACCCCACCTCTCCCAAGCTTGGGTAATGTCTTCACCCCAACCTGACATGCACCATCAGCACCAGACTTTAACCTCTGATAATCCCATTTCAAAGCTGCCACCAAGGTCAGATGGACACAGACTCAACGGAAGGACATGGAATCACGGAATTCCAAACACAAACACCTGCACCATGACAAGGAAAGAAAGATGATGTTGCTGACCAGAGCAAGTAATTAGTGGCTTTGTTTACAAAACAAACATGATGTTAAGCCTTAAAGTATACAAACTTTGAAACCATGTGACCTTAATTTGGAATAAGACAAGTGATGTCACAGACCTGCCTGGGCACCCTTTTCTTCTTTGTTTATTGGGTTTCTTAATGAGCTCAAAGAATACAATTTAAATGACAGAGTAGGCTATCATGTACAGTTGAGAATTCCAAAAGCACCATAACATTGGAACAAGTTCAGCCTCAACAGTCTCTCTTGTTCCAGATGTTGTCCCTTCATCACATTCAAGACAAGGCCATGAGCTCTCTTTCATCCCTCAGGGGCTCCCAGGCACTGTGACCTGGCCAAGTTATTGCAGAGTGACCTCCACAGGACACCAGCAGCTCCCTCAGCACTCCTGGGTGCAGCACAATGATTGACGGACATCCAGAGGCACAGAAGAGAGTCCCAGCCATCACAAGGCACCCACAAACCACAGCAAACAAGTGCCACAAAATGACAACATGGATGACATTGCAAATCTCCAGGGCTCTGGTTGCTTATTCAGCGCTCCCTTGAACACATTTAATAACACAGCAGACCCCCTTGAACACATTTATTAATACACCCAAATACCAACCACCTATTGAATGTGGCAGCCAAGACCAGATGGATGCGGAAAAAAGAGCTGGACATGGAATTGCAGAGATGTGGGAAGAATAACACTCCCCATATTGTGACTCAGCAGGGTGGGCCAGCAAAGAACTTCAGCCAGCAAAATGCCCCAAGGCCATGGGATGAGGCTGTCCCACCCCTCCATAACGAGCATAAAAGCCGGCCCAGAGCCTCTCTCCCTCACACACTTCTCACACATTTCTTCTGCTCCTGCCATCCAGGTAAGCCTCAAACCCCTGACCCTCCTGCACCCTTGACCCCTCTCTTCCATGACACTCAACCCCAGCCTCAGCAGCCCTCACAACTCTGTACACCACCAAACATCCTCCACACTCTCCCTCTCTCTCCTGTATCACTGCCCCTCACACCCTCAATCCCACACCCTGCCTCACCCTCCTCTCTTCCAGGACCCTCCACACCACACCCATGGCCTGCTCCAACATCTGCCGTCCCTGCGGACCCACCCCGCTGGCCAACAGCTGCAACGAGCCCTGTGCCCTGCAATGCCAGGATTCCCGTGTCATCATCGATCCTGCCCCTGTGCTGGTGACCCTGCCAGGACCCATCATGACCTCCTTCCCCCAGAACACCGCCGTCGGATCCACCTCCTCGGCTGCTGTGGGCACTGAACTCAGTGCCCAGGGACAGCCCATCTCGGGTGGCTTTGGCTTTGGCTACGGCCTTGGCTATGGCCGTGGATTTGGCTTTGGCTATGGCCGTGGATTTGGCTATGGCCTGGGAGGCCTGGGCTGCTACGGCAGAAGGGGCGGCTACAACTGCTGAGGGCCCTCAAAACCATCCATGGCGCCACCAGCTCGGGAACCTGGGTCCTGCAAGCAAAGCACCTTGGCTGATGGGTTTCATACTTGCTCTTCACAATGGATCTCTTCAACGTCTTTCTTCTGCCTTTTAATTCTTTTGCCTCAATAAAGTTTTCCTGCATCACATCCTCACATGTCTCCTCATCTTTGCAATCTCCAATGTCTCACATCCCCACCTCACACTGTGCCAGAGAGAGCATTCAGGTGAACGGGAAAGGGGCAAAACACATTTCATAGCAATTATGTCGCCATCACTAAAGGGATTGGGAGGACATTCCAGAACGTGTCAGAAGCCCATCACCTGGCACACCAAAGGCTCCTGACACGTGAATGCTCTCCTGAGCACAGGTCTGGTAGAGTGTCTCCATGGCAGCACACACTTGTCAACCTCTCTTGCCAGCAGAACTCTCCAACCCTCTCAGCAGAGTCACAAAACCTTCCACTTGGGCAGCAACTCTGGCATGCAAGTGCTTCATTCCCCTCTGCTCAAGAAAGACTAACAAGTGCAGGATTGCCAGAAACATGGACTCCCAGGACAGAGACTCCAGCACCTCCTCCCATCTCTATCCACCCACACATTGAAAAATACTTCTCTACTTTGCCCATGCAATTCCATCTGTTTTCAATCATGGCCTCTTTTCTGCATGGTTGCACTGCTGTGAATAAATGGACTCCCTTGACTTCATTCCATGCCAAGAGGGATTTCCATACATTGATGACATCCAGCTCTTCAGCAGTGAGCTCTGGGAATCCTAGATCTCCCAGCCTCTCCTCTAGGACAGATTATACAGCCCTTTCCATATTTTGGTTGTCCTGTGTTTTCGGGAATTAAATTTCCCTAACAGGAAACTAAACCTCTGCTAGACAAAATTAAATTCCATTCCCTCTTCTCTAAATCTTGGTGAAAGGGAGACAAGACACAATTTTTAAACAATTTCTATTAAGATGATTCCAGAGAGCAATATGGTCAATTGTCTACTTCTGAAACTTTAACATCCCCAGTTCCTTCAGCTTCTCCTCAACTCTTCTCCTTATCCTCCAGCTGTTTTCTTTTCCATGTGTCACTCAGAGCCCAGCGATGTGACCCCACACTGTGACCATGCTGGGCACAGCTGACACAACTGCTATGGATCCACCAGCAATGGACTTTGGGGAGCTTGGGTGACCTTCATAGATCTCAGGAGCTGCTTTCCCATCTCCATTGGAAAGGTCTGGCATATAGACTGGGCAGGAGAGAGGGAGCCAAGGGAGGCAGGGACTGAATGCACTGGAAGGAGCAGCTCCTCAGCCCCACAACACCTGCAAAGCCCAGAGCAGCCTGGCATGGCTGGCGGGAAAGGGGCCCCACTTCACAGCACACACCAAAACGACAGCACACCAGTATCACAGGGTGACATCCGTGGTTACACCCCACCTCTCCCAAGCTTGGGTAATGTCTTCACCCCAACCTGACATGCACCATCAGCACCAGTCTTTAACCTCTGATAATCCCATTTAAAAGCTGCCACCAAGGTCAGATGGACACAGACTCAACGGAAGGACATGGAATCACGGAATTCCAAAAACAAACACCTGCACCATGACAAGGAAAGAAAGATGATGTTGCTGACCAGAGCAAATAATTAGTGGCTTTTGTTTACAAAACGAACATGATGTTAAGCCTTAAAGTATACAAACTTTGAAACCATGTGACCTTAATGTGGAATAAGACACGTGATGTCACAGACCTGCCTGGGCACCATTGTCTTCTTTGTTTATTGGGTTTCTTAATGAGGTCAACGAATACAATTTAAATGACAGAGTAGGCTATCATGTACAGTTGAGAATTCCAAAAGCGCCATGACATTGGAACAAGTTCAGCCTCAACAGCCTCTCTTGTTCCAGATGTTATCCCTTCATCACATTCAAGACAAGGCCATGAGCTCTCCTTCATCCCTCAGGGGCTCCCAGGCACTGTGACCTGGCCAAGTTATTGCAGAGTGACCTCCACAGGACACCAGCAGCTCCCTCAGCATTCCTGGGTGCAGCACAATGATTGACGGACATCCAGAGGCACAGAAGAGAGTCCCAGCCATCACAAGGCACCCACAAACCACAGCACACAAGTGCCACAAAATGACAACACGGATGACATTGCAAATCTCCAGGGATCTGGTTGCTTATTCAGCGCTCCCTTGAACACATTTAATAATACACCAGACCCCCTTGAACACATTTAATAATACACCCAAATACCAACCCCCTGTTGAATGTGGCAGCCAAGACCAGATGGATGGGGAAAAAAGAGCTGGACATGGAATTGCAGAGATGTGGGAAGAAAAACACTCCCCATATTGTGACTCAGCAGGGTGGGCCAGCAAAGAACTTCAACCTGCAAAATGCCCCAAGGCCATGGGATGAGGCTGTCCAACCCCTCCATAACGAGCATAAAAGCCGGCCCAGAGCCTCTCTCCCTCACACACTTCTCACACATTTCTTCTGCTCCTGCCATCCAGGTAAGCCTCAAACTCCTGACCCTCCTGCACCCTTGACCCCTCTCTTCCATGACACTCAACCCCAGCCTCAGCAGCCCTCACAACTCTGTACACCACCAAACAGCCTCCACACTCTCCCTCTCTCTCTGGTATCACTGCCCCTCACACCCCCAATCCCACACCCTGCCTCACCCTCCTCTCTTCCAGGACCCTCCACACCACACCCATGGCCTGCTCCAACATCTGCCGTCCCTGCGGACCCACCCCGCTGGCCAACAGCTGCAACGAGCCCTGTGCCCTGCAATGCCAGGATTCCCGTGTCATCATCGACCCTGCCCCTGTGCTGGTGACCCTGCCAGGACCCATCATGACCTCCTTCCCCCAGAACACCGCCGTCGGATCCACCTCCTCGGCTGCTGTGGGCACTGAACTCAGTGTCCAGGGACAGCCCATCTCGGGTGGATTTGGCTTTGGCCTTGGCTATGGTCGAGGATTTGGCTGTGGCCTGGGAGGCCTGGGCTGCTACGGCAGAAGGGGCGGCTACAACTGCTGAGGGCCCTCAAAACCATCCATGGCGCCACCAGCTCGGGAACCTGGCTCCTGCAAGCAAAGCACCTTGGCTGATGGGTTTCATACTTGCTCTTCACAATGGATCTCTTCAACGTCTTTCTTCTGCCTTTTAATTCTTTTGCCTCAATAAAGTTTTCCTGCATCACATCCTCACATGTCTCCTCATCTTTGCAATCTCCAATATCTCACATCCCCACCTCACACGGTGCCAGAGAGAGCATTCAGGTGAACGGGAAAGGGGCAAAACACATTTCATAGCAATTATGCCACCATCACTAAAGGGATTGGGAGGACATTCCAGAACGTGTCAGAAGCTCGTCCCCTGGCACACCAAAGGCTCCTGACACATGAATTCTCTCCTGAGCACAGGTCTGGTAGAGAGTCTCCATGGCAGCACACACTTGACAACCTCTCTTGCCAGCAGAACTCTCCAACCCTCTCAGCAGAGTCACAAAACCTTCCACTTGGGCAGCAACTCTGGCATGCAAGTGCTTCATTCCCCTCTGCTCAAGAAAGACTAACAAGTGCAGGATTGCCAGAACCATGGAATCCCAGGACAGAGACTCCAGCACCTCTTCCCATCTCTATCCACCCACACATTGAAAAATACTTCTCTTTTTTGCCCATGCAATTCCATCTGTTTTCAATCATGGCCACTTTTCTGCACGGTTGCACTGCTGTGAATAAATGGACTCCCTTGACTTCATTCCATGCCAAGAGGGATTTCCATACATTGATGACATCCAGCTCTCCAGCAGTGAGCTCTGGGAATCCCCAATCTCCCAGCCTCTCCTCTAGGACAGATTCTACAGCCCTTTCCATATCTTGGTTGTCCTGTGTTTTCGGGAATTAAATTTCCCTAATAGGAAAATTAACCTCTGCTAGGCAAAATTAAATTCCATTGCCTCTTCCCTAAATCTTGGTGAAAGGGAGACAAGACACAATTTTTAAACAATTTCTATTAAGATGATTCCTGAGAGCAATATAGTCAATTGTCTTCTTTGGAAAGTTGAACATCCCCCGTTCCTTCAGCTTCTCCTCAACTCTTCTCCTTATCCTCCAGCTGTTTTCTTTTCCATTTGTCACTCAGAGCCCAGCGATGTGACCCCACACTGTGACCATGCTGGGCACAGCTGACACAACTGCCATGGATCCACCAGCAATGGACTTTGGGGAGCTTGGGTGACCTTCATAGATCTCAGGAGCTGCTTTCCCATCTCCATTGGAAAGGCCTGGCATATAGACTGGGCAGGAGAGAGGGAGCCAAGGGAGGCAGGGACTGAATGCACTGGAAGGAGCAGCTCCTCAGCCCCACAACACCTGCAAAGCCCAGAGCAGCCTGGCATGGCTGGAGGGAAAGGGGCCCCACTTCACAGCACACACCAAAACGACAGCACACCAGTATCACAGGGTGACATCCGTGGTGACACCCCACCTCTCCCAAGCTTGGGTAATGTCTTCACCCCAACCTGACATGCACCATCAGCACCAGTCTTTAACCTCTGATAATCCCATTTAAAAGCTGCCACCAAGGTCAGATGGACACAGACTCAACGGAAGGACATGGAATCACGGAATTCCAAAAACAAACACCTGCACAAGGAAAGAAAGATGATGTTGCTGACCAGAGCAAGTAATTAGTGGCTTTTGTTTACAAAACGAACATGATGTTAAGCCTTAAAGTATACAAAGTTTGAAACCATATGACCTTAATGTGGAATAAGACAAGTGATGTCACAGACCTGCCTGGGCACCCTTTTCTTCCTTGTTTATTGGGCTTCTTAATGAGGTCAAAGAATACAATTTAAATGACAGAGTAGGCTATCATGTACAGTTGAGAATTCCAAAAGCGCCATGACATTGGAACAAGTTCAGCCTCAACAGCCTCTCTTGTTCCAGATGTTGTCCCTTCATCACATTCAAGACAAGGCCATGAGCTCTCCTTCATCCCTCAGAGGCTCCCAGGCACTGTGACCTGGCCAAGTTATTGCAGAGTGACCTCCACAGGACACCAGCAGCTCCCTCAGCACTCCTGGGTGCAGCACAATGATTGACGGACATCCAGAGGCACAGAAGAGAGTCCCAGCCATCACAAGGCACCCACAAACCACAGCACACAAGTGCCACAAAATGACAACACGGATGACGTTGCAAATCTCCTGGGCTCTGGTTGCTTATTCAGCGCTCCCTTGAACACATTTATTAATACACCCAAATACCAACCTCCAGTTGAATGTGGCAGTCAAGACCAGATGGATGCGGAAAAAAGAGCTGGACATGGAATTGCAGAGATGTGGGAAGAAAAACACTCCCCATAGTGCGACTCAGCAGGTTGGGCCAGCAAAGAACTTCAGCCTGCAAAATGCCCCAAGGCCATGGGATGAGGCTGTCCAACCCCTCCACGACCAGCATAAAAGCCGGCTCAGAGCCTCTCTCCCTCACACACTTCTCCTCACACACTTCTCCTCCTGCTCCTGCTGACCAGGTGAGCCTCAAACCCCTGATCCTCCTGCACCCTTGACCCCTCTCTTCCATGACACTCAACCCCAGCCTCAGCAGCCCTCACACCTCCCCACAACAACAAACAGCCTCCACACTCTCCCTCTCTCTCCTGTATCACTGCCCCTCACACCCCCAATCCCACACCCTGCCTCACTCCCCTCTCTTCCAGGACCCTCCACACCACACCCATGGCCTGCTCCAACATCTGCCGTCCCTGTGGACCCACCCCGCTGGCCAACAGCTGCAACGAGCCCTGTGCCCTGCAATGCCAGGATTCCCGTGTCATCATCGACCCTTCCCCTGTGCTGGTGACCCTGCCAGGACCCATCATGACCTCCTTCCCCCAGAACACCGCCGTCGGATCCACCTCCTCGGCTGCTGTGGGCACTGAACTCAGTGCCCAGGGACAGCCCATCTCAGGTGGATTTGGCTTTGGCTATGGCTTTGGCTATGGCCGTGGATTTGGCTATGGCCTGGGAGGCCTGGGCTGCTATGGCAGAAGGGGCGGCTACAACTGCTGAGGGCTCTCAGCACCACTCCTGACACCACCAGCTCAGGGAATTGACAACAGCTCCTGCAAGCTAAGAAACTCTGCTCATGGTTGCTGTTCTTCTACCTCACACTGGATCCTTTCAAATATTTTCTCCTGTCTCTTCATTTCTTCTTGCCTCAATAAAGTTTTCCTGCATCAAGGCCTGACATGTCTCCTCATCTTTGTGAATTTCAATGGTCTTACCTCCTCACCCAACACAGTGCTGGCAACAAACAGATCATTGGTAGGAATGGAACAAGCTCTCATCACCCGTCTGTCCTGGTTTGGGACAAATTTGGGAGAAAACCCCTGGACAGGATCTCTCTAAGGAAGCAAACACAGGAGGCCCCTCCCTCCAACCGGTCCGGAAAAAAAAAACCTCTTTTGAGAAAAGTGGAAAAAACTATTTTACTAAACAAATGAAGTGCATACAAGTCTAAAGAATGAATAATATGAAACAATAAAACCTCTCGTTCTGGAGTGAGATGGCAAATTGAGAAAGTTCTTGCCATGGATGGAGCTCGGCTCTCTCTCAGTGTCTCATCAGTCCCAGTCCCTCTGGCACTGCTGGAAAATGCCGAGGTCCAGGCCCCGGTGGGCCGCAGGTGCAGCCCCCAGTGCTACCCTGGGTTTTCAGTCCAGAGCAGGTTTAAACAGTTCCAAGAAAATGGGAAAAAAACCAGTCCAGGGAATTTCTCTGCCCTAGCTAGCTGAGTCTAACTAAAAGCAAAAGAAATCTCTGTCCTGCAGTCTCTCCGAGCCTCCACCGAACACCCCGTCCGCCGAAGAATGTGGAGGAGTCAGGCAGTTTTCTCAAAACAAACTCCGCGCTTCTCCTTGCCCTTAGAACCAGTCTTAAAGGCACAGGACTCAATATACAGCACAAACAGAACAGACAATTGGGGATACAAGCATCATAAAGTTACCCTAGAACACTGTCTTAGCAAATCCATCATGACCTGTAACAATCAAGTCTGACATTGGAAGCAGGGATTGAGGGGAGACTCAAGCCCATCACCTCCTACACCAAAGCCTTTGAAACAACAAATGTCTCCTGCTCATGGCTTTCTCTGAGTCTCTCTGTGTGCCAGAACACACTTGAGAAACTCTCTTACCAGCAGGACTCCATAAAGCTCCCCCCAAAAATAGCAACAACATCATCCAATTAGGCAGGAAGACTAGAATGCAATTGCTTCATTCTCTTCGGCTCCATCAGAGTCAGCAAGAGCCAGATTTCCAGGACCTTGGACAGTTCAGGCTTGGCTCCCCCAGGACAGAGACTCCTCATCTTTTCCTCTGGGACAAACCTCTCACTGAAAAGAGCTTCTCTGCCTTGCCCATGGAATTCCAGATCTTTTCACTTGTGCCCTTGCTACATCTTCCTGGTCGGGTGCACCTCTGAGATTGTCCAGACTCTCTCGACTTCATTCTCTGCAATCAGGGATTTGCACACACTGATGACACCCTCCTGTCCAGCCTTGTCTTCTGGGAGTTCCAAGTCTCACAGTCTCTCCTCTGGGAAAGATCCTCCAGCCGCTTAAGAATCTTTCTGGCCCTTACCTGGCTTTTGCTCACTAAATCCCCTTCACTGACATGTGGGAAGCCCAGAGTTGCTCAGAACCCCTCACATGAGACCTCATCACTGCTCAGGAGACAGCAAGGGTCACCTTCCCCTGCTTCATCACAACACTTTTCTCAATCCTGACCTAAAGACTTGCAGTCCCTTTTCCCCCAATGGTACAGGGGCACCACCTCCTGCTTCACTTCTCCTCACCCACAACCACAAGGATGAGTTCTTAGAACAAAACCATTCTTACACTAGATACTCATACATTCCTTCCTATCCAGAAGGACTCCTCCCAAGAAACAGCACCGGGCTGATGCCCTTGATGAGCTCTGGCAGATGTCCTGCACCACTCAGAGTTTCAGGCTTGGCCCAGTGGATCCAACTCCTGGCCTACAGCACTGGGGACTTGCTGCCCTCTGGACTTTGGGGCACTGAGGACACGCCTGCGAGTCCAACCCCTCAGACCTTTCTCAGCCCACCACACTGGGAACAGACACAACTCAGATTTGCCTGGATTGTTGTTGAGGATCATGCAATGCTCATCTCCAGCAGCCCTCCAATTCCCTATTCACATAATCTCAAGTGGCCTCTGCCCTTCACACTCAGCCTAAGTAAAGGATTATGTCACCCTGGTGATCAAAATCTTCAAAGCAAGATTGGCATCAAGATCTCCACCGAGCACAGTGACCAGGAAAAGTCAGGTCTAGTGTCAGGCTTAGCCAGGTGGGATCAAGGTGGGGAGCAATGGAATGGGAGGGAAGGAACAACAGCTCCAGCACAGCTGCAAATCCCAGAGCAGCCTGACAGGGCTGGAAGGGAATGGGGACCCACTTCACAACGCACCCACACACCACAGCACACGAGAGAGTGCCACAGGGTGATTTCACTGATGACACCTCACCTCTCCTAAATTTTGGTTGCTTCTTGGGCCCAGTCTAACACCAGTCTTCCATGCAAACCCCCTCAAATACCAACTTGTGCTTCAAAGCTGCTGGCAAGGTTAGATGGACAAGGCCTCAAAAGGAGGCCTGTGGAATCACAGAAATTAAGGCAGAAATGTCCACCCAATACAAAGAAGGAAAGAGGAGCACGCTGACCATCAGGCAGTAATTCTGGGTTTTTGCTAAGGGGAACATAGTATTAAGACTTAAGGGATATAAGATAGGAAACGTTAGAACTTGAAGGCAGAATAACAGAATTGAAGTCACAGACCAGCCATGATAAAAAAAGGCATCAGACACCGTTTGCACGTGGGTTTTTTTATCTGAGTTTTAGTGATGTTAAAAATACGCTTAAAATTAAAAAGTGCATTGTCATGTAATTTTCTGAATTCCAAATGGACCATAAAATGGAAACAAATCCATCCTGACCAGTACCTGCTTTTCCAGTTTCTGTCTCTTGATCTCATTCAAGACATAAAGGGATGAGCCCAGTCTTCACAAGGTACCCTCAAACCACAGCACACGAATGTCACAAAATGACCTCACTGAGGACCTCACACCTGTCCTGGGCTCTGGTTGTTTATTCAGCCCTCCCTGACACACAACAAAGAAATCAAAGACCAACTCTTTAAAGCTGCTGCCAAGGTCAGATGGACATGGCCTGAAGAAAAGGACATGACACTGCAGAGGCAGTGGAAGAAAACACTTCCCAACTCATGACTCAGCAGGCTGGGCCAGCCAGGAACTGATGCCCGCAAAATGACCCGAGGCCATTGAATGAGGCTGTCCTACCCCTCCACAAACATCACAAAAGCCGGCCCAGAGCCTCTCTCCCTCACACACTTCTCCTCACACCTTCTCCTCCTGCTCCTTCTGACCAGGTAAGCCTCAAACCCCTGACCCTCCTGCACCCTTAGACCTTCTCTTCCTGCACTCTCAAGCCACAGCCTCAGAAGCCTGCATAACTCCCTACAGCCCCACAACAGCCTCCACACTCTCCCTCTCTCTCCTGCACCACGGCCTCTCATACCCCCAATCCCACAGCCTGTCTCACCCCCCTCTCTTCCAGGACCCTCCACACCACACCCATGGCCTGCTCCAACATCTGCCAACCCTGTGGACCCACCCCGCTGGCCAACAGCTGCAACGAGCCCTGTGCCCTGCAATGCCAGGATTCCCGTGTCATCATCGACCCTGCCCCTGTGCTGGTGACCCTGCCAGGACCCATCATGACCTCCTTCCCCCAGAACACCGCCGTCGGATCCACCTCCTCGGCTGCTGTGGGCACTGAACTCAGTGTCCAGGGACAGCCCATCTCGGGTGGATTTGGCTTTGGCTATGGCCTTGACTATGGATGTGGATTTGGCTATGGCCTGGGAGGCCTGGGCTGCTACGGCAGAAGGGGCTGCTACAACTGCTGAGGGCCCTCAAAACCATCCATGGCACCACAAGCTAGGTGTTCTGGAAAAATCTCCTGCAAGCAAAGCACCTCGGCTGATGGTGTTTGTACTTGCTCGTCACAATGGATCTCTTCAACGTCTTTTTTCTGCCTTTTAATTCTTTTGCCTCAATAAAGTTTTCCTGCATCACATCCTCACATGTCTCCTCATCTTTGCAATCTCCAATGTCTCACATCCCCACCTCACACGGTGCCAGAGAGAGCATTCAGGTGAACGGGAAAGGGGCACAACACATTTCATAGCCATTATGTCACCATCACTAAAGGGATTGGGAGGACCTTCCAGAACGTGTCAGAAGCTCATCGCCTGGCACACCAAAGGCTCCTGACACATCAATGGTCTCCTGAGCACAGGTCTGGTAGAGTGTCTCCGTGGCAGCACACACTTGACAACCTCTCTTGCCAGCAGAACTCTCCAACCCTCTCAGCAGAGTCACAAAACCTTCCACTTGGGCAGCAGCTCTGGCGTGCAAGTGTTTCGTTGCCTTCTGCCCAAGAAAGACTAACAAGTGCAGAATTTCCAGAACCATGGAATCCCAGGACATAGACTCCAGCACCTCCTCCCATCTCTATCCACCCACTCATTGAAAAATACTTCTCTACTTCGCCCATGCAATTCCATCTGTTTTCAATCATGGCCTCTTTTCTGCAGGGTTGCACTGCTGTGAATAAATGGACTCCCTTGACTTCATTCCATGCCAAGAGGGAATTCCATACATTGGTGACATTCAGCTCTCCAGCAGTGAGCTCTGGGAATCCCAGATCTCCCAGCCTCTCCTCTAGGACAGATTCTACAGCCCTTTCCATATCTTGGTTGTCCTGTGTTTTTGGGAATTAAATTTCCCTAATAGGAAACTAAACCTCTGCTAGGCAAAATTCCTTTTCTCTAAATCTTGGTGAAAGGGAGACAAGGCACAATTTTTAAATGATTTCTATTAAAACAATTCCTGAGAGCAATATGGTCGATTGTCTACTTCGGAAACTTGAACATCCATGGTTCCTTCAACTTCTCCTCAACTCTTCTCCTTATCCTCCAGCTGTTTTCTTTTCCATGTGTCACTCAGAGCCCAGCACTGTGACCCCACACTGTGACCATGCTGGGCACAGCTGACACAACTGCTATGGATCCACCAGCAATGGACTTTGGGGAGCTTGGGTGACCTTCATAAATCTCAGGAGCTGCTTTCCCATCTCCATTAGAAAGGCCTGGCAAATAGACTGGGCAGGAGAGAGGGAGCCAAGGGAGGCAGGGACTGAATGCACTGGAAAGAGCAGCTCCTCAGCCCCACAACACCTGCAAAGCCCAGAGCAGCCTGGCATGGCTGGGAGGGAAAGGGGCCCCACTTCACAGCACACACCAAAACAACAGCACACCAGTATCACAGGGTGACATCCGTGGTGACACCCCACCTCTCCCAAGCTTGGGTAATGTCTTCACCCCAACCTGACATGCACCATCAGCACCAGACTTTAACCTCTGATAATCCCATTTCAAAGCTGCCACCAAGGTCAGATGGACACAGACTCAACAGAAGGACATGGAATCACGGAATTCGAAAACCAAACATCTCCACCATGACAAGGAAAGAAAGATGATGTTGCTGACCAGAGCAAATAATTAGTGGCTTTTGTTTACAAAACGAACATGATGTTAAGCCTTAAAGTATACAGACTTTGAAACCATTTGACCTTAATGTGGAATAAGGCAAGTGATGTCACAGACCTGCCTGGGCACCCTTTTCTTCTTTGTTTATTGGGTTTCTTAATGAGGTCAAAGAATACAATTTAAATGACAGAGTAGGCTATCATGTACAGTTGAGAATTCCAAAAGCACCATGACATTGGAACAAGTTCAGCCTCAACAGCCTCTCTTGTTCCAGATGTGTTGGATAAACCGGAGCCGCTGGAGAAAAGCCTCATGCTATCATGGTCAGCAGATCTCGTTTATTGAGAGTTGCGTTACATTTTTATACCCTTCATAATCAGTTCATACATATTGCAAAAGCCAAGCTCCTAATTGGTTAGTTCATCTTAACTCACTTTGTACTTTGCGGTTAATTACTTGCTCAGCATCTGCGTACATTCTTGCGAGTTTCTTATCCTGCCTACACTCCATCTACTGCGTAAGTTCCCTCTCAAGGTTAATTTGACCTTGCAGCCCTACACCTTCCACAAGCTGCACATCATCGTGTCCTTTCTCAGCGAGCCACTGCTCGCAGAGGCTCTCCACACTTCCCCCGTTTTCTTTTACAGCAAGCATTGTCATTTTAACATTTTCTACCATTGACATCAACATGTGTTGTACACACTGTAAAATACATGGTCCAAAAAGCAACACAAGCAACAAAAGCAACACAGGGCTAGCGAACATCTTAATCAATCCTTCAAGCCATCCTGTTATTCCCAAGGAGTTTAGCCATGCACTGTGATTAACTTGATTGCAAACTAAACAGCATAGTGGTAAAAACGTAAGCAAGCGTTCAGAGCAGGAAGGAGCTCAAGCTCCACATCTTCTTCAGAGTTGATAGCGATCTGAGTCTCAGTTAGTCCCAGCAGGCAATTAGCCTGAGTCAGTAACGGCTGAAGAGTCTTCCTTAGGCGGTGAAGTCTTCTCTTTGCCGGGCTGCTCATTCACTGCGGCTTTCGTCCATCTAGCTGGGATCCAGGCTGGACCTGTTGGGGATAGAACACAAACATACCCCCGACCCCAGTAGAGCACCTTTGCAGGGCCCTGCCACTAGTGGTACGAGCAATGACAAAGAGTTCTCCCTCAGAGTCCGAGTCCACAACTCCTGGTTCAACAATTAAGCCTAAAACCGATCCCGATGAACGGCCTAATATGAGTCCTCCCGTAGGCTGATTGTTAATTACAACAGGGCCAAAAATTCCAGTAGAGATCATATGCGGGCTGTCGTTGTACAGAGTAACAGTTACTGCTGCTGCCAAGTCCAATCCGAGGCTGCTGGAGGTTGCTGGCATAAGTTGGCTGTCGGTAGTGTAGCTGGAGCTACTTGTGTCTTGGCGCGGCCCAACTTCGCGCTGGTTTTGCAGTTTCCCGATCCGGACCGGCAGGCGGTGCTGTTATGGGTGTTGGAGCGACATTTCTCGCACCAAATACCAGTGGCATTGCATTCACGACGGATGTGCCCCAATTTTCCACAGCGAAAGCATTTCATTCTTCCCCCTGTATTGGAGCGTTGACGCGTTGTCGCCGCTTGGAGAGGTGCGAGGGCAGCTAAAACCTGAGTATGTGCTGAGGCAGCTTGTTCCCTAAAAGCCTGCGCTTGCTGCTGCAGTCCCTCCCCTATTTTCTGTAAAGCTTCTACCATAAAAACTTGAGTGCCCGAAGGCATTGATTCAGCTTTGTCTAACAAATCCTGCACATTCCAGTGACCTGGGGCTGCAGCTATGAGGGAACGGGTATTAGCATTCCCATTCTGCAAAATACATTGTTTGACCAAGGCATCCTGCATATGTTCAGCGATGCCTGCTTTACTCAAAGCCTCAATAATTTTGTCAACAAAAGATCCTAGAGACTCTTCCCTGCCTTGCTTAATCCCCATATATAGGGGAATGCCTCCAGGGGCCCTGATCTTGCCCATCGCCCTTCTAGCTACTGCCATGGCTTCTCTCAATTTTTCCGGACCTAAGGTCGCTTGAGCTTCAACCCTATGGTACTGCCCTTGTCCCATGAGTTCGTCCATAGTGATCCCAATTAAGGGATCACCTTGAGGGCGAGGGAGTGCTGCACTCATAGCCGCTTCTTCCCTCCAGCGAGCCTCAAACAGCAATCTTTGATGCGGGGTATAAATCAATTTAGAAATACCTCTAACATCTGCCGGCAATAAGAGGTTGGCATTAAACAGAAATTCCAGCATCTGTTTAGCGGGCTCACTTGTGACTCCATAGCTAGCTACAGTAGCTCGCAGCTGAGATAGCAACTTCCAATCTAAGTTTACAAGGTCAGCCCTCTGGCCGCCCTGGGGGTTTGGTTGATAAATGACGGGAAAGGCAAAAGCATCAATCTGCTCTTGTGCTGCTGCCGCAAGTTCTGCATCTTCACGCTGCCAGCCTTGCTGTGCTAGCGCTGCCCATGTCTCTCTCCTCCCCCGTGCCACAGCCTCCACGAGGTCTGATAAGGCCCCGGGGAACGGCTCCGTGGAGGTGGGGATGGGAGGGGCAAGGGGCGAGCTATCAGCAGGGTACAGAGACGGCGAAGGCAGCGGCAGCGGGGGGGCAGACGGGGGGGGGCGGCCAAGGCGGAGGTGGGGGCTGTGCCGCGTCAGGGGGCCCCGCAGGGTTAGAGGGCGGAAGATTGATGGAAGCAAAAACAGGAGGGTTGGGATCCGAGGGATGAAATGCATAGTCTTTATTTCTGACTTGTGCTTCTCGGGCACCCTCAACAGCCTTCTTTTCTGCCTGATATTTAAGCAACTCATTCTGCACCACTTTCCACAACTTACTCATCTTTTTAGCAGGCTTATCATCATCTAACACTAACTCCCATAACTTATCTCCATACCTACGCCATTCCGCTAGTTCATGAACAGTATGAGGATTAGCAAAATACCCATAAGAAGTAGCATGCTCTAAAAGAATGAGAAGATCCTTATCTAAATCCAGTCCTTTAACTCCCCTCCTTTTCAAAAGGGTAGTAAAAAGATCATACGCCGCTTGCCTGTCCATGCTTACCGGTACCGTCGCAACTCTCCAGGCGTCGGCAGCGCGTGTCGGCAGGGCACACCTATGTGTTCACCCCGGGTGAAAAATCACCGTCCTTCGGGACCCGAGCCCAACGCAGCTCTAAAGAGGGAAGGGGAAACGCCTGTTCGGGCGCCATATGTTGGATAAACCGGAGCCGCGGGAGAAAAGCCTCATGCTATCATGGTCAGCAGATCTCGTTTATTGAGAGTTGCGTTACACTTTTATACCCTTCATAATCAGCTCATACATATTGCAAAAGCCAAGCTCCTAATTGGTTAGTTCATCTTAGCTCACTTTGTACTTTGTGGTTAATTACTTGCTCAGCATCTGCGTACATTCTTGCGAGTTTCTTATCCTGCCTACACTCCATCTACTGCGTAAGTTCCCTCTCAAGGTTAATTTGACCTCGCAGCCCTACACGTTCCAGAAGCTGCACATCATCGTGTCCTTTCTCAGCGAGCCACTGCTCACAGAGGCTCTCCACACAGATGTTATCCCTTCATCACATTCAAAACAAGGCCATGAGCTCTCCTTCATCCATCAGAGGCTCCCAGGCACTGTGACCTGGCCAAGTTATTGCAGAGTGACCTCCACAGGACACCAGAAGCTCTCTCTGCACTCCTGGGTGCAGCACAATGATTGATGGACATCCAGAGGCACAGAAGAGTGTCCCAGCCATCACAAGGCACCCACAAACCACAGCACACAAGTGCCACAAAATGACAACATGGATGACATTGCAAATCTCCAGGGCTCTGGTTGCTTATTCAGCGCTCCCTTGAACACATTTATTAATACACCCAAATACCAACCCCCAGCTGAATGTGGCAGCCAAGACCAGATGGATGTGGAAAAAAAGAGCTGGACATGAAATTGCCGAGTTGTGGGAAGAAAAACACTCCCCACATCGTGACTCAGCAGGTTGGGCCAGCAAAGAACTTCAGCCTGCAAAATGCCCCACGGCCATGGGATGAGGCTGTCCTGCCCCTCCACGACCAGCATAAAAGCCGGCCCAGAGCCCCTCTCCCTCACACACTTCTTCTCCTGCTCCTGCTGACCAGGTAAGCCTCAAACCCCTGATTCTCCTGCACCTTTGACCCCTCTCTTCCATGACACTCAACCCAAGCCTCAGCAGCCCTCACAACTCCCCACAACACCAAACAGCCTCCACACTCTCCCTCTCTCTCCTGTATCACTGCCCCTCACACCCCCAATCCCACACCCTGCCTCACTCCCCTCTCTTCCAGGACCCTCCACACCTCACCCATGGCCTGCTACAACATCTGCCGTCCCTGCGGACCCACCCCGCTGGCCAACAGCTGCAACGAGCCCTGTGCCCTGCAATGCCAGGATTCCCGTGTCATCATCGACCCTGCCCCTGTGCTGGTCACCCTGCCAGGACCCATCATGACCTCCTTCCCCCAGAACACCGCCGTCGGATCCACCTCCTCGGCTGCTGTGGGCACTGAACTCAGTGTCCAGGGACAGCCCATCTCGGGTGGATTTGGCTTTGGCTACGGCCTTGGCTATGGCCGTGGATTTGGCTGTGGCCTGGGAGGCCTGGGCTGCTACGGCAGAAGGGGCGGCTACAACTGCTGAGGGCCCTCAAAACCATCCATGGCACCACTAGCTTGGCGTTCTGGAAAAAGCTCCTACAAGCAAAGCACCTCAGCTGATGGTGTTTGTACTTGCTCTTCACAATACATCTCTTCAACGTCTTTCTTCTGCCTTTTAATTCTTTTGCCTCAATAAAGTTTTCCTGCATCACATCCTCACATGTCTCCTCATCTTTGCAATCTCCAATGTCTCACATCCCCACCTCACACTGTGCCAGAGAGAGCATTCAGGTGAACAGGAAAGGGGCACAACACATTTCATAGCAACTATGTCACCACCATTAGAGGGATTGGGAGGACATTCCAGAACGTGTCAGAAGCCCATCACCTGGCACACCAAAGGCTCCTGACACATCAATGCTCTCCTGAGCACAAGTCTGGTAGAGTGTCTCCGTGGCAGCACACACTTGACTACCTCTCTAGCCAGCAGAACTCTCCAGCCTTCTCAGCAGAGTCACAAAACCTTCCACCTGGGCAGCAGCTCTGGCGTGCAAGTGCTTCATTCCCCACTGCTCAAGAAAGACTAACAAGTGCAGAATTTCCAGAACCATGGACTCCCAGGACAGAGATTCCAGCACCTCCTCCCATCTCTATCCACCCACACATTGAAAAATAATTCTCTTCTTTGCCCATGCAATTCCACCTGTTTTCAATCACGGCCTCTTTTCTGCATGGTTGCACTGCTGTGAATAAATGGACTCCCTTGACTTCATTCCATGCCAAGAGGGATTTTCATACATTGATGATATCCAGCTCTCCTGCAGTGAGCTCTGGGAATCCCAGATCTCCCAGCCTCTCCTCTAGGACAGATTCTACAGCCCTTTCCATATCTTGGTTGTCCTGTGTTTTCGTGAATTAAATTTCCCTAATAGGAAACTAAACCTCTGCTAGGCAAAATTAAATTCCATTCCCTCTTCTCTAAATCTTGGTGAAAGGGAGACAAGACACAATTTTTAAACAATTTCTATTAAGACGATTCCTGAGAGCAATATGGTCAATTGTCTACTTCTCCAAGTTGAACATCCCCAGTTCCTTCAACTTCTCCTCAACTCTTCTCTTTATCCTCCAGCTGTTTTCTTTTCCATGTGTCACTCAGAGCCCAGCACTGTGACCCCACACTGTGACCATGCTGGGCACAGCTGACACAACTGCTATGGATCCACCAGCAATGGACTTTGGGGAGCTTGGGTGACCTTCATTAATCTCAGGAGCTGCTTTCCCATGTCCATTAAAAAACCTGGCATATAGACTGGGCAGGAGAGAGGGAGCCAAGGGAGGCAGGGACTGAATGCACTGGAAGGAGCAGCTCCTCAGCCCCACAACACCTGCAAAGCCCAGAGCAGCCTGGCATGGCTGGGAGGGAAAGGGGCCCCACTTCACAGCACACACCAAAACGGCAGCACACCAGTATCACAGGGTGACATCCGTGGTGACACCCCACCTCTCCCAAGCTTGGGTAATGTCTTCACCCCAACCTGACATGCACCATCAGCACCAGACTTTAACCTCTGATAATCCCATTTCAAAGCTGCCACCAAGGTCAGATGGACACAGACTCAACGGAAGGACATGGAATCATGGAATTCCAAAAACAAACACCTGCACCATGACAAGGAAAGAAAGTTGATGTTGCTGACCAGAGCAAATAATTAGTGGCTTTTGTTTACAAAACAAACATGATGTTAAGCCTTAAAGTATACAAACTTTGAAACCATATGACCTTAATGTGGAATAAGGCAAGTGATGTCACAGACCTGCCTGGGCACCCTTTTCTTCTTTGTTTATTGGGTTTCTTAATGAGGTCATGGAAGACAATTTAAATGAAAGAGTAAGTTATCATGTACAGTTGAGAATTTCAAAAGCGCCATGACATTGGAACAAATTCAACCTGAATAGTGTCTCTTGTTCCAGATGTTATCCCTTCATCACATTCAAGACAAGGCCATGAGCTTTCTTTCATCCCTCAGGGGCTCCCAGGCACTGTGACCTGGCTAAGTTATTGAAGAGTGACCTCATCAGGATACCAGCAGCTCCCTCAGCACTCCTGGGTGCAGCACAATGATTGATGGACATCCAGAGGCACAGAAGAGAGTCACAGCCATCACAAGGCACCCACAAACCTCAGCACAGGAGTGCCACAAAATGACTCCATGGATGACATTGCAAATCTCCAGGGCTCTGGTTGCTTATTCAGCGCTCCCTTGAACACATTTAATAATACAGCCGAATACCAACCCCCAGCAGAATGTGGCCTCCAAGACCAGATGGGTGCGGAAAAAAGAGCTGGACATGGAACTGTCGAGTTGTGGGAAAAAAACCACTCCCGACATTGTGACTCAGCAGGATGGACCAGCAAAGAACTTCGGCCTGCAAAATGCCCCAAGGCAATGGGATGAGGTTGTACCACCCCTCTAGAACCAGCATAAAAGCCGGCCCAGAGCCTCTCTCCCTCACACACTTCTCCTCACACCGCCTCCTCCTGCTCCTGCGGACCAGGTAAGCCTCAAACCCCTGATCCTCCTGCACCCTTGACCCCTCTCTTCCATGACACTCAACCCCAGCCTCAGCAGCCCTTAATCCTCCCCAAACTACCAGAACAGCCTCCACACTCTCCCTCTCTCTCCTGCACCACTGCCTCTCACACCCTCAATCCCACACCCTGCCTCACTCCCCTCTCTTCCAGGACCCTCCACACCACACCCATGGCCTGCTCCAACATCTGCCGTCCCTGTGGACCCACCCCGCTGGCCAACAGCTGCAACGAGCCCTGTGCCCTGCAATGCCAGGATTCCCGTGTCATCATCGACCCTGCCCCTGTGCTGGTGACCCTGCCAGGACCCATCATGACCTCCTTCCCCCAGAACACCGCCGTCGGATCCACCTCCTCGGCTGCTGTGGGCACTGAACTCAGTGTCCAGGGACAGCCCATCTCGGGTGGATTTGGCTACGGCCTTGGCTATGGCCGTGGATTTGGCTATGGCCTGGGAGGCCTGGGCTGCTATGGCAGAAGGGGCGGCTACAACTGCTAAGGGCCCTCAAAACCATCCATGACACCACCAGCTTGGCGTTCTGGAAAAAGCTCCTGCAAGCAAAGCACCTCAGCTGATGGTGTTTGTACTTGCTCTTCACAGTGCATCTCTTCAACGTCTTTCTTCTGCCTTTTAATTCTTTTGCCTCAATAAAGTTTTCCTGCATCACATCCTCACATGTCTCCTCATCATTGCAATCTCCAATGTCGCACACCCCACCTCACACTCTGCCAGAGAGAGCATTCAGGTGAACGGGAAAGGGGCACAACACATTTCATAGCAATTATGTCACCATCACTAAAGGGATTGGGAGGACCTTCCAGAACGTGTCAGAAGCCCATCACCTGGCACACCAAAGGCTTCTGACACATGAATGCTCTCCTGAGCACAGGTCTGGTAGAGTGTCTCCATGGCAGCACACACTTGACAACCTCTCTTGCCAGCAGAACTCTCCAACCCGCTCAGGAGAGTCACAAAACCTTCCACTTGGGCAGCAACGCTGGCATGCAAGTACTTCATTCCCCTCTGCCCAAGAAAGACTAACAAGTGCAGAAATTCAAGAACCATGGAATCCAAGGACAGAGACTCCAGCACCTCCTCCCATCTCTATCCACCCACACACTGAAAAATACTTCCCTTTTTTGCCCATGCAATTCCATCTGTTTTCACACATGCCATTACCTTCTTTTCCTGCATGGTTGCACTGCTGTGAATAAATGGACTCCCTTGACTTCATTCCCGGCCATCAGGGATTTTCATACATTGATGACACCCTGCTCTCCATCCTTGTATGCTGGGAATCCCAGCTCTCCCAGTCTCTCCTCTAGCACAGGTTCTCCAGCCCCTTCCGTATCTTGGTTGCCCTGTGTTTTCGTGAATTAAATTTCCCTAATAGAAAACAAAACTTCTGCTAGGGAAACTGATGTTCATCCCCTCTTCTGAATGGCTTGGTGAAAGGGAGACAAGACTCCCATTTTAAACGATTTCTATTAAGATGACTCCTGAGAGCAATGAGGTCAATCCTCTACTTCTGAAACTTGAACATCCCCAGTTCCTTTAACTTCTCCTCAACTGTCTCATTCTCTTTATCCTCCAGCAATTTTCTTTTCTGTTGTCCCCACAGCCCAGCGATGTGACCCCACACTGTGACCATGCTGGGCACAGCTGACACAACTGCTATGGATTCACCAGCAATGGACTTTGGGGAGCTTGGGTGACCTTCATCAATCTCAGGAGCTGCTTTCCCATCTCCATTAGAAAGGCCTGGCATATAGACTGGGCAGGAGAGAGGGAGCCAAGGGAGGCAGGGACTGAATGCACTGGAAGGAGCAGCTCCTCAGCCCCACAACACCTGCAAAGCCCAGAGCAGCCTGGCATGGCTGGAGGGAAAGGGGCCCCACTTCCCAGCACACACCAAAACGACAGCACACCAGTATCACAGGGTGACATCAGTGATGACACCCCACCTCTCCCAAGCTTGGGTAATGTCTTCACCCCAACCTGACATGCACCATCAGCACCAGTCTTTAACCTCTGATAATCCCATTTAAAAGCTGCCACCAAGGTCAGATGGACACAGATCTGACAGAAGTACATGGAGTCATAGAATTCCAAAACCAAACACCTGCACCATGACAAGGAAAGAAAGATGATGTTGCTGACCAGAGCAAATAATTAGTGGCTTTTGTTTACAAAATGAACGTGATGTTAAGCCTTAAAGAATACAAACTTTGAAACCATATGACCTTAATGTGGAATAAGACAAGTGATGTCACAGACCTGCCTGGGCACCCTTTTCTTCTTTGTTTAATGGGTTTCTTAATGAGCTCAAGGAATGCAATTTAAATGACAGAGTAAGTAATCATGTACAGTTGAGAATTCCAAAAGCACCATAACATTGGAACAAGTTCAGCCACAACAGCATCTCTTGTTCCAGATGTTATCCTTTCATCACATTCAAGACAAGGCCATGAGCTCTCTTTCATCCATCAGGGGCTCCCAGGCACTGTGACCTGGCCAAGTTATTGCAGAGTGACCTCCACAGGACACCAGCAGCTCCCTCAGCACTCCTGGGTGCAGCACAATGATTGACGGACATCCAGAGGCACAGAAGAGAGTCACAGCCATCACAAGGCACCCACAAACCACAGCACACGAGTGCCACAAAATGACACCACGGATGACACTGCAAATCTCCTGGGCTCTGGTTGCTTATTCAGCGCTCCCTTGAACACATTTAATAATACTCCCAAATACCAACCCCTATTGAAAGCAGCGGTCAAGACCAGATGGATGCAAACTCACGAGATGGACCTGGATTTAAAGAGATGTGGGAAGATAAACACTCCCCACATTGTGACTCAGCAGGTTGGACTAGCAAAGAACTTCAGCCTGCAAAATGCCCCAAGGCCATAAGAGAATGCTGTCCAACCCCTCCAGGACCAGCATAAAAGCTGGCCGAGAACCTCTCTCCCTCGCACACTTCTCTTCACACCTTCTCCTCTTGCTCCTGCCATCCAGGTAAGCCTCAAACCCCTGACCCTTCTGGATCCCTGGCTCATCTCTTTTAGCATCTCAGCTCCAGCAGCTGCAGCCCTCACACCTCCCCACAGCCCCACAGCATCCTCCACACTCTCTCTCTTGTAACACTGCCCCTCACACCCCCAATCGCCAGCCTGCCTCACCCCCCTCTCTTCCAGGACCCTCCACACCTCACCCATGGCCTGCTACGACCTCTGCCGTCCCTGCGGACCCACCCCGCTGGCCAACAGCTGCAACGAGCCCTGTGCCCTGCAATGCCAGGATTCCCGTGTCATCATCGATCCTGCCCCTGTGCTGGTGACCCTGCCAGGACCCATCATGACCTCCTTCCCCCAGAACACCGCCGTCGGATCCACCTCCTCGGCTGCTGTGGGCACTGAACTCAGTGCCCAGGGACAGCCCATCTCGGGTGGCTTTGGTGGCTTTGGCTATGGCCTTGGCTATGGCCGTGGATTTGGCTATGGCCTGGGAGGCCTGGGCTGCTACGGCAGAAGGGGTGGCTACAACTGCTGAGGTCCCTCAGCACCACTGCTGACTCCACCAGCTTGGTTCTGCAGGAACAGCTCCTGCAAGAAAAGCATTGATGCTGATGGTCACCCTTATTGCATCTCACACCACCTCCTTTCTCACTTATTTCTCCTGACTTGTAATTTTTGCCTGAATAAAGTTTTCTGGTAATAAAGTCTCAGATGTCTCCTCCTTTGTTCTACCAGGGATCTTGCAACTTGACGTAGCACAAATGCAGGTGTCAATAGCCCTCTAGTGTATGTGGAAAAGAGTCCATAAGACCTCTCCTAGGCCGTCTGTCAACAGCAGAACCACCCACTGGGCTTCCCAAATGCAGCACAGGGACTTCCTTTTCTCAAAGCCTTGGACACACCGATGTACTTTTGCCTATATCCCCAACACACCCTCTTAATGGCCGCACATATTTGTCTCACTCTTCCCCACCAGGACTCTCTGAACATCCCAGCACTGGAATCCAGGAGTGGACAAGGAACCTGGGGAAATCCATTAGTTCAAGCTAACCTGGTCCCCAGATGGAGTAACCACCCTTCCCCCAAATGGTTCTCACAGACATCATTCTATAGATTCTCCACAACCATCCTTGTTCTTCTTTGGACATCCTCAAGCATCTCAGTGTCTTTCTTGCTGTGAGGGGTCTAAAACTGAACTCAGATTCAGGCTGTGGCTTCACCAGTACCCAATGCAGTGGGACTGCTGTGGTCCTGCTGGCCCCACCATAGGTAGTACAAGCCAGGATGTCCGTGGTTTTCATGGCCACCCCGGTACACATTGGCTCATGCTCAGCTATTGTCAACCAGCACCCCCACATCCTTTACCCATGGGCAGCTTTCTAGTCACTCTTTCCCAAGCCTGGAGATTTAAGTACTAAATCCCAGGTAAAAATCATCCACAGCCTTTTCCTCATTTACTAAGGAGCTCACATCGACACTTGAGGTGATGAGGTTGGTCAAGCAGGACCTGACTTTGCTAAACCCAGGCTGGCTGGGCAGGTGATCCTCCAGAGGCCATTAAATACTCTCAAGATGATCTGATCCAGTGGCTTCTGCAGCACCAGGCTCAGACTGACAGGCTGGAGTTTTCCAGACCCTTCTTCAGGCGCTTTTTCTAGGGAAGAGTCCCATTTTCAAGCCTCCATCATCTGGGACCTCCCCATTTAGCCAGAACTGCTGGAAAAAGACAGCAAGTGGCCTGGGACCACTTTCACCAGGTCCCTCAGAGCCCTCAGGTGGATTCATTCAGTTCCACACACAGGTCTGTCACTGACCATTCTCAGTGGATTATGAGGGATTGAATTTTGCTTCGTGGTGAGGAGCTTTCTCCCTCGGCAGGACACTGTGCCCACACAAGGAAGCACAATCACAGCAAAGGGAATCGTTAGTGCTCAAGGAACCCCTTGGAGGTGATGCAAAGACTCATTGTGGCATGGTTTTGCTTGGAAAGGACCTTGAAGATTCTCTTGTTCCAACCCCCTGCAGTGGACAAAGACACTTTCCACTATCCCAGGTTGCCCAAAGTCCTGGCCAACTTGGCCTTGATCGTTACCAGGGTTGGGGCAGTCACTGCTTCTCTGGGGAACCTGTGCCAGGGCCTCATCACCCACACAGGGAAGAATTTCCTCCCAATATCTCATCTAACCCTACCCTCTGCCAATGGGAAGAAATTTCCCCTTGTCCCATCACTCTCTGTGTAGGAAATCATGGAGTTCAACCCAACCTGCTCAAGGAAGGACAGCTCAACAAGGCTGTCCATGGCCATATCAACTCAAGGTTTAGTAACTTGAGGCTATTTCCACTTACCCCATCTCTTGCTAAAAGGGAGAAAAGAGCAACAACAGTCTCAAAGAAAACCTCTTTTCAGACAGCTGCAGAATGAGAGATGATCTCTCCTTTGCCTGCCTTGTCGGCATCTAAAAATCTGTAGTTCATAAAACCACTACTCAAAATCTTGTTGTCCAGATCCCTCAGCAGCTGTTCCTAGGATGTGTCACACCACAGAAGAACCATTGTAACACCAGGGTGTCAAAGCTGGAGAAGAAACAATGAGAAAGGCAAGTCTGAAAGACAGGTCTGGTGACCTGGTAGTGATGTGAGGAGGAATGACCATGATGGAACGGTTGACTCCTCACACGTGGCACAGCTGCAAAGACAAGACCATCCTGACAGGGCTGTCAAGGAATGGGCCCCCTTTGAATGACACACCCACAAACCAAACCACACAAGAGGAATAGTGTAGGGACTCTATGACACCTCTAAGCTTTTGTTGTTTTTTCTAAATTCTCTGACACACCTCTTAAATGCAAATCTTCCCAAAATAAAAACTGTCGCTTTGAAGGTGCCACCAAGGTCAGATGAACACGGATGCAAGAGCAGGACATGACACTGCTAAATTGTGAGAAGGAATACACTCCCCACCTCATGACTCACAGGGCTGGGCCAGCCAAGAGCTTCAGCCTGCAAAATGCCCCAAGGCCATGGGACAAGGCTGTCCCACCCCTCCACGGCCAGCATAAAAGCTGGCTCAGAGCCTCTCTCCCTCACACACTTCCCATCACAGCTTCTCCTCCAGTGCTGACAACCAGGTGAGCCTCAAGCCCCGGACCCTTTTACTCTTCAAAGCCCTAGCTCCTCTCCCCTCTCTTCCTGCATGCACAGCCCCAGCCGCAGCAGCCCTTATGCTGCCACACAGCCCCACAACAGTCTCCGCACTTCTTTGCCTCCCTTGCCCTCCTGAACACACAGCCTCTTGCACCCCTGACCCCTGCACTGCCTCACCCCCTTCTCTTCCAGGATCATCCACACCACACCCATGGCCTGCTCCAACATCTGCCGTCCCTGCGGACCCACCCCGCTGGCCAACAGCTGCAACGAGCCCTGTGCCCTGCAATGCCAGAACTCTAGTGTGGTCATCAACCCTTCCCCTGTGCTGGTGACCCTGCCAGGACCCATCATGACCTCCTTCCCCCAGAACACCGCCGTCGGATCCACCTCCTCGGCTGCTGTGGGCACTGAACTCAGTGCCCAGGGACAGCCCATCTCGGGTGGATTTGGCTACGGCCTTGGCTATGGCCGTGGATTTGGCTATGGCCTGGGAGGCCTGGGCTGCTATGGCAGAAGGGGCGGCTACATCTGCTAAGGGATCTCAGCACCACTGCTGACACCACCAGCTCACTGCTCTGGCAATTTTCCTGCAAACAAAGCACCTTAGCTGGTGACTGCCCTTCTTGCACTGCCAACCTGCTCCTTTGAATTTCTTTGTCCTTTCTCTTCATTTTTATTGCCTCAATAAAGTTCTGTTGCATCAAAGCCTAAAATGCCTCCTTTAGTTTTTGAATTCCAGTGGTATCACGTCTTTACTGGGCACATTCCTAGGAATAAACAGGTCATTGGGGTAGATGGAAAAGGGGCAAAACATCTTTCTTAGCAAGTTTGTCACCACCACTACCAATGAAGACCAGCAAGGGATGTAAGGGAGGTGCGGAACGACCTTCCAGAACATGAGACAAGCCCATCACCTGATAACACCAAAGGCTTTGACACATCAGAGCTCTCATGTGCATGGCTCTGGCAAAGACAGTCCATGGCAGCACATCCTTGACAAACTCCCTTCCCAGGAGCAATCTCAAACCTTCACTGCAAACAGAAAATCAGCACCATCCACTTGGGCAGGAGTCCTGGGGACCCCTCCTGCTCTAGCAAGAGCAGGATTTCCAGAACCATGGACAGTTCAGGTTTGGATCGCAGATGACAGAGACTCCACCGTCTCTTCCCTTCTCTGGCTACCCTCCCAATAAAAAGTTCTTTCCTTATTTTCCCAAGAAATTCAATCTGTTTTCACTTCTGCCCTTGCACGCTTCTCCTTCATGGTTGCACTGAAGAGATCAGCCAGATTCCCTCTACTTCATTCCCTGCCATCAGGGATTTGCACACACTGATGACACTCTCCTATCCATCCTTGTCTCCTGGGATTCCCAGGTATCTCAATCATCTGTGAAAGAGCCCTTATATTATCTAGATGGACTTGTACTCGCTTTGCTTCAATAAGTCCATGGGGTTCTTCTGCTGGGGAGCGCAGAAGTGCCCACACCAACCCACCTAAATGTTGAGGATGCTGATCAGTGTTGGCTACATGAATACACCTCTTGACCCACTTCCCTTGAGACTTGACTTCACCTGGATTTTGCATCTTGCCCAGAACGTTACATAGTGTATAAATCTAGCAGTCCACTTCACTGATAATTTGCACAACCTGTCTATACTGGGATTGTCTGGGATGATGTTGTAGGAGACATAGTAAAAAATCTTGGTAAAAGTTGGGGGGTTAACACCAGCCATGTCTCTTTTATAATCTACAGTTAGCTGTTCTTCCCTGTAGGTAACACAGAGGTCACTAATATAGGATTTTGCCCTCCAAAATTAATGCTAACTTCTAATTATCCTCTTGTCTGACCCGCTCTTGGCAGTACTTTATAATTACAGAATAAAAAATTTGTCCCATCTTTGCAGGAACAAGGTCCCTGGAATGCCAATAGCAAAATGAGAGGTAGTAAATGCACTGGAAGGGGCAGGCCCTGATGCCCAGCACAGCTGCAAAGCCCAGAGCAGCCTGGCAGGGAGAAGAGGGCTCCTCTTCACAGCACACCCACTAACTAAACCACACAGGATGCTGTCACCGAGACACGCAAAGCAATCACATGTAGACGAGAAATTTTGCAGGGCTGAGAGGTTCCTCTGTGCCAGCTCAAGGCTGAGTCAGGGTGGAGAGAGACCTCCTTGTTTATTTCTTACTTCTTATACATTTGTGGGTATGGCTAAAAATTGGCTTCTGGGGTTAAACACCCCTCAGCCTCAGTGGCTAGACTAACTGTCAGTTACAATTGTTTTCAGGTGAGAAATATGCAAACAAAGGACAGAGAATGAAAAACAAAGGATTTGTTTATGCTACATATGTGGGGAAAAGGTAGAAACTGCTCATAATATTGTACAGTAATTAAAAGATCTGACTCCATTTTATGAACATTCAAAAGGCTATAAAAAACTCAGAAAAACCAGGGTAACAAGATGCCACAAAATGACATTGCTGACGACACCCATATTATTCCTAGGGTTTGCTGTATTTTCTGGTTTCTCTGACACGTCTTCCAAGCAAATCTTCCCAAACACCAACTCTCACTTTAAAGCTGCTGCCAAGGTCAGATGGACATGGACTCAAGGGCAGGACACAGAATTCTACAGCTGATGGAAAGAAAACACTCCCCACCTCACGACTTGCACAGCTGCCCCAGACAAAACTGGTGTTATGATTTCCATTCAGGCACTTCTAGAGAGTAACAAGGATACTCTCTTTTTCTGAAAATTTAATGTCTCCAGTTCCTTCAACTGCTCCTCACATGTCTTGATCTCCTCAACTTTCACCAGATAGGATGAACCAACATGAGACTTTGGAGAGCATGGGAAGCATCCTTAAACACCTAAATGGGATAGCCTGCCCCTTTCCAGTGGATAAAGCCTGGCATCTGGAGAGGTTTAGAAAGTTGGGAACATGGTAGGTGTTGGAGTCCAGGGCATTCCTTTGGCTGCCCTGGAGGGTCAGGGACCTGGACAGGGGGGTCTGGGACCCCAGCCCAGAGCTCAGAGAGACGCTGGATTTGATCTCAGCCCATGGGAAAGGCTTCCTGCACTGCAGGATGGGTTGCAGACCACAAGAGTATGAAAGATTGTAGTTTAGTATATCACAGGGTGAAAAACCAATAAATTTAGGTTTCTAACATTGAAGTGAATGGGAGCAAGATGGAGAATTTGGGGCGTTGTCTCCAACTTCTTCCTTCTTCTTCCCTCACTCCATTTCAGCAGTGATGTTGGCACAAAGTAGTTTAAGGAGTTTGGGTCAAAGTAGAGATGACCTGTTTAGTATAAGTGATAGGTATTGGCAATTAATGGTAAATAAAGAATACGCAGCAATTAGTATAAAAGATAACGACAGCTCAGTTCAGGAGGAGTTGAGAGTCAGAGTCCAGGAGTCGTCAGATGTCCAGGCAGCTGCAAACATCTTTGTTGGGCACTGAGAAAATTGTAAGATAAGAAAAATAAACGAAGCATGCAACCTCAAAAAACCAGAACTTGAAGACACCGTCTCTTTCATCTATTTGGCACAGAGCTGTGCAGAGGGCGAACGACTCTAAAACCACCTGAATGTCAGTGAAAGCCCACGACAAGTAGGGAGAATACAATGGAAGGAGACATCCATCACCCCAAAAGAGCTACAAAGCCCAGACCAACCCGACATGGTTGTGGAGTGAATGAGGCACCATTTCACAAGACACAAACAAACCACAGCACACAGGGTGACCTCACTGACGACACCCGGCTGTCAAAGCTTTGGTCATGACTTCAGCCTTTCCTGAAAAACATCATCATGACCAAACTCTGGTCGCTGAAACTCAGACATTAAAGCTGCCACCAACGACAAATGGACGGGAACATAAGAGCACAACATGACATTACACAGTTGTGGGAAGGAAAACGTGCCCCAGATCAGGATTTGCCGGGCTGTGCCAGGAGAGAGCTGCAGCCCTAAGGCCATAGGCCAAGGCTCTCCCACCCCACCAGAACGAGCATAAAAGCTGGCCCTGTGCCATTCTCCCTCACACACTTCTCCTCACACACTTCTCCTCCTGCTGACAACCAGGTGAGTCTCAATCCCCTGACCTTCCTGCTCCTGCACCCCTGACCCCTCTCTGCCAGCACACTCAGGCCCAGCCTCAGCAGACCTCACACCTCCCCACAGACCCACAACAGCCTCCATACTACCTCACCTGCCAGACACACCTCCCCTTGCACCCCCACAGTCCTGTCCTGCTTCAATCCCCTCTCTTCCAGGACCCTCCACACCACACCCATGGCCTGCTACGACCTCTGCCGTCCCTGTGGACCAACCCCGCTGGCCAACAGCTGCAACGAGCCCTGTGCCCTGCAATGCCAGGATTCCCGTGTCATCATCGACCCTTCCCCTGTGCTGGTGACCCTGCCAGGACCCATCATGACCTCCTTCCCCCAGAACACCGCCGTCGGATCCACCTCCTCGGCTGCTGTGGGCACTGAACTCAGTGTCCAGGGACAGCTCATCTCGGGTGGATTTGGCTACGGCCTTGGCTACGGCCTGGGAGGCCTGGGCTGCTACGGCAGAAGAGGCGGCTACATCTGCTAAGGGATCTCAGCACCACCCCTGACATCACCAGCTCAGGGCTCTGGCAATGCTCCTGCAAGCAAAGCACCTTGGCTGATGGTTGAGATACTTTCACCTCTCCCTGGATCCATTCATGTTCTCTCCCTTGCCTTTTAATTCTACTGCAACAATAAAGTTTTACTGCATCAAAGCCTCACATGCCTCCAATTCTTTTTGAATTCAAAAGCTCTCACAGCCTCACCCACAACAGCACGAGAAATGAAGAGGCCAGAGGAGTGGATGAATAACGTAACAACACATTTCTAAGGAAACATTTCTCCACTAGTAACAACCAAGACTGGCGTGGGAAAATCGTTAGAGGTGGGATATTCCAGAACATGACCCAAACTCATCACTTGCTACTCCAATGGCTTTGATACATCAGTGTTCTTCAGATCATCCATGGTTCTGGTTATGTCGATCCATGCCAGCACTCATTTGGTAAAATCTCTTCCCAGCAGGAATCTCAAGCCCTTCCTGCAAAGAGGGGAACTATATCACATCCCCTCCCAACTCCAGGAGTGCAAATGCTTCAGCTGCCCTGCTCAAGCTGAGTCAGCAAGAGCAGGATCTCCAGCACCATGGACAGTTCACATTTGGATCACCCACCACACAGACACCACCACCTCCACCCCTCTGTGACCACACTCACACTGAAAATCCTGTTCTGTCTTTTCCCAAAGAATTCCATCTCTTTTCCCTTTTGCACTTCTGCTCCTGTCCTCAATATGTGCACTGCTGACAACAGCCTGGCTCCTTTACTTCGTTTCCTGACAGCAGGAATTTCCACACAGGGATAAAAAACCCTGTTCATTCTTGGCCCACCAGAGTCCCCTTTTTCTCAGACTCTCCTCTAGAAAAGATCCTCCAGACTCTTTAGAATCTTTCTGGCAATGATCTGAACTTGTTTCACTAATTCCATAGACTCCATCCAAGATTTTTCTGAATTCTAGATTGAACACTGCGGACACCTTTTGAAGGAAGGCTTGACTGAGACCTTGTGGTCCCTTTGTTCTCCACCACCACCACAGGGTCTTGCCCAGCAAAGCTGCTACCCAGCCTCTCATTCCTGGCAGACAGGAATCTGCCATTCCTGCCCAGATGTAGGACTTCACATTTTCCCCTCCTGAACTTCAGGAGATGCCTTTTAACCCTCAGTCTCCAGATCCTTCAAACAGATAACAAAAACAAGCGGCTCTCCTCCACCCTGCTCCCACTCTGCTTTGGCCTCTGCTGCCTTGCACAGGTGCCACCTACACTCCTGGAGTCACTTCAGCTGGAAAACACCTTTGACATAGAGTCCAGATGGAAACCAAGTAATGCCAAGGCCAACAATCTTTAAAAATTTCATTTAGTAAAGACCCAAATGTAAAGTATCAAGTCCAACTCTTCTCCACAGCATTGCCAAGGCCACCACAAGGCCTGTTCCAAAGTGACAAAATTCTATCACATCTAAATCCCTCCTGGGATGCTGGCCGCACCACTGTCCTGGGCTGTCATTGCTAGAGATTGAAAACACAGTCTTTAAGGGATTTTCCTTAATTGCAAACTCGACCTCCCCTGGGCCAACTTGACTCCATTCCCTCTTCCCATATGGTTGGGTAAAAGGAAGACAACACTAATGTCAGATGATTTCCATTCTGGTAACTCCAGAGGGCAACAAGGTCAACCTTCTTTGTATGAAAATTGAACATTTCCATTTCCTTCACCTGCTCCTCATTTGTCACATTCTCCTTCTCTTTCACCACTTCTCCTTTTTCATGTGCAAGAAGCCATCACTGTAAACCCACAGTGTGACCTTCCTGAGGCTACGTAAAATGAGAGCTAGGGATGAAACAACACAAGACCGTGGTGAGCATGGGAGGCCTCCCAAAATCACAGGAATTTTGTTCCCATCTCCAACACGAAAAGCCAGGCATACAGACAAGCATGGAGAGGTGGAGGCAGGGAGAAGAAGGAGTGAATGGAATGGAAGAGTTCAGCTGCTCACTGCTAGAGAGGCCAAGTGCAGACAGACCAGCCTGATGGATCTGGGATAATTTGGGACCCATCTCCACAACACACCCACAAAGCCAAAACCATCAGTTCCACTGGCTGACCTCACTGATGACACCCCAGCTCTCCAGAGTACTAGCTGTCTCTTCAGTCTCTTTCGACATGTGCCACCATCACATGAAGCTCTTGGTTTCAAATATTCCTATTTTAAAGGAAGAATGTCCCTCCTGGAAGCGGCAGCTCACCATGCACAGCACAGCTGTAAATGCTAGACCAACCTGACACAGCGACGATGGAATGGGGACCCTCTTTGCATTACATCCAGAAAACAACCACACAAGTGCCACAAAATTACCTCACTGATGACACCCATGTTTTTTCTTAGCCTTTTGCTGTATATTCTGGTTTCTCTGACACACAGCGTCCAAGCAAATCCTCCCAAACACCAACTCTCACTTAAAAGGTTCTACCTAGGTCAGATGGACATGTTGTCAAGAGAAGGACAAAACACTGCAGAGTTGCGGGATTGAAAACACTCTCCACCTGATGATTCCCCAGGCTGAATGCCAGGTGAGAGCCACTGCCCACAAAATGCCACAGGGTCAATTGCCGACGCTGTCCCGCCCATCCATGACCAGCATAAAAGCCAGCCCGGAGTCTCAGTCCCTCACATCCTTCTCCTGACAGCTTCTGCTCCTGTGCCAGCAACCAGGTGAGTCTCAAGGCCCGGTACCCTCCTGATCCTGCACCCTTTGAATCCTCCCTTCCACCACTCTGGACCCCAGCCTCAGCAGCCATCACGCCTCCCCACAGACCCACAACAGCCTCCACACTCCCTCACCCTTCCAATGTTTTCCCCCTTGCACCCCCATGCCCCAGCCTTACCTCACCCTCTCCCTTCCAGGACCCTCCACACCACACCCATGGCCTGCTACGACCTCTGCCGTCCCTGCGGACCCACCCCGCTGGCCAACAGCTGCAACGAGCCCTGTGCCCTGCAATGCCAGAACTCCAGCGTCATCATCGACCCTTCCCCTGTGCTGGTCACCCTGCCAGGACCCATCATGACCTCCTTCCCCCAGAACACCGCCGTCGGATCCACCTCCTCGGCTGCTGTGGGCACTGAACTCAGTGCCCAGGGACAGCCCATCTCGGGTGGATTTGGTTACGGCCTTGGCTATGGCCTGGGAGGCCTGGGCTGCTACGGCAGAAGGGGCGGCTACAACTGCTAAGGGATCTCAGCACCACCCCTGACATCACCAGCTCAGGGCTCTGGCAATGCTCCTGCAAGCAAAGCACCTTGGCTGATGGTTGAGATACCATACCTTCACCTCTCCCTGGATCCATTCATGTTCTCTCCCTTGCCTTTTAATTCTTCTGCAACAATAAAGTTTTCCTGCATCAAAGCCTCACATGCCTCCTCTTCTCTCTGAATTCAAAAGCTCTCACAGCCTCACCCACAACACCACCAGAAATGAAGAGGCCACAGGAGGGGATGAATAACGTAACAACACATTTCGGAGGAAACATTTCTCCACTAGTAACAACCAAGACTGGCATGGGAAAATCGTTAGAGGTGGGATATTCCAGAACATGACCCAAACTCATCACTTGCTACTCCAATGGCTTTGATACATCAGTGTTCTTCAGATCATCCATGGTTCTGGTTATGTCGATCCAGTCCAGCACTCATTTGGTAAAATCTCTTCCCAGCAGGAATCTCAAGCCCTTCCTGCAAAGAGGGGAACTATATCACATCCCCTCCCAACTCCAGGAGTGCAAATGCTTCAGCTGCCCTGCTCAAGCTGAGTCAGCAAGAGCAGGATCTCCAGCACCATGGACAGTTCACATTTGGATCACCCACCACACAGACACCACTACCTCCACCCCTCTGTGACCACATTCACACTGAAAATTCTCTTCTGTCTTTTCCCAAAAAATTCCATCTCTTTTCCCTTTTGCACTTCTGCTCCTGTCCTCAACATGTGCACTGCTGATAACAGCCTGGCTCCTTCACTTCATTCCCTGACAGCAGGAATTTCCACACACTGATAACACCCCTGTCCAACCTTGTCTCCCCAGAGTCCCAGTTTTCTCAGCCTCTCCTCCAGGAAAGATCCTCCAGACTCTTTAGAATCTTTCTGGGGCTGAACTGAACTTGCTTCAGTGATTCTGTAGAATTCATCCAAGAATGTTTGGAATCCTATCTTGAACACTGGGGACACCTTTTGAAGGAAGGGTTGATTGAGACCTTGTGGTCCCTTTGTTTACCACCACCACCACAGGATCTTGCTCAGCAAAGCTGCGACCCAGCCTCTCAACCTTCAGCGTGACCACGGGCCCATTGCCATTCCTGCCCTGATGCAGAACTTCACACTTACTCCGCCGAAATTCAGGAGATGCCTTTTAACCCTCAGTCTCCAGATCCCTCTGACTGATAACAAAAACAAGTAGCTCTCCTCCACCCTGCTGCTATTCCACTTTGGCCTCTGCTACCTTACACAACTGCCACCGACACTCCTGGGGTCACTTCAGCTGGAAAACACCTTTGACATAGAGTCCAGATGGAAACCAAGTAATGCCAAGGCCACAAATGTTTAAAAATTTCACTTAGAAAAGACCCAAATGTAAAGAATCAAGTCCAACCCTTTTCCTGGAGCATTGCCAAGGCCACCACTAGGCCTATTCCAAAGTGACACAGCTCTATCACATCTAAATCCCACCTAGGATGCTGACCACACCACTGTCCTGGGCAGTCATTGGCAGAGATTGAAAATACCTTCCGCAAGAAATTTCCTTTAAGGCTGGGTAAAAGGAAAGTAAAAGGAAAACAACACTAATGTCAGATGATTTCCATTCCGGTAACTCCAGAGGGCAACAAGGTCAACCCTCTTTGTATGAAAATTGAACATCCCCATTTCCTTCACCTGCTTCTCTTTTGTCACATTCTCCTTCTCTTTCACCACTTCTCCTTTTTCATGTGGAAGAAGCCATCACTGTAAACCCACAGTGTGACCTTCCTGGGACTAGGTAAGATGAGAGCTAGGGATGAAACAACACATGACCGTGGTGAGCATGAGAGGCCTCCCAAAATCACAGGAATTTTGTTCCCATCTCCAACACGAAAAGCCAGGCATACAGACAAGCATGGAGAGATGGAGGCATGGAGAAGAAGGAGTGAAGGGAATGGAAGAGTTCAGCTGCTCACTGCTAAGCAGAGGCGAAGCCCAGACCAGCCTGATGCATCTGGGATAATTTGGGACCCATCTCCACAACACACCCACAAAGCCAAAACCATCAGTTCCACTGGCTGACCTCACTGATGACACCCCAGCCCTCCAAAGTACTAGCTGTCTCTTCAGTCTCTTTCGACATGTGCCACCATCACATGAAGCTCTTGGTTTCAAATATTCCTATTTTAAAGGAAGAATGTCCCTCCTGGAAGCGGCAGCTCACCATGCACAGCACAGCTGTAAATGCTAGACCAACCTGACACAGCGACGATGGAATGGGGACCCTCTTTGCATTACATCCAGAAAACAACCACACAAGTGCCACAAAATTACCTCACTGATGACACCCATGTTTTTTCTTAGCCTTTTGCTGTATATTCTGGTTTCTCTGACACACAGCGTCCAAGCAAATCCTCCCAAACACCAACTCTCACTTAAAAGGTTCTACCTAGGTCAGATGGACATGGTGTCAAGAGAAGGACAAAACACTGCAGAGTTGCGGGATTGAAAACACTCCCCACCTGATGATTCACCAGGCTGAGTGCCAGGTGAGAGCCACTGCCCACAAAATGCCACAGGGTCAATTGCCGACGCTGTCCCGCCCATCCATGACCAGCATAAAAGCCAGCCCGGAGTCTCAGTCCCTCACATCCTTCTCCTGACAGCTTCTGCTCCTGTGCCAACAACCAGGTGCGTCTCAAGGCCCTGTACCCTCCTGATCCTGCACCCTTTGAATCCTCCCTTCCACCACTCTGGACCCCAGCCTCAGCAGCCATCACGCCTCCCCACAGACCCACAACAGCCTCCACACTCCCTCACCCTTCCAATGTTTTCCCCCTTGCACACCCATGCCCCGGCCTTACCTCAACCTTCTCTCTTCCAGGACCCTCCACACCACACCCATGGCCTGCTACGACCTCTGCCGTCCCTGCGGACCCACCCCGCTGGCCAACAGCTGCAACGAGCCCTGTGCCCTGCAATGCCAGAACTCCAGCGTCATCATCAACCCTTCCCCTGTGCTGGTCACCCTGCCAGGACCCATCATGACCTCCTACCCCCAGAACACCGCCGTCGGATCCACCTCCTCGGCTGCTGTGGGCACTGAACTCAGTGCCCAGGGACAGCCCATCTCGGGTGGATTTGGCTACGGCCTTGGCTACGGCCTGGGAGGCCTGGGCTGCTACGGCAGAAGGGGCGGCTACAACTGCTAAGGGATCTCAGCACCACCCCTGACATCACCAGCTCATGGCTCTGGCAATGCTCCTGCAAGCAAAGCACCTTGGCTGATGGTTGAGATACCTTCACCTCTCCCTGGATCCATTCATGTTCTCCCCCTTGCCTTTTAATTCTACTGCAACAATAAAGTTTTCCTGCATCAAAGCCTCACATGCCTCCTCTTCTCTCTGAGTTCAAAAGCTCTCACAGCCTTACCCACAACAACACCAGAAATGAAGAGGCCACAGTAGGGGATGAATAATGTACCAACACATTTCTAAGGAAACATTTCTCCACTAGTAACAACCAAGACTGGCATGGGAAAATCGTTAGAGGTGGGATATTCCAGAACATGACCCAAACTCATCACTTGCTACTCCAATGGCTTTGATACATCAATGTTCTCCAGATCATCCATGGTTCTGGTTATGTCGATCCATGCCAGCACTCATTTGGTAAAATCTCTTCCCAGCAGGAATCTCAAGCCCTTCCTGCAAAGAGGGGAACTATATCACATCCCCTCCCACCTCCAGGAGTGCAAATGCTTCAGCTGCCCTGCTCAAGCTGAGTCAGCAAGAGCAGGATCTCCAGCACCATGGACAGTTCACATTTGGATCACCCGGCACACAGACACCACCACCTCTACCCCTCTGTGACCACATTCACACTGAAAATTCTGTTCTGTCTTTTCCCAAAAAATTCCATCTCTTTTCCCTTTTGCACTTCTGCTCCTGTCCTCAACATATGCACTGCTGACAACAGCCTGGCTCCTTCACTTCATTTCCTGACAGCAGGAATTTCCACACAATGAAAAAAACCCTGATCATTCTTGTCCCACCAGAGTCCCCTTTTTCTCAGACTCTCCTCTAGAAAAGATCCTCCAGACTCTTTAGAATCTTTCTGGCAATGATCTGAACTTGTTTCACTAATTCCATAGACACCATCCAAGAATTTTCTGAATTCTATCTTGAACACTGTGGACACCTTCTGAAGGAAGGGTTGATTGAGACCTTGTGGTCCCTTTGTTCTCCACCACCACCACAGGGTCTTACCCAGCAAAGCTGCTACCCAGCCTCTCCGCCTTCAGCATGACCGTGGGACCATTGCCATTCCTGCCCTGATGCAGAACTTCACACTTACTCCTCCGAATGTCAGGAGATGCCTTTTAACCCTCAGCCTCCAGATCCTTCAAACGGATAACAAAACCAAGTGGCTCTCCTCCACCCTGCTCCCACTCTGCTTTGGCCTCTGCTGCCTTGCACAGGTGCCACCTACACTCCTGGAGTCACTTCAGCTGGAAAACACCACTGACATAGAGTCCAGATGGAAACCAAGTAATGCCAAGGCCAACAATCTTTAAAAATTTCATTTAGTAAACACCAAAATGTAAAGTATCAAGTCCAACCCTTCTCCACAGCATTGCCAAGGCCACAACTAGGCCTGTTCCCAACTGACACAGTTCTATCACATCTAAATCCCTCTTGGGATGCTGACCACACCACTGTCCTGGGCTGTCATTGCTAGAGATTTAAAACATCTTCTTGAAGGAATTTTCCTTAATTGCAAACTTGACCTCCCCTGGGCCAACTTGACTCCATTTCCTCTTCCCATATGGTTGGGTAAAAGGAAGACAACACTAATGTCAGATGATTTCCATTCTGGTAACTCCAGAGGGCAACAAGGTCAACCCTCTTTGTATGAAAATTGAACATCCCCATTTCCTTCACCTGCTCCTCATTTGTCTCATTCTCCTTCTCTTTCACCACTTCTCCTTTTTCATGTGGAACAGGCCATCACTGTAAACCCACAGTGTGACCTTCCTGGGACTACGTAAGATGAGAGCTAGGGATGAAACAACACAAGACCATGGTGAGCATGAGAGGCCTCCCAAAATCACAGGAATTTTGTTCCCATCACCAACACGAAAAGCCAGGCATACAGACAAGCATGGAGAGGTGGAGGCAGGGAGAAGAAGGAGTGAAGGGAATGGAAGATTTCAGCTGCTCACTGCTAGAGAGGCAAATCCCAGACCAGCCTGATGGATCTGGGATAATTTGGGACCCATCTCCACAACACACCCACAAAGCCAAAACCATCAGTTCCACTGGCTGACCTCACTGATGAAACCCCAGCTCTCCAAAGTATTAGTTGTCTCTTCAGTCTCTTTCGACATGTGCCACCAACACCAGCCTTTGGTTTCAAATATTCCTATTTTAAAGGAAGAATGTCCCTCCTGGAAGTGGCAGCTCACCATGCACAGCACAGCTGAAAAGGCCAGACCAGACTGACACAGTGGTAATGGAATGGGGATCCTCTTTGCATTACATCCAGAAAATAACCACACAAGTGCCACAAAATTACTTCACTGATGACAGCCATGTTTTTTCTTAGCCTTTTGCTGTATATTCTGGTTTCTCTGACACACAGCGTCCAAGCAAATCCTCCCAAATACCAACTCTCACTTAAAAGCTTCTACTGAGGTCAGATGGACATGGTGTCAAGAGAAGGACATAACACTGCAGAGTTGCGGGATTGAAAACACTCCCCACCTGATGATTCACCAGGCTGAGTGCCAGGTGAGAGCCACTGCCCACAAAATGCCACAGGGTCAGGGGCCAATGCTGTCCCGCCCATCCATGGACAGCATAAATCCAGCCCGGAGTCTCAGTCCCTCACATCCTTCTCCTGACAGCTTCTGCTCCTGTGCCAGCAACCAGGTGAGCCTCAAGGTCCCGACCCTCCTGATCCTGCACCTTCTGAACCCACCCTTCCACCACTCTCGGCCCCAACCTCAATAGCCTTCACACCTCTGCATAGACCCAGAACAGCCTCCACACACCCTCACACTTCCAATGTTTTTCCCCTTGAACCCCCCCACCCCAAGCCCCTGCCTTTCCTCACCCTCCTCTCTTCCAGGACCCTCCACACCACACC